>CAWUFW010008227.1:600000-914665 GCA_963921515.1 Calotriton arnoldi
ATAAATTAATGATTATTTTTTATTTATCAATATTTATTTAATTGAGACTTTATAATGTTAACTGTGGGAAGTAATCTGTTTGTAATTAATTGTTAATTGGTTGTTAATTAATATCAATTAATTAATAATTAATTATGGTAATTGTGTAAATTTCCTTAGGTGCGGGTTGTGGGGTTTATAGTGGTAAAGGGTGGGAAGTAATTTGTTTTTGATTAATTAATAATTAGTTGTTAATTTATATTAATTAATTGAAAATTAATTATGGAAACTGTGTAATTAATTTTAGGTGCAGGTTGTGGGGTTTATGGGGTAAAGGGTGGGAAGTGATTTATGTTTAATTAATTAATAATTAGTTGTTAATTTATATTATTTAATCGATTGTAAATTAATTATGGAAATTGTGTAATTAATTTTAGGTGCGGGTTGTGGGGTTTATGGGGTAAAGGGTGGGAAGTGATTTATGTTTAATTAATTAATAATTAGTTGTTAATTTATATTATTTAATCGATTGTAAATTAATTATGGAAATTGTGTAATTAATTTTAGGTGCGGGTTGTGGGGTTTATCGGGGTAAAGGGTGGGAAGTAATTTATGTTTAATTAATTAATAATTAGTTGATTACTGATAATAATTAATTAATTGATATTAAATTAGGGTAATTGTTTTTTTTGTGTGGGTTTTACTTTTATAGGGGTAAAGGGTAGGGAACAAATTACTTTTACTTACTTTATAATTCGTTGTTAAATACTATTAGTGTTTTAATTGAAAATCAGTTTTAATGGTGTCATTAATTTTTTACAGTTTAATTTTAGCTGTGGGTTGTGGGGATTATAGGGGTAAAGTGTGGGAAGTTTATTAATTTTTATGAGTTTTAATTTGTTTTATAATTATTAATATTTCTTTAATTGGTAAATAATTATTTTAATTACGTAAGTACATTTAAAAAAAAATAGATGTGGGTTCTGAATTGTGTGGTGTTATAGGGTAGGAAATAAAAAAGTAAATTTATGTAATAATTAATGTTTTTGTTTCTAAATAATTTCTAATTAAAAATATTTATTATAAAATTATTTTTATTTTATTTAATATAATATTTGTAGGTATTTGTCATATGTATTTAACTATTTGTATTTTAATTTGTAGCATATTTATATATTGTTTTATTTATTTCGTTTTTTAAATATTTTTGTTGTTAATATTTTGTTTGTTTTAAATTTTGAACTGACTGGAGCGAGAATATTAATTGTTACCCCTCCGCAATCCAACACTTTCCCTACTGTTGCACTGACTGGTGTGGGAATAGTACATTTTATCCCGCTTCTATCCAACACTTTCCCTACTGTTGCACTCACTGGAGTGGGAATAGTAATTTTTACCCCTCCGCTATCCAACACTTTCCCTACTGTTGCACTCATTGGAGTGGGAATAGTAGTTTTTACCCCTCCGCTATCCAACACTTTCCTTACTGTTACAATTGTTGGAGTGGGAATAGTACATTTTATCCCTCCACTGTCCAACACTTTCCCTATTATTGCACTGACTGGAGTGGGAATAGTAAATTTTATCCCTCCGCTATCCAACACTTTTCCTACTGTTGCACTCACTGGAGTGGGAATAGTAATTTTTACCCCTCTGCTATCCAATACTTTCCCTATTGTTGCACTCACTGTAGTGGGAATAGTACATTTTATCCCTCCGCTATCTAACACTTTCCTTACTGTTACAATTGTTGGAGTGGGAATAGTACATTTTATCCCTCCACTGTCCAACACTTTCCCTATTATTGCACTGACTGGAGTGGGAATAGTAAATTTTATCCCTCCGCTATCCAACACTTTTCCTACTGTTGCACTCACTGGAGTGGGAATAGTAATTTTTACCCCTCTGCTATCCAATACTTTCCCTATTGTTGCACTCACTGTAGTGGGAATAGTACATTTTATCCCTCCGCTATCTAACACTTTCCCTACTGTTGCACTCACTGGAGTGGGAATAGTTAGTTTTACCCCTCCACTATCCAACACTTTCCCTACTGTTGCACTCATTGGAGTGGGATTTACCCGTTCGACTATCCAACACTTTCCCTACTGTTACACTCACTGGAGTGGGAATAGTGATTTTTACCCCTCCGCTATCCAACACTTTTCCTACTGTTGCACTGACTGGAGTGGTAAATTTAAGTTTAAAGATTTTTAAATAGTTTAATGTTTAAATGTATAATATAATGATTTTATGTTATTGGTATATATATATATATGTTCACAGCAGTGATTTGATGGGCTGCTCCGTGCCCATTGTCTTGAGGCCGCCCTGAAGGGTCGGGGGCTCCGTAGTTTCAGAGGACTTTGTTTGTGCATTAAATTCAGGAGCATGACCCACTCACGCGCACAACCTACAAAGGAGATGCCAATGGAGCGAAAACATGTGTGCGTGAGGAAGGGATTCGAGTAGGAGTACGTCCTGCTTCGATCGTGCTGGTGAAACAAACTTTATTCAGGCCATTCGTAGAATGACAGCACTAAGCAGAAATATGAACTCACCTGATTGATTCTGAAATATTCCACACCAACATCAGTGCAATTACCAAGTAAGAACTTTTAACAAGTATGAAAAAACAATGAGGACTTCCAGCTCATCCACTTGTAAAGACTGAATATTGCACTATGGAAGTTGTCATTTTAACATCAAAATCACGTGACTGACTGTTTTTAAAGCATGCACGAGCGCACTTTGCAACTCGAGTGTTTTACTTCCACCTGTGATCAAGGCCAATTAGCGCCGAAACGTTGGGAAATGGAAGCATGCTGTGCTGCTGGACGCTGAATAAAGTCTTGTCTCCAGTATTGGGCCTCAATTTTTCTTAAAAATTGTTCACAGCAGTGATTTGATGGGCTGCTCCGTGCCCATTGTCTTGAGGCCGCCCTGAAGGGTCGGGGGCTCCGTAGTTCGGAGGACTTTATTTGTGTATATATATATATATATATATATCACCAACAGACTCCTCCACAAGAAAGAGCAGAGGCCACACAGGGGAAAACCATGGAAGCGCTTTATTCCAATTCTGTGGCGAATGCATTTCGGCTTTAAATTCTGCCTTCATCAGCGCCCAGGTGTTTAGCAGATTTCCATCATCACGGTAAGTTTGTCCTACTGCTCTTTTGTTGGTGAAGGTCAGCTCCGCCCCCACAATTTCACCTTGCACCAATACCAGTTCACGAGATTGCTGTGAACTGCAGGCCCCAGAATGCATTGTTCCAAATCTGGGTGAGTGATACATGGAATGAAAATCAAACCAGAGTGGCTGGGCGGTAGCGCAGAGGATACCGCAATGAAAATGTCCAGATATTTCTGCTATGAAAGAAATGCAGTGCCTCCTCGGGTCCCCAAACCGCTTCAGCCATTGAGTCCAGGAGTGCTTCTGACGGGGGCAATAATGGCAATGCATCTCGCCCAGCATGAGGTCAATAACCTCACAACCGCCCTTCCTCCTCCTGAACAGCGGGCGTGCCCGGACCATCCAATACCTTGGAAATTGAAAAACTGCCGCAACAGAACCAGCGACGTCCGGGCCAACTTGCGAAGCGGGGCCTCTGTTGCGCGTCTCTGGCTGACGCGAAATTAATCACCAACAGACTCCTCCACAAGAAAGAGCAGAGGCCACACAGGGGAAAACCATGGAAGCGCTTTATTCCAATTCTGTGGCGAATGCATTTCGGCTTTAAATTCTGCCTTCATCAGCGCCCAGGTGTTTAGCAGATTTCCATCATCACGGTAAGTTTGTCCTACTGCTCTTTTGTTGGTGAAGGTCAGCTCCGCCCCCACAATTTCACCTTGCACCAATACCAGTTCACGAGATTGCTGTGAACTGCAGGCCCCAGAATGCATTGTTCCAAATCTGGGTGAGTGATACATGGAATGAAAATCAAACCAGAGTGGCTGGGCGGTAGCGCAGAGGATACCGCAATGAAAATGTCCAGATATTTCTGCTATGAAAGAAATGCAGTGCCTCCTCGGGTCCCCAAACCGCTTCAGCCATTGAGTCCAGGAGTGCTTCTGACGGGGGCAATAATGGCAATGCATCTCGCCCAGCATGAGGTCAATAACCTCACAACCGCCCTTCCTCCTCCTGAACAGCGAGGCGTGCCCGGACCATCCAATACCTTGGAAATTGAAAAACTGCCGCAACAGAACCAGCGACGTCCGGGCCAACTTGCGAGCGGGGCCTCTGTAGCGCGTCTCTGGCTGACGCGAAATTAATCACCAACAGACTCCTCCACAAGAAAGAGCAGAGGCCACACAGGGGAAAACCATGGAAGCGCTTTATTCCAATTCTGTGGCGAATGCATTTCGGCTTTAAATTCTGCCTTCATCAGCGCCCAGGTGTTTAGCAGATTTCCATCATCACGGTAAGTTTGTCCTACTGCTCTTTTGTTGGTGAAGGTCAGCTCCGCCCCACAATTTCACCTTGCACCAATACCAGTTCACGAGATTGCTGTGAACTGCAGGCCCCAGAATGCATTGTTCCAAATCTGGGTGAGTGATACATGGAATGAAAATCAAACCAGAGTGGCTGGGCGGTAGCGCAGAGGATACCGCAATGAAAATGTCCAGATATTTCTGCTATGAAAGAAATGCAGTGCCTCCTCGGGTCCCCAAACCGCTTCAGCCATTGAGTCCAGGAGTGCTTCTGACGGGGGCAATAATGGCAATGCATCTCGCCCAGCATGAGGTCAATAACCTCACAACCGCCCTTCCTCCTCCTGAACAGCGAGGCGTGCCCGGACCATCCAATACCTTGGAAATTGAAAAACTGCCGCAACAGAACCAGCGACGTCCGGGCCAACTTGCGAGCGGGGCCTCTGTAGCGCGTCTCTGGCTGACGCGAAATTAATCACCAACAGACTCCTCCACAAGAAAGAGCAGAGGCCACACAGGGGAAAACCATGGAAGCGCTTTATTCCAATTCTGTGGCGAATGCATTTCGGCTTTAAATTCTGCCTTCATCAGCGCCCAGGTGTTTAGCAGATTTCCATCATCACGGTAAGTTTGTCCTACTGCTCTTTTGTTGGTGAAGGTCAGCTCCGCCCCCACAATTTCACCTTGCACCAATACCAGTTCACGAGATTGCTGTGAACTGCAGGCCCCAGAATGCATTGTTCCAAATCTGGGTGAGTGATACATGGAATGAAAATCAAACCAGAGTGGCACACAAAGTCCTGGATTACCACTCCTGGTAACGAAAGACAGGTACGGACCACAAATGTGAAGATTCAAATAAAGTGCTTTATTGCAGTTTCAGCATGACGCGTTTCGGCCGTGTTGCCACAGCCTTGATCATATATATATATATATATATATTTGTAAATTTCTATGCAATTTTAAAATGATAAAATAAATTAAAATTAATAGTTTATTAATTGTTTTAAAGTAAATATATATATATATATATTTATATATATTAATTATTATTTGTGTATTTAACTTTTTTTAATTAAGTTTATTTGTTATATATGTTAAAATGTATATTAAATCTACTTTATTTTTTTTATTAATTTTAATTATTTAATATATTTAGGGGCCGATTCCGATTCGGGCAGGAAATCTCTCCGACCGAGCCGGACCCGGAGAGATTTCCGACCGAATCGGACTCTAGCAGCCCGACCGAACAAGTAAGATGCGCACGTATGCCATCGGACTTGATTCGGTCGGACTCCCATTGAAGTCAATGGGAGCTGTTCGTACAACGCGTATACGGGCTCCCATTGACTCAATGGGCACGACGCAAACAAGGGTGCCCCTTACAGCGGGTTCGCGTCGATACGGGTCGCGCCGTACATGCACGTGTAGGGGGGACCCATGGGTCCCCCCTGTGTGCGACTCGCGCGGCTACGCATGCAGGGGGGTCCGACACGGACCCCCCAAGTCCAGCTCCGACAGTTCTTCTGAGCCGGACGCTACGAGTCGGTCGGGCTGTTCGAGGCGCGCATCGTACTGGCTTGGTCGGGTAACATCTCCATTGCGTAGTGCGAGCCATGTCCGTACGAGTCGGTCGGAGCGGTTCGGACCCGGGAACGAGTCGGTCGGCGATTTCGCGTGCGCTCGGATCGTACTTGCTCGCCCGGACGCCCGTACGAATCGGTCGGGAACTAGGCCTCCGAATCGGATCCGGTAAAGCCGAATCCGATTCGGTGCCCTACCGGCCGAGATCGGAATCGGCCCCTTAGTATTTATTATTTTATTATATATATAAAAATCGATATTTTGTACAACTATAATTTTAATATCGATATTTTTTTCGATATTTTTGTACTTACCTGTTTAAGTATAGGGAGTCTATATTTTTCATTCTATATTTTTTCATCGATATTTTTTACATCTATATTTTTTACATCGATATTCTGTCAGTGAACCGGGAAAACAGCATTTTGCCTGAGGCTTTGGTAAACCAGCGTAAGACTTGCTTCCCATTTTCCAACGGGTTTTCTCTCTATCCTCTCTACCCTTCTCAACTATTGTTTTTAATTTCTATTAAAGTATTTGCAATGTTTCCTTGTTATAAGGGACACAGGAAGAGAACATGAGAACCTGTCAGTCTGTAGGCATCCACATGCATGCTTGTGGTGTTAAAATAAAGGTGCAGTCCTAACCCACCAGGTACACTTAGGTTTTGCTGGTGGAAGATGAGATCCAGCAATATTCTATTCAGAATAACAATGGCCGCATCCTGCGGGGCTCGTTGCTTAGAGCTGGGGATTTAAAACAATATTGTAATTGATGTGATACAGTATGTAATTGCCCTCCGCTGTATTCAGCCACCAAGGAACACGTTGTTCAATCTTTGTTTAATCCCTGAGGTATTAATTACGGAATTTCCAACAAAATATGATCTTGTGCCAGTTTTGAGAATCAGTGAAATGAATGTAAGGTGTATGTCTTGTTAGTGTCTGGTGGCAGCTTTAATATTCTGACTTGGACTTGGACCATTACACCAGTCTATTACTATCTCGCGGAGCGGCTGTCTATAAGCTTCTGAAACAACTGCGACCACCACCGCCCCTTCCTCCAGAAGGCCCTACGGAGGGTATTCTTCAAACAACTCACTCATAGCTTTATAATTCTCCATGATTAAAACTGCTGGCACCAGTGTGTTTGACATCACTCACTGCACAAGCAGCTCATCTCCAAAGACACCACAATCACCTTTCTGTGTAGCGCAAACTGGACACAACCAATCAGGATGCAATTGTAGCTGAGCTGTTTAGTGTGAACATCAATTCAAAAAACACATGTATAACAACAATGTCTGTTTGTAAGAATGACCTTTTGAGACAGCAATGCGTAATTATGGTGTAATTATGTGCATGTGACATTTAGCACCGAGCACTGCAACTTGATGTTTGTGCCTTTTTGCTTTGTTGGGGGGAAAATAATAAATAATATTTAAAAAAATAAAATAAAATCTGAACATCAATGAGACGTCACACTCTTGGCTCTCATATACATACAATCATTCAATAACTTGATGTCCCTCAATATCTGTGACTGGTATAGTTTAGTTCAGTTCAAATAACTTTATTCGGTCTAGTTAGACCATAAAAGTATAAAAGCAATCACAAAACATGTATAAAAACGCATCAGTGTACAGTGTACAGTGATCCAGTAATAAAGTAAATCATTAATAAAAAAGAACATGCAGACAAATAAAAAGAAAAAATCCATAAAACATCACATAAGAACAGTGGCCCTCCGCTTTATGGCATGTTCAATGTATACAGGAGCAAGAATACAGATCTTAATGGTGGGCATAGTTTGCAAATAAGTAAAAGCCGCTCTGCAGTAGCGAAAATTTGCCTCCCGAAGAATGGCAATAAATAACGTTTCCTTAACAGCAAGTAAAATTTACAAAAAACACATGAAATGTAGTTTGTGGTGATTGATCATCACAGGGACACAGAAGTAGTTGGGAAAAATAGGAGCCTTGTGAAAGGAAAGCGTAATTTACAACAATGTCTCAACCGGATTCAATGAGGAAGGCAAATGCATATGTATGTACACAACATTACAAGGCAGACGCAAAAAAGGGAGACTCACGGTCTTCTTTCAAAAGTGCTCATGGCATCATATATTTAAATTCTCAGTTTATACAAGACAGTTATAACAGCACTGTAAGCATAAATTGCGACGGCAACCCAAGAGGACTTTGTGCACGTTGTGCTCGTGATGCAATGAGTGGCGGCGCAAGTGACAAGTGAAAAACACAGCGGAAGACGCAAGGTGACAAAGTGATGAAAAAATATATGTACAAGAATCAATGGTTCAGTAGATTTTGGTAATCTTAGTAATTTAGACAAGATATATAATTTTATGAATCAAAGCTGAATGTGCGCCATAAGTTGCGCTGTAAGATCGGTCGACGGCGTTTCGATCCTATTTAGTCAGGATCATCTTCAGGACCGGGTTGCAAAAATTTTTGGGTGCTGTAAAAGGGAGAAAAGGAATAGATCACGAAAGGAACGGGGAAAGGGGAAGTAGCGCAGGGACAGGGATAGCGGTTGGGTCGGTGGAAAAAGGCCTACCTGTACGATGACAAGGAAAGGCTAACTGGTATGTCCACAGGTAGATTGATGGACCCGTGTGGAAGGTGGTCCCGTGTATACGGTGTGTCCGGGGTCAGTCAAGACTGAGTCCAATCCTGTGACTAAACCGAAGGATCAGGAGGGGAGAAGGGGGACAACCGGGCTATAGTGCTGACGGAGGAAGGAGAAAGAAACTCACATTGAGTGGGGGATCAACCGGTGTGAGAGAGGGGAAATCACAGGTCCGGTGTGGAGTCAAGGCGCATCCACTGGGTTGAATCGTTTAACCTGAAAGGAAAGGGGGTGGGGTGAATGGCAGATAGGGAGGAAAGTCAGCTGAATAAACAAAATATGCGCCTAGAGAAAAGTAAACTCACATGGTATCCTCCGCAACACAGCAGGAGGAAGTAAGTACCAGGGTCGGGTGCCCGATCCACTGCGCTGGGTCCGAAAAAGGTACCTGGGAGTGGGGGAAAGCACGCGTTAGTGCTAGTGGGCTCCTGGTTTGACGGCTAGGTGGCCGTAGTCACGATCAAGTGATAGTGAGCTTACCTTGAGGGAAAAGGATATGGCTCGCAGAGTCGGGAGCCCAAAACACTAAACTGGTCCCGGAGAGGGTACCTAGAGGTAGGGGAATGCATGCGTTAGAGCTGTGGGGCTCGGGAATATAACGGCAAAGGCGGCAGTCATCCAGATCAGGGCGATCGTGAGCTTACCTTGGAAAAAGGAGGAATCAGATCCGTGAATGAATCTCCTTTTCCCTCAAGGTAAGTTCACTATCACTTGATCGTGACTAAACGATTCAACCCAGTGGATGCGCCTTGACTCCACACCGGACCTGTGATTTCCCCTCTCTCACACCGGTTGATCCCCCACTCAATGTGAGTTTCTTTCTCCTTCCTCCGTCAGCACTATAGCCCGGTTGTCCCCCTTCTCCCTCCTGATCCTTCGGTTTATTCACAGGATTGGACTCAGTCTTGACTGACCCCGGACACACCGTATACACGGGACCACCTTCCACACGGGTCCATCAATCTACCTGTGGACATACCAGTTAGCCTTTCCTTGTCATCGTACAGGTAGCCCTTTTCCACCGACCCAACCGCTATCCCTGTCCCTGCGCTACTTCCCTTTCCCCGTTCCTTTCGTGATCTATTCCTTTTCTCCCTTTACAGCACCCAAAATTTTGCAACCCGGTCCTGAAGATGATCCTGACTAAATAGGATCGAAACGCCGTCGACCGATCTTACAGCGCAACTTACGGCGCACATTCAGCTTTGGTTCATAAAATTATATATCTTGTCTAAATTACTAAGATGACCAAAATCTACTGAACCATTGATTCTTGTACATATATTTTTCATCACTTTGTCACCTTGCGTCTTCCGCTGTGTTTTTCACTTGTCACTTGCGCCGCCACTCATTGCATCACGAGCACAACGTGCACAAAGTCCTCTTGGGTTGCCTTCGCAATTTATGCTTACAGTGCTGTTCTAACTGTCTTGTATAAACTGAGAATTTAAATATATGATGCCATGAGCACTTTTGAAAGAAGACCGGGAGTCTCCCTTTTTTGCGTCTGCCTTGTAATGTTGTGTACATACATATGCATTTGCCTTCCTCATTGAATCCGGTTGAGACATTGTTGTAAATTACGCTTAGTTACCCAGATCTCACCTGGTCTATGGGTCATACTCCTGTTGCTTTTTACCATATTGTGAAAGGAAAAGCAGCCAAAAGTGCAAAGTGCCTAACCTGAATCTGACTAGTAAAAATGTATGATGCTTATTGCCCACCCATATTAAGTATGATGCGTGACTAACCCTCAAACAAATCCCCATAAAAGCCTGGACCATTGGCTTATCCCCAGCCCTCCTCATTCTGCCCTCCAGACATCCCTCTAGAAATGCGTTCTTCAAGGTAACAATAGAGCTCGCTATTGCATTTCTGGGGAGGTGAACAAATCCTCCCACTCCAAGCTGCGACAGCTGTTCTGAATATACTTCATCCAAGGAACTCTCAGACAGTGGTCGACTTTCAGGCAGTCTGCAAGCACAGCCCTATTGAAAGAGTTCAGGCTTTTAGTCCAAATTCTAAGCCATGAAAGGAGGGGTGTAATTTCAATAAGATCGTTAATATTTACAATCCCCGCCTCTTTGTGGCATATAATGGAGCTAGTGCTTTGGGGGACAGCTAAGAGCCTCTTAATAAAGGCATTCTCAATTGTTTCAAGGCCCCCCTGATCTTAAATGCCCCACACCCCTGCGCCGTAGGAAGCAATAGCACAGCACTTGGCTTTGTAAACAATCAATAGTTCCTTTATGGGCTTCTGGCCAATTCTACTGGCAAAATTGAGGACAGCCTCCACCGATTTAGAAAAGGCAATGGCTCTACTGGTCTTCAGAGGTCCCCATGAGAGGTGTGTATCAAAGGGGATGCCTAAATAAGAAAATGTGGGAACAGTACCAAGTTTGTTGCTGTTAACTAAGAAGGATACACTTTTCTTCTTCCTGCCCCCAAAAATCATTTTGTAAGTCTTGTTTTGGTTGACCATAAGATCAAGGCTGGCCATGAACTCACAAAAGAAGTCCAGCAGGCATTGCAGCCCATTCACAGTCCTGGCAATTAGGACAGTGTCGTCTGCATAGATTAGTGTAGGGATGTTACGGCCACCTACATGAGGACAAACCGCCCTTAGTTCAACTAAGTTGTCCTCCAGACTGTTTATATAAATAGAAAAAAGAAAGGGGGCCAAGACACAGCCCTGGTGTAAGCCCCTAGAAAGGCTAAAGGCTGGCATAGTCCCCCCAACCTCCACCCCAGGCCATACCTTACGCTGGCAGTGACATCATTGTATAGTTCCCTAAGAAAATTAACACTATACAGGTCAACCCCCATATAGGTCCTAATACTCCACAGTTTGGACCTGTTGACAGATTCAAAAGCAGAACTCAAATCCATAAATGACAGGTATAACTTGCAATGCTTAGCCACAGTATATTTGGCAATTAGCAAATATAGATTTAAGGGCTGCTCAACTGTGCCTAGGCCGGGGCGGAAACCAAATTGGAGTTCCGTAAGTATGTTATGCTCCTCTGCCCATAACTGCAAACGGTCCAACAGGATTCGTTTCCATGATCTTTGCAGTAGAATTAATCAGTGAAATGGGACGATAGCAGTGGGGATAGGTTTTTGAGCCCCTTTTGAAAATAGGAACAATGGTCGCATGAGACCAATTTTTGTGGGGGCCAGTAGCTAGGGCGGCATTAAAGACGTTTGTCAGGAGTGGGGCCCACAATGAAAAATTAGCTATGAACATATCAGATGGAAGACCATCTGGACCAGGGGCTCCCCCAACCGGACAACTTGCCAATGCCCACAAAACCTCACCGAATTCAATAGCAGGACCAACAGGGAACTTAGAGGGAGGCTGGGTGGCAGTAGAAGGGCTGGTCGGTGACTGAAGTAAAACTGAAGGAGTATGATCAGGTGTAGCAGAGTGCCCTAAGCAAGGGACAGCATAGAGCTTGGTGAAATGGGCAACCAGATATCAGGTGGAATAACGGTATCAATACCAGGATCTTTTTTATCCTCAACATAGCTGCGATTCACTGTCGCCCAAAAAGCCTTGCAGTCCCTTAACTCTCTGGCTGGCACCAGTGAGGAAAAGACTGATGTAATACTAGTCTCCCCTCACCCCATTCCACTTTTCACTATTCACAGCTTCCATATGGTATATTGGGCCATATGTACAAGAAAATGCCAGAGCATGGTGCTACGCCAAATTTGGCAGATCTGCGCTCCAACATTTTTTAAACGCAGGGATGCGCTGTGTTTCCCCTAGTGCTGGCGCAAAAAAAGCTGTCTGGCGCCAGCGCAGGCACCCTGCCCCCATGTTGCAATGGTGCCTGTGCTGCTGTAGCAATTGTTTATGTGCAGGAAGGGACACCTTCCTGCACATAAACAATCAATAATAGAGGTTAGCTCTTTTTATGTGTGCTGCAAAATGCAGCACACTTAGAAAGAGCAAAAAACGAGGAGAAATTAATAATGTCTCCTCATTTCACCATTCGAAGACCAGGTATTACCTGGCCTTAGTTTTTGGCACTGCCCCAGCCTTGTAAATCTGGGGCAGCAGCAAAAAGTAATGGGTGTTGCGGTGAAACGCTCACAGCAACACCCATTGGCCGCCGCTGTGCTCATGCAGACTGCGACGAAAAGAGGCATATTTACAAGGAGCCGTTAAGCTTAGTGCCACCTTGTAAATAAAGGGAATGGCACAACGCCACCAAAGTGTAAAAAAAGTGACACTCCGGTGGCAAAAGGGGCTTGTAAATATGCCCCAAAGTGAGCACTGGGAGCGCTAAGTTAAGGCACAGTCTCTGCCACAGTTTTGAGCTGATTAGTGTCTTATGTAGCTGGAGGTTTTACTACCTCAGACTGTGGTAAATGGTTGCTTTTCATGGTTGTATGCTGCTTCTGGCTGGAAATGTAGCAGCCAGTAAACAACAGAACATAAGCAAATAGTATATACAAAGCAACATAACGCCTTAGTGGAAACATAACAAGTCATATCTCAACAAAAGAGTCAAAACAGAATGCAGCATAAAAACTGAATAGGAGCATACAAAAATCACCTTGTAATAATGCATTACAAATACACAGTAGGACAAAAACCAACAGAACACATCACCACCATAACAAAATGGCATACAGCAAATATGTAATTGGCACAAGACAAAACACAACAAACAAAAGGTCTTATCACACATTACCACCTGTATAATCATGTTTTCATAATACAGTGGTGAAATGTGTTCACGGCAAGCATCAATCAATCAATCAGGGGTTTGTTGAAGCGCGACTACTCACCCGTAAGAGTCTCAAGGCGCTAGGGGTGGGGGGGGGGGTGGGGTGCAGGTTCCATTCCATCAAGGACTGCCTGAATTTACAACCAAGAGCATAAAATAGTGCATCAAACATGTTTTGTGATCCAGCTCATTGTCTCCTTGTTAGGCATATACAACCCCTTTTTGCAGAAGACAAATAGATATTCTTCTTATTTCAGGTTCACTGACAGAATATCGATGTAAAATATATAGATGTAAAAAATATCGATGAAAAAATATAGAATGCAAAAATATCGACTCCCTATACTTAAACAAGCAAGTACAAAAATATTGAAAACAAATTATTGATATTAAAAATATAGTTGTATGAAATATCGATTTGTATATATGTAATAAAATAATAAATATATTAAATAATAAAATTAATTAGAAAAAATTAAGTATATATATATATATATATATTTGCTTTAAAACAATTAATAAACTATTGATTTTAATTTATTTTGTAATTTAAAATTATACAAAAACCACGAGTGATTTATTCACGAGCAGAGAAGAACAAGGAACAACGCGTTTCAGCCGAAACGGCCTTTGTCAAGTTCCTTTTTTTTTTTTTTTCCCCGCACCATTTATACACGTCATCATGAACATGGCAAACAGACTGCATGACATCATATCATCAAGCTTCTAATAATTCATGAATGAAAGTCATCGATGCAAATAGCATAACACATAATGCTCTGGAACTCAGTCGATAACATATGATACCAAGAAATAAAATAAAATGTAATAGCCGTAATTAATTCATTACCAGCATCGCGTTATCTAGACATAAAAGACATCACGTTTGCAAGATACAATGTTGTAATTAGACACCAACTGAATGCAGAATATATACATAAACGTACCAAAATGCCGTTGGTTTGTGCAAAGTGCCCCCTTTGAAATTATAGTCTGTGTTTAGTAATCATGTCCGATATCTTCGTATAGCGTGACAGATCCGTTCACAGTGATCACACATATACACAAAACGTATTAGAAATAAACGGGTCTATGTACATACCCCGATTCACGTAGCCAGCAATATTTAGTGGTACCGTCCGTGAAGATAAACGGACTACCGGGGACTCAGTATGTCTGCTATGTCGTCATAGACATGGAAAGCAGACTATCGTGAAAAAAGATATTAACACGGCCCCGAGAGACACCCACAATAAGATGTTATACAATTTATAAATTCATACCTAACAATGTGTCAGCATATAATACGCATAATAAACATACATTATGTATCGGACTGAGTGACGTAACGACAACTCTTGCACTGAGGAAAATTGGTCCAATAGTATCCCATATATGCAGGAGATAATGACACGTTAATCAATTGCAAATGCAGAATATATACATAGGAGTCTAATTTCAAATTATAACATAATGTCATAAAAAATAATTCTAGAGAAAATGTAAGACAAACGTTTCCATAATGGCATGGTTTGGCAGTAAGAGATGCTAGCCAGTCTGAATAACAATAAATGAAAAATGGGCAAGGCATGGGTATGAATACAAAATGTGCATATGACATAACTAATACAGAACCTACACCTAAATTGCATGTGCATCAAGTAAAAGAAAATCCCTAAGTGGGAAGACCCGGGACATATGTTAAATAGACCCAAGGGATAACCTAATTCCCATCCTGAGTCCTACACTGCACCACCCAGCAGGGGCTACGCCTTCATGTCAGCAGACAATTGTCTACATATAAAGCACATCCGGGAGAGACATATCCCAGGATACCCCCCAGGTCCTGCCACGCACACAGGGAACAAGTGAAGATAAAAATTAATTAAAAATAAAACCTAACCAAAAGGCAGGGAAAGGTGTGACGTAAAATATGTGAATACATGTACAGATACTAAAAGGAAGCTAGGAGACAGAATCTATATGCATTGG
Source organism: Calotriton arnoldi (assembly GCA_963921515.1). Classification (NCBI taxonomy): domain Eukaryota; kingdom Metazoa; phylum Chordata; class Amphibia; order Caudata; family Salamandridae; genus Calotriton; species Calotriton arnoldi. The sequence goes on from CAWUFW010008227.1 coordinate 615,380, forward strand.
ACAATAGTCCTAAGGTCCAAATTGAATTATAACCCAATATGGGTAGCCAGTTCCTCTTCAACATTTAACCGAAAAGGTGTTCTTGTGTTTAGGTCAATTATGTACCTAGATTCTAAAATCCGCAGCTGTTTCTCTCTATCTCCTCCCCTGATGTGTTTGAGTACCCGATCCAGTCCCATATATTTCAACAGAGTGTGATCACTATTGTGGAGATTATAGAAATGTCTTGCTACCGGGTAGCTGAAGTCAAAATTGACTATTGCTCTTTGGTGTTCCAGTATGCGCTTCTTCACAGGCAACTTGGTGATCCCTATATAGCGGTGACCACAGGGACATTCTAGGGCATAAATGACATGGTCAGTCGTACAGGCAATAAATTTGGAAATAATTCTTTCCCTGCCACTAGCCGTTTTGCGATTTTTGCTGTTTTTACACGCTTTACAAGCATGGCATTTGAAAAATCCCTTACTAGACTGTAACCAATTGGTCTTTGTTTCAGTTTGAAAATAACTGTTGACCAATTTGTCCCTTAATGAACTAGCTCTCTTGTATGTTACAGTAGGTGAACAGCCAACCTTTCTGCCAATTAAGGGATCTGCTTGTATCAACCCCCAATGTTTTCTCATAATCGATTTAAGTTTGCCTGATCGTTCATTATATGTTGTAATCATTCTAGGTATTGAGGTAGATTTCTTATCTGGAATTATCCCGTCCTTATTGAACAGAATATCCACTTGTTTGAGATTACATAACTTGTTCCTTGCTTGAGACAGGACTTTTTTTGAGTAACCTCTTTGTTTGAATCTTTTTAACATGGTATTGCACTCTTTGGAGTAGCCACTGTCTGTACTGCAATTTCTAGGGGCCCGCAGTAACTCACCGTAGGGAATGCTGTTAGGGAGAGAAGTAGGATGGTGACTGTATGCGTGCAGTGTACTGTTTCCTGCAGTTTCCTTTCTAAATAGATTAGTCACCAGTTTGTTCTCCTGTACTGTGCCATGAATATTCAAGAAATCACATTCAAACTGACTGATCTTGTAGGTAAAATCAAGGTTGAGATTATTAGATGACAGATCTTGAATAAACCTTACAGCTAGTTCCTCCCCACCATCCAAGATGATGAAGAGGTCATCTATATACCTCAGCCATAAAGCCATAAAGGTACATGATTAGTATACAATTCATTGGCATCTGTCCAGACCATCTGCTCCTCCCAACTTGACAAAGGTCGTTTCGGCTGAAACGCGTACTTCCTTGTTCTTCTCTGCTCGTGAATAAATCACTCGTGGTGGATTTGGTGTGCCGCTTTCCTTCTCATTGAAGATTGGATGTCTGCAAGTATATATATATATATATATATATATATATATATATATATATATATTATCTACTGGCGGTCGCCAGTAGATAGTTATAGTTACAACCTATTATCCATAGGAAATCCACGACATTCTATTTGAGATAACTCTCTTGCCGGTTGACGTATCTTCGCAAAATTTTCAAACTTTGTGGCCCGCTCCGGTCCGCTCCTTCCCTGAAAGTCTCGGGGAGATTCGTCAAACGGGGGCCGAGAAAAAAGGGGGGTCCCAAAACGCATTTTCCCCATGCATTTTTCCATAGGAAACTTTAGACACGGCTACAGCCCGAACTGCTGAACGGAATTACACCAAATTTGGCAAAGAGGTTGTTCTTGGTTCAGAAAGAACCCTTTTGTTAAATGGTGTAAATCCGTTCAGTAGTTGCTGAGAAAATGAAAAGTAAAAAAGATAGTGATATCTATGGCCGAGTAGGGTCCGCGTACCCTCAGCGCACCCTGCGCGCACCGTCCCGATCACGAGCTGCATGTTAATTGGCTGTCAGCTGGCTGTCAACATTCCGATTCAGGAAATGTTGGCAGCCATTTTGTCCCTCGGTAGAACCGAGGGACAGAAGCTAAGTGCGCAAAGCGCACAAAGGGAGCAGGGTAGAAACACCCTGACCCCTAGGTTTGCTCAGGGGTCCCACAAGGACCCCTGGGAAAAAAAACAACAATTTTTTAAAAAATCGGCAGGATGCGCTCAGGGTGCGCGAATCCTGCTGAGAAAAAATCGAAGCGCGGTCTCCGCGCTTCGATGTTAGTTGGCCCCGGGTGGCCCAAGTCCCGGGGGCATGGTGGGGGGGTTAATTTTATGTGTGGGGGCCTCAAAGGGCCCCCAAGCCCCGGGAACGCCACCCCCGGGGCTTTTTTAAAAATGGTGCGGGAGGGCTCTGAGCCCTCCTGCAGCCCCGAGGACCACCACCTCCCGGGGCTTTTTTAAATTAAAAACCTGTGTGGGGGCTCCAGCCCCCACACGCCCGAGACCGCCACCTCCCGGGGCACTAAACATTTAAATATGGGGGTCCGTTACGGATCCCAGAGCCCGGGGACCACCACCTCCCGGGGCTGTGACCTGAATGGGAGGGGGCCGCGCGGCCCCCTCCTGGAGCCCTTGATGGCCCTGGGGACCACCACCCCCAGGGCCGGCTCCTGCAGTGTCCCGGGTGCCTACCCCCGGGACACTGCTGTTTGCAATGACAGGACGGAGCCTCGCGGCTCCGTCCTGTCATTGCAAGCTGCTTTGGATATTGGAAGAGAGAGCAGGGAAACCTGCCTCTCTTCCAATATCCAAAGCACATTGCTTTCCACATGGGGAGCTGCATCTTAGCAGCTCCCCATGTGTAAAGCAATGCCGGCTCCCAAGGGACGCGGGGAGCCGGCGGGACTGTGGGGGCTTGGGGACCCCCCACAGTCCCCAACGGAGAGGGCCAGCCCCGGGGATGGGGTCCCCGGGGCAAGTAGTGGCCCGGGAGGGGGCCATGCGGCCCCCTCCCCAAAGTTTAAAAATAATTAAATAAAAAAAAAACGGAAAGGCCGGCCCCGGAGGATGGGGTCCCGGGCCTTAAATGGCCTGAGGAGGGGAGCCACGCAGCCCCCTCCAAAGAAAAAAAAAAATTCTAGGCCATGCCCCGGGGATGGGGTCCCGGGGCCAATACAGGCCCAGGGAAGGGGGCCCCACGGCCCCCTTCCCGTTTTTTTATATTTAATTTAAAAAAGGGGTAAGGCCCTGGGGGATGGGGTCCCCAGGGCCCAAAAACATGAAAAAGGAAGGGGGCCACACAGCCCCCTTCAGGGACAAAAAAAAAAAAAACGATCGGGCCCGCAGGCCCCGCCCCTTCCTTCACCACTCTGCAAACGTGCCCCCTGGCGCGTTTGCAGAGAAGGCAGACTCCCCTTGAATACTGGGGGTCCCTGGGGGCCAACTAGCCCACCAGGAACCTCCAGTATGCGCCAGGGGCTGCCTTGCAGAGAGGTGTACAGAGGCCACGCCCTTTTACACCTCTCTGCAACGCAGCTCTGTGGCGCTTTTGGAGGTATATGGTGGGCTAGTTGGACTCCGGGGACCCTCAGGATTCAAGGGGACTTAATCCCCCAACTTAAAACGCGCCACGGGCGCGTTTGCACAGTGGTGAAGGGAGGGCGGGGCTTCAGGTGACATGTGTGCAAACAGGCCCCGTGGCGTGTTTTAAGATGGGTAATTAAATCCCCTTCAATCCTGAGGGTCCCTGGGGCCAACTAGCCCAACAGGTACATCCAGAAAGCGCCACAGAGCTGCGTTGCAGAGAGGTGTAAAGGGGTGTGGCCTCTCTACACGTCTCTGCAACGCAGCCCCTGGCGCATATTGGAGGTTCCTGGTGGGCTAGTTGGCCCCTAGGGACCCTCAGGATTCAAGGGGACTTAATCCCCAACTTAAAACGCGCCACGGGCGCGTTTGCACAGATGTCACCTCAGGCCCCGCCCCTCCCTTCACCATTGTGCAAATATTCTTCTAAAATCATCCGAAATACGAATTCCGATTTACTCACCTCTTATAAGGAGAGACCTCAGTGCTGCATCTTTCAGCCCAGTACTGGTCCTGAAAAGTAATTTTAACCGTACTTACCAGTACCTTGAATTTCCTTCCATAGGATATCATTGCCTGCTTTTTGCTGAAAAAGTTTCTAAGGGGCCCATTACGATGGCGGGCGGAAGCACTACCGCTGTGCTGGCGGATGCAAAAACCACCAGTTACCGCCGGCACGCAGCAGTCCACACGCCCGCCCAATTACGATGCGAAAAGCAGGCCAAACACCGCCGGCAAGCCAGCAACACCGTCCGCCATCAAAGTGCGCCCGCACACGTAGCGGCGCAGCACAACTGACACACACCGTCCGACGAAACACGTCCCGCCCGGCGCATAAATTACGATGCCGCAAACAAACGGCTCCCACGGCAAAGAGACACCGCACGTGAAAGAGAGGCGGAAACACGGACGCAGAGCACGGACAACGAAGAAGCGGCACCCGGGCATGAATCCAGCACTGCAGGCCCTTCCCATGCTTCTGCTGATGCACCACCAAGGACGCAACGTACCGCGGAGACGCAGGTAGGCACACACACAACAAGTGCACGCAAACAGCGCACACAGTGCAAGGGAGGAAAAAGCGGACAACCCCCCACCAGCGCGTGCACACCTCACATCCACCATCGCATCCACATATGACACACAGGCCAAATCCTAACATCGCGGAACACATGTGTACACACCACCTGGGACTAGGAACCAACCACCCCGTCACGGCCCCAAAGCGCCGATGACGCCGCCACACATGCGCACAACGCAGAGGCCAACCGCAGCGCCATGCATGCGTCGCACACAGACACAGGGACACAACCAAGCAGCACACACACCAGCCCCACCCCGAACGCACATGACACGTGACAGGCCTGCCACAGACATGTCCCCAACGCCCAATTCACGGACAACACCCAACGCCACACAACCGACGCACACATGTCAGTGAAGTCACGCAACAGCAGGACACACCCCAGTGTAACAAACATGGCGAAGCACACAGCGGCGGCAACACCAACTAGGAGAAGCAGGGCCCCTTCGGGAAGAGGAACGCCAGTACCACACTGAAAAACCCATACCACCCTGCACATATGAACAAGACACATGAAACGGAACACCAAAGAGCCCGGTGACCGACAACAGGTGGCCCAAGAATTACATCCACACACAAGGCCCAACGCAGAGCGGAAAGGCAGCCTGCCGCCCACACAAGGGAGAGCAGACAGCACTGAATGACCTTCCATTCCAACACCGAAACCACAGCCCTACGACAGAAGCCGGTGAATACAGCCATTGTCCAAGAATAGACCAACACAGGCATGCCGAGGAGACCGACCACAGGGCAGATAGCGCATATCACAGAAGCACACAACGGACGGGGAAGAAAGAAGAAAACACTCCCCCATGTCGGCCACATGCAAGTTAATTGGAAGGAGTCACACAGCACTGACCTTGAACTGTCTGAGAAGCATGTGGGAAGAGGGCCCGTGTCCTCCAAACAAGCCAACAGAACACAAGTCCTGTCTCCCCACGACTACACAGAGCTCACAGCAACCCCGGAGTGTGCACATTGCAGACTGCACACACAGCCGGAGCACGCCACCACAACGCACCGCTGCGAAATGGCAACCGCAACACACCTACCCAACTACGCCGAAGAGCTCAAGCTGTACCAAACCAGCACGATACATACATTGGGATGCGATCTCCTGTCCCTGCTGAACGTAAGTTACCGACTGACTTACCGCATCACATTGTTCAGCTGCGTCATGCCCGTCTTCTACTGTCGGAGGTGTCCCTACCAGCATCCCGTCGAGATATGCCTCTCCAACCCGGCATGTCTGAAGGCGGACCTGCTACCACTACTCCTCCCTCTGGACGCACACGACAGGGCCTGCTCTGCCTATGGGGGCATGGCGTATGTGGCCAACATCGCACGCGCACTGAAATGGAACCACTGTGCCTCCACACGACGGATCATCGAGAACAGCTACATCGAATGTCACCCAGCATGCCCCATCATGGTCCTCCAAGGGACAACCTACGAACAACACCTTGACAGCCACCATCCGCTTCATTGGCTGGCAAACATGTACACCACCAATGACATGGTAGCCCTGCTGGACGGCATCGCATACCTGACAACCTGTAAATACGTCGGACCACAACGCAGGTTCCCCGAGTGACCTATGAAGTCCAACCCCGCACCCATGCTCAGCTTCCGCACGGACTGGCCAGTCACCACCACAACAGCCATACCAAACGACCGGCAACTGTAACCACACCATCAACGACATCGCCATGACATCGGATATGACCGGGACATGCACACTGTTCCCCATCACATCCAGGAACACCGCATGCATCGTGGGAGGCAGTGGCATGGGCTCTGTGCATCGCACCCACATGGACGGAACTGCACGAACAACCAGGACACGACATGGATCCAGCGCACATGGACACACACACCGCTCAGTGGACATGAATAGGTCGCCTGGAGTCTGTGGGTGCTGCACCCCTCCCACCCCGCCCCGGGAATCCCATACCAGGACCTTTGCATGGACGACAAGTGCATACAACAACAACACGACCCCAGTGACTGTGACATGTCCAGTAACCACCACAGTGCAACAACAAGTGGCACGCCGCTGCATGCACGCAAGCACATGCCCTGATGTCATCTCACATGCACGCGTGCATGAGGAACAACCGCAGCAAACCTGTCACATGGAACTGAGATGGACTGTGCCCATGATGCCGAGCGGTCTGGTAGGCTACATGTATACCGTCTGTGTCAAAGTCCGCAGCTCCGCAGCTATACGTAAATGTACATTAGCACAGCCTTGGCCAAGCAGATGTAACCCCACACCCTATCCCATTTGTAATCATGCTCAGTATATCCTCAATATGTATTCCGCTGCCAGTAGTGTCCACTATACTGCATCACAGAGGACAGAAGACTCAATATAATGTTTGAAACCAGAACTGTCTCCGCTGACTCATTTCACAAGTACGAATGAGAGAGGATGAGAGTATGTGAAGTACACGGCAGTCGTGACATGACCATGTAGTCCACTGGTATTGGATGTCAACGCAAATGAGTAGCACTACTGTGGAAGACACACATGTGTCGTGTGAAGTCGTATGGACGCAGTGCTCAGGTGGGTGGGTGCGACGGGTAGATGCGCACATGCCAAGTTGGAGCACGCCGTGTTGGGAGGGCTCATGAACAGTACACCACCGCTTCCCTGGGCATTGTGAGAGGACACCTGTCGGGGGAGTGAACACGTGTGTGCACAGCAGCCGGGCACACGTACAAAGCGGTACCAGGCGCACCTCAGCCCACCCTCTGTGGACGAGCTGGATCCTGTTGTGCGCCCGCCATGCCCCTTGACAAGGCACACACAGCCCCAGTCGACCAGGTGTAACCCCAACATAGTCAATCCGCACAGGCGATACAGGGCACGGGATGGCAGTGGAGCATGGTGTGTGAGAGGTCTCCTCGCGCTCCTCCTGGTCATATCACGCAGGCAATAGAACCTCAACGTCCAGCATGGCAAAAAGTCAAATGGAAGTGTAGGGGGACGCACCACAGCACGAGCAGCACTGACGTCACGGGAGGTGGCTCGCACCATCCCATCCATTGCCCATCATACCAACCACGCCACATGCCATTGCGACTAAGTGCAAGCGCGTGCGCCACCACCCCTGAGCCCTCCCCAGAGAGGCCAAAGAGTGAATGTGTGGGCCATCAGCCACAGACGGACGCGGCATGGCCGCAAGGGCAGCCACAGCCACTGGGTGTCGCAGGTGGCGGATCCGGAAGGCGAAGACTGTGATGCATAGTCCATGCAGGCCGGGTCTCCATTTGGGGCACCACGCAGGTGGACGGCGTCCCGCCACACATCATACCCTGAGACAGCCCACTCGTGCAACTGGACCCACACATACACTCCTTGCCCTCTCTGGTGCAAGCTAGGGGCTGCCTGTGCAAGCGCTAGCCTCGCAGGTGAGCATGCATATTGGGGGGCGAGGGAGGACATGAGGGCTGGGGCGAAGATGACTGTATCACTGTCAGTTAGTACAAGGGATGACCCAGATGTGGAAAGGAAGAGACGTGTCCCGTGTGTACTGCAACTAGTCGCCAATCCAACTACCCCCCATGTCCGGAATGTAAGCCCGCACCTAGGCCCGCCCATCCGCCACATCGAACATACCACCAGCACGACAACCTTCCCATTCGAAACACTGACTGGGGGTGGCGACCAGTGAACAATCATGTGTAGCCTACCCACGCGTACATGTGGGCCCTCCATGATCCATGTCACCTGCGGCAAAGACATGACATGCGCAATGAGGGAAGTGAGGAGAGCTGTCCGCCCCACGCGCAGAAGGTGCATCAGCTCCACAGACCCAGCAGCGAGTCCAGCAGGGGTCACATGTGCAGGGGCAGCTGTGCCTGGTGTGAAGGCACATGCATATAGACAGCACATCGACCAATGTGTAGTCTGCCCACATCCACAGTCCATCATCATGCGGACATAGGAATTGAACACAGGGCAACACATCTTAGCTGGTGCACCCACCGTGACCAACAATGCGCAATCATCGACGTACCCGCCCTGTGCATGGCCCCCCCAACGGAGGCACATCCAGTGCCACCATCCCACACACACAAGCCTTCCACGGAACATGCTGTGTCCAATGGTCAGTACAGAGTCAGCGCCCATCTGGTGGATCCTGAACAGGAGACACATGCACACACATGCCAGCTCCCACTATGTACGACTGCCACCTGGCACGTGCAATGTAACCTCTCACCTGTGACGTGTGACTGCAAGCACACAGCCGTCTTGGCATGGGGCTGTCAATGTGGACACCAGTCAATGTTTCGGGAGCTGTGATCCGTAAACTGCTGTACATAGGGTGCAGTGCTGACACCTACTACTGTCTCATATCCCCTCGTGCCACAGGTCCCACTTGTATTGGCCGCTCAGCCCGTGCCCACATCGTCGTCGTCGTGTGCCATACTCATCCAGCCTCGGAAGCAGTACCATGCTCAGCAGACACTCATGTTGCCGTGGCGTTGCCGCTTGACGAATATGCAGTCAGTCCCCATCAGCACGCCCCGCAAGTCATTGGGGCCTAGATCCCCATGTGCATGCACATGGCAGTGGTATGTCTCACTTGCCATTGCCATTGTTGGGAGACCTGTGTAAGTGTATTGTGGCCGTGCCGTCCCAGCTTGACAGCTGGGCTGTGGCTCATGTGCTTGCTCAGTCATGTCAGTGATGTGTATGCGAAATTGCTATGTGCCGTGTTGCTTTGACATGTGTCCTCTGCCATTTAACCCAGGCGGAGACCGAACATTGACCGCCCATACCAATTGCTGGCGGACATGGACGATACAGAGGTAATCAGGAAGTTTCGGCTGGACAGGCCAACTCTGCATCGACTGTGTGCCATGTTAGAGCCCCATCTCCGTCCCCGCAGGGTGTATCCGACTGCTGTCACCCCCACGGCTAAGGTGATGGCCGCCATGCATTTCTTCGCCAATGGGTCATTCCAGCACACAGTGGGCAGTGGAGGAGGGATGTCCCAGCCCATGTTCAGCAAGGTGCTGAGGGATGTACTGGCAGCCATGATGCTGTACCGGAACAGGTACATCAGATTCCCCAGGGCTCGTGAATTGGCGGCAGTGAAGGGTGCATTCTATGCCCTTGGCAGAATCCCACACGTCGTGGGAGCCATTGACTGCACTCATGTTGGCCTTGTTCCACCACAGGCCACTGAGCACCTGTACCGCAACAGGAAGCACACGCACTCCCTGAATGTGCAAGTGGTGTGCCTTGCGGACATGGTGATCACCCACGTGTGTGCAAAGTTTCCAGGCTCGGCCCATGACGCACACATAATGCGCAACAGCATCTTGCCACGACTGATGGCCAATCTGCAACAGGATCGTGGCTGTATTGTCGGTGAGTATGTGGAGTGGTGTAGCGTGCTGGTTGTGCGATGCTGTCCCCTGTCCAGTTGGAATAGCAACGGTTCTCTGTGTCCCTCACACCCAGGTGACTCTGCGTATCCGAATGGGGCATGGCTGCTCAGTCCATTGAGGAATCCTCGCACCCCAGCAGACGATCGATACAATGAGGCACATGGGAGGACCAGACGTGTGGTCGAGCGTACCTTTGGCCTCCTCAAGTCCAGGTTCAGGTGCCTGGACCGCACCGAGGGTGCACTGGCGTACTCCCCACAGAAGGTGTGCCAGATAGTGGTGGCGTGCTGCATGCTGCACAATCTGGCCATTCGGAAGCAGATCCCCCTCATTGTGGATGACGGAGATCAACCAGGGCCCCAGCCCGCAGACCAGGACAGCTCGAGTGAGGTGGACAGCGGAGAGGAGGAAGCTGGGAATGTGCGCCAGCAGCTCATCGCCCGCTACTTCACTTGACGGTGAGTGTCCATGTACGACGGATGATGTGTCTGTATCTATGCAGGTGTGTGTGTGCTGTGTCAGGGTGGCCGTATGTTCACTGCGTGCAGTGTGTCAACGCTCCATGGCCAGGGTAGTATGCCACTGTTGGTGGCTGTGGCATTGTGCCCTATTGCTCTGTGCGATGTGTGTACATTGCTTGTAGTTGTTGACATGTACTGTGTGATGGGTGTGTGACACACTCATTGAATGTGCTCCTGTTCTGTCTCCCACCCCTAGGTCCCTACAGGCCCTCCGGATTCCATTTCCATGCCACGCATCAGGTGCCTTTCCGCCCAAGGTGGCCGTTGTATTCCGTACAATAAAGACACAGGGCACAAACAGCAGTTAGTGAAAAAGGTGCATTTATTACAAACTGTGACATGTGATTGTGTGTAAGGTGATGACAAAAGTGGTGCGTGCAGTGACAATGAGCTGTCGGTCATGGCTGCGTGATGATCAGGGTGTACCCACTGGTTCTATGTCCATAGTCCAACACACACATGCCATCCAGATGGCTGTGTGGAGTGGGATCGTAGAGCAAGTCAATGCAGTGGCTGGTCAAGGAAGGCTGGCGGAAGGCTGGCTGGCTGCCTCACTTGCGACTGGAGCGTGCGAAGTCCTCCCGGGAGATCTGTTTCCTCTTCGGACGGCCCCTTCCACGTTTGGGAGGGGGTGTGTGGTGGCGACCTGCTGCTGGTGGGTGAGGTGTGCTCACTGGCTGTGGACGCAGGGGAAGTGGACACTGCTGCCCGAGCCTGCGCCCTAGCAGGTGGTGGCGGAGGTGGTGTTGCTGGCCTTGCCTGTGACCCCACCGCCACCACCAGCTGGCCCATGAGGTCCACGAGTTGGTCCATACGGGACACGAATTGGCCCATATGGGCGTCCATGGACCTCAGCACCCACAGCACCTCCCGCGTGTCAGTAGCAGACCTGGCCCATTGTCCTTGGGCCTCTTCATAGGCCCCAAGGACTCTGTCCATTTGAGGCAGGGCATGGCTCCCAGGGGAGGCTGGCGTTTCCCTGACCCTGCTCCTCCTACCAGTCCTGCTGCCACCGGCCTGCCCACTAGCCACATTGCTCACCACGGTCCTCGCTGTGGCTCCCAGGGTGGATCCAGTCGGCCGGGCCACCACCTGCGCTGGGGCTGGTGCCAGCGAAGACGTGGTGGTGGTGGAGGCGGTGGTGGTCGGTGCGGCGATGGTGGCGGTTGCGGCAGTGGTAGTGGCCGCAATGACCGTGGGTGTGGCCGCAACGACAGTGGCAGCAGGGGACTGGGACTGTTCAGCATCCCTGGATGATGGGTTGGTGGGTAGGAGGGGTCCTGGGGAGCGGCTGGGCCCTGCCACGCCAGATGGGCCAGCTTGGTGGTCCGTGTCCGAAGAGGTGGACAGATCCTCCAGATCCGTGTGTCCTCGTTGGGGGCTTGTAGGCTGGCTGTGCTGGCTGCTGTCTCCATCCCCAGCGTCCAGCAGTTCGTCACCTGTGGAGAGAATGAGATTTGTTATTGTGTTGCACCTGGCGAAGTATGTATTAGTCGTCTGACATTGGCAGTTCGTGCAATCTCGTACATGGGTTTCCCGGAGGCGAGTGTGTGGCTGTGGCATCTGTAGGTGTGTGTGCTAGGCAATGGGACTGTGTGCTGTGCACATGTGGCATGGGACGGATTGGCCATGCCGATGGGTGTGTTGCTTTGCCCCTACTCATTGTGACTCTGGTGTATGCGGGCTCCTGGCCCATCCTGGGTCTGGTTTGTACTTTGCTTTTGGAGTTCAAATGGAACGCTTAGGAACGCATATGGCAACATGGGGGCCATGCCCCAGATTCGCATTTGGGAGGGTATATGCTTTTGGGGTACATGCTGTGAGCCATGGGTGCCGAACGTGACATGTGTTGTGGCAGCATGACAGTGCATGGTCTGAGGTGTGTGCATGTCTGACATGCCCTGCATATTTGCTGTCTGTTGTGGTTACTGGACATGGCATTGGACGCATCGTTATGAGTGAGTGATAGTTGTGTGCCAGCCAACGTATTGCAGTTGTCCCATCTCCTTGGTGTGCGTGCTGCCCTGTGCCATGTGCATCACTGCAGTGCTCGGGGGGTGGCCCATGTTGTGTGTTGTTGCTCACAGTGTGTCGTGCGCTTAATTGACTTCTGGCACATGGTTGGTCATGGGCATGTGTCTTAGCGTGACTGCTGTATGTGTGGCAGCTGTGCGGATGACATGCCTTTCATGAGACTGGGGCTGACGGATGGGATGGATGGTATGTTGTATGTGCATGGTGTGTCTGTGTGTTTGATGGGTTCAGTGGTGTTCGTGTGCATTTCTGTTGTTCCGCTCTGTTGCGTCTAGTGTTGTTTGTCTTACATAGGCGTAGTTGTGGGGTGTGTGGTTGACAGGCAGTAGGGGCTACATGGACAGGACTTCAATGGTGTTTCGGTTGTGTGTGATGAGTTGCACAGTGGCTGCCGTGTGGGACTATATTCAGTGTGGCTTGTGCATGCAGACGTGGCTCCTTGGGTGTTGCTATGTCTGTGATGGGTCATGTGGGGTGTGAGTCTGCTGTTCATGTCCGTGTGCACATTGTTCACTTGTTCGTGACGGTGGGCGGTGCTGCGTGTTCGTGTGCTACGTGACATGTCCCATGTGTTGGTGGTGTTATGGTCCTCATGCCTCCAGTAATCCAGCCCTGTCCAGTTTCCCACCTGCAAGTTGTTCGTGCGTGCACTGTACTGGATGCCACATGGCTCTTAGCGGGGGTGCTCCATGTTGCAGGTCTGTGGGGGTGGGGGGTGTAGTGGGTCGTGGGGGTGGCTGTACACCCACTGACACCGATTGCTGTGGACCGTGATGTCTGCCTTTCGGCTGTCGTTGTGCACTGCGGTGGCTGACACGTGGGTGTGGGGTGTGGGGATGCTCCTCCTTGCTGGTCTGTGGGAGTGGGGGCCTGGTGGGTGTTGTACTTCAGCTGTCCCCCTCCGACCCACTGCACTTTGTGTTCCTGCCACTTACCTGTTACTTGTCAGTTGGTGCAGCTGTGGCGGACACATGGGTGTGGCGGGTGCTCGTTGTGGCGCTTCTGGCATATTTGTGGACCTGTTGGTGGTTACGTGGCTGGCTTAGTGTACACATGTCCCCACGCATCTTACAGTTGTTCGGTTTGGCCTGTGTGTGGTAGTGTCTGTTGCATGTGCGTGTGATGTGTTGTGTATTGTGTGCTGGACATGGGGGTGTTTGTCCCTGGGAGCTGTGGCATGGTGGTTGCGCATGTGTGTACATAGCGGTGTGCTGGTATACATTAGTTTGTACTTACCAGCCTCCACTCCCCTGCTAATCCGGCGAGGATCTCCGGATGGATTACGACTCGCACCTTCTCCTCCCACGCTTTGAAGGTCTTAAAGAGCGCGGGATTCCCTCCGCCAGTGACGGCAGCCAGCTCTCTGTTTTTGCCCTCCTTCTTCTTGACCAGGCTCTTTACGTCATTCCAACGTTTGTTTATCTCGGTTCTGTTCCTGGGCAGGGTCCCGACTGCATTGACCTGGTCTACGATCCGGGTCCACATTCTGTTTCTGGTGGCTAGTGGTGTGTGCTGGACCATGTTCCCATAGATTTGTGGGTACACCTTGATGATCTCGTCGACCATGACCGTCAGCTCCATGGGCGTGAACTTGGGCATCCTTTGTGGTGCCATGGTGTTTGTGGTGCTGGTGCGGTGTGTGTTGTGTAATGTGCAGGGGGTTTGTGGTGCCGGTGTTTGGTGGTGGTGGTGGTGGTGGTGGTTGTGATGTGTGCGTTTCTGTGGTGTGCTGCTGTCCTTGCTGTGTCACTGTGTCCTCTCCTCTCCTCTCTGGTTTGCAATGTAGCAAGGGGTTGTGGTCTGTGGGAGTGCTGCTTTTGTACTCACCTATGTGGGTGTGTCCTCATGGTCTGTTGTTTTCAGGTGTGTTGTGTCTGGGGTTCTGGCCTTTGTATTTTTTGTTTGTCCGGGGGTGTTTTCGGGATGTGTACTGTGCTTGTGTATTTGTGCGTGCCTTGCTGTGTGGACTTGTTGGCCATGTTGTGTGCTATTGGTTTTGTGTGCGGATGGTTTCTGTGCAGGTACGTGGGCGCCATGGCTTCTGCCGTGTCGATTCTCATCGGCGTTGTTTGCGCTGGCGGGCGGTATTTTTGTTGTTTTTCCGCGCTCATGGCGGTGCGATCGTAATTTCACGTGCGGTGTGTCGGCCGTGAGGGCGGGCGGTTTTGTGTTGTCGTGCGTGTTTCCGTCCGTGGCGGGCGGTTTGACTCCGACTCGGACGATGGCGGGCGGTATTTTGTATGATTTTTCCGCCGATGGCGGTTTTCAGTTTGTGTACTCATAATGGCGTGGTCGGTGTTCAGGCGGTGTGTGCGGGCGGATTTTTGCCGCTTCCATGCCTGGCGGATTTTTTACGCCGGGTATCGTAATGTGCCCCTAAGTGTTGATTTTTGAAACATACAAATATTCCTCTAAAATCAGCCGAAATACGAATTCCGATTTACTCACCTGTTATCAGGAGAGACCTCAGTGCTGTATCTTTCAGCCCAGTACTGGTCCTAAAAGTAATTTTAACCGTACTTACCAGTAACTTGAATTTCCTTCCATAGGCTAACATTGACTGGTTTCACTTGGAAATTCTTCTAAGTGTGGAGTTTTGGAACTTTAAAATATTCATCTAAAATCAGCCGAAATACGAATTCCGATTTACTCACCTGTTATCAGGAGAGACCTCAGTGCTGCATCTTTCAGCCCAGTACTAATCCTGAAAAGTAATTTTAACCGTACTTACCAGTAACTTGAATTTCCTTCCATAGGATATCATTGCCTGCTTTTTGCTGAAAAAGTTTCTAAGTGTTGATTTTTGAAACATACAAATATTCCTCTAAAATCAGCCGAAATACGAATTCCGATTTACTCACCTGTTATCAGGAGAGAACCCAGTGCTGCATCTTTTAGCCCAGCACTGACCCTGAAAAGTAATTTTAACCGTACTTACCAGTAACTTATATTTTCTTCCATAGGAATCCATTGTCTGGTTTTCAGCAAAAAGTTTCAAAGTGTTGATTTTTACAAACTACAAATATTCCTTAAAAATCACCTGTATGACTTAAACGCATTCTTTCAACTGTTTACAGGAGATGCACCAGTGCTGGATCCAGGATCCAACACTGAGTAAGAAAAAGTAACAATAACAGTTTTTACCTGCTAAGTGAATTTCCTTCCATAGGATAACATTGGTGACCATATGAGAAAAAGTTTCTAAGTGTCAACTTTTAAAATACAATAATATTCCTTAAAAATCAGTACTGTAACCAAAACGCTTTTACTCAACTGTTTACAGGAGTTGTCCCAGGACTGAATCTAGGATCCAGTCCTGTGGTTAGAAAAGTAATCCATAAAGTAACTAATTGCATTTAACTAGAAATTCACATTGAGCTGAATGTTGCATTGTTTGAAAATGTGTTGCCCATTGCAACAACTGTAACTACTGTACTTAAAAGTCTATTGCCTATGTGCAAAGTATTTAAACTAAAGTAATTCATTCTGAGAAAGTATTTTTGTAATGTAATGTATAATGTAATTACAAAGTAATTTAAAAAATAAAATATGTAAAAAAAATTGTTTCTAAAAATGTAGTAAATCAGTATGAAAAAAATTAATATAACAATTAATACATTTAAAAATTGTCATTTACAAAACCTTTGAAATTCACTGAAAAAACCATAGGTTTCAGGCACGTTATAGTTAGAAATTAGCATTTAAAAAACCTTTGAAATTCACTGAAAAAACCATAGGTTTCAGACACGTTATAGTTACAAATTAGCATTTAAAAAACCTTTGAAATTCACTGAAAAAACCATAGGTTTTAGGGACAGTTATATTTACTTGGACATTGCACTCGTACAAAACCCGTGAAATTCCCCCGTTATAGTTAGTTCAGCTAACTATAACTCGCGCCCCGCAATGCACTGCTGATGACGTCACATATTACATCACTCATGACATGGTCAGTGACATCACTGATGACATCACTGATGACATCTCAAATGACATCACTGTTGACATCATCCAGTGACTGTGTGTTTCTGTAAAGTTTAAATATTTTTAATATATATAGGGAAAGGCGTTTTGAAGAATGAGTGGGTGTATAAGTGTCTGTATGGATGATTTAGTAGGTGCGTGACTAATTCTATAAGTGAGTGATTAAACGTATCTTACTGAATGCATGGGTTAGTGACTAAACTGGGTGAATGTCTGTATCTGTCTGTTGCTGTGTAAGTGGCTGCATGGGTTTGTGAACAGCTACATGAGTGTCTATAAGAGTTATTGATTTGTTGTCTGAGTATCTGTATGGGTGCCTGAGTGTTTGTGTGGATGGGGTGTGTGCGACTGTGCATAGATGTGTGAGTGGGTGATTCACTGGGTGGATGGTTTCAAGAGTGCATCTGTGATAGACTGTATGGGTGGGTAAGTGTATGTAACAGTGTGTTAGTGAGTGAATGTATGTCCCAGTGGTACATGTGTGAGTAACTACATATGTGAAAGGCAGTATATATGTGTGTTAGAGTATTTAAATGGCTATAAGTGAGAGTGTGTTATTGTGAGAGTGGCTGTATGTACCAATAACATAAAATCTATAAAAAAAACATTCTATCATGAATTAAAACATTGAACTATTTAAAAACCTATAAACTTAAATTTACCATTCCAGTCAGTGCAACAGTAGGAAAAGTGTTGGATAGCGGAGGGGTAAAATTACTCTTCACACTCCAGTGAGTGCAAAATAGGGAAAGTGTTGGATAGCGGAGGGGTAAAAATTACTATTCCCACTCCAGTGAGTGCAACAGTAGGGAAAGTGTTAGATAGCGGAGGGGTAAAAATTACTATTCCCACTCCAGTGAGTGCAACAATAGGAAAAGTGTTGGATAGCGGAGGGGTAAAAATTACTATTCCCACTCAAATACGTGTAACAGTAGGGAAAGTGTTGGATAGCGGAGGTGTAAAACTTACTATTCCCACTCCAGTGGGTGCAACATTAGGGAAATTGTTGGATTGCGGAGGGATAAAATGTACTATTCCCACTCCAACAATTGTAACAGTAGGGAAAGTGTTGGAGAGTGGAGGAGTAAAAATGACTATTCCCACTCCAATGAGTGCAACAGTAGGGAAAGTGTTTCATAGCGGAGGAGTAAAAATTACTATTTCCACTCCAGTGAGTGCAACAGTAGGGAAAGTGTTGGATAGTGGCGGGATAAAATTTACTATTCCCACTCCAATCAGTGCAACAGTAGGGAAAGTGTTGGATTGTGGAGATGTAACAATTAATATTCTCACTCCAGTTTGTTCAAAATTTTTAAAAAACAAAATATTAACAACAAAAATATTTAAAAAGCAAATTAAATAAAAAAATATATAAATATATTCCAAATTAACATACAAATATATTTGACATTAAAATATTTAAAAAACATATTATAATGTTAAATACATATGACAACTACCTACAAATATTATATTAAATAAAATAAAAAATAATTTTCAAATAAATATTTTCAATTAGAAATTATTTAGAAACATTAATTATTGCATAAATTTACTTTTTTATTTCCTACCCTATTACACCACACAATCCACTAAAAAATGTATTACACAATTAAAACTTATTTTCAATTAAAACACTAATAGTATTTAACAACTAATTATAAAGTAAGTAAAATTAATTTACTCCCCACCCTTTACCCCTATAAAAGTAAAACCCACACACAAAAAAATATAAACAATTACCCTAATTAAATATCAATTAAATAATTAATACCAATAATCAACTAATTATTAATTAATTAAACATACATTTCCATAATTAATTTCCAATAAATTAATTAATATAAATTAACAACTAATGATTAATTAATCCAAAATAAATTACTTCCCACCCTTTACCCCTATAAACCCCACAACCCGCACCTAAACAAAATTACACAATTACCATAATTAATTAATAATTAATTAATTAATATTAATTAACAACCAATTAATAATTAATTACAAATAAATTACTTCCCACACTTAACACTATACAATCTCAATTAAATAAATATTAATAAATATAAAATAATCATTAATTTATTATAATTAAATGACTTCCCATCCTATTCCCCTCTAAACCCACAACCTGCTACCGAACTAAAAAACTACTAAAAATGTAACACATATTTTAAAAAACATAAACAATACTCATACAAAAAAACATACATCACATACGTTTGAAATATAAACTAAAATACATTACACTAATTAAAAAATCGATATTTTAAACAATTATTTTTTTGCAAACGATATTAATGACTTCTATATTTTTAAAAACGATATTTCTCACCTTAAATTCGATATACTTGACCACGATAGTCTTGCTGTCAATATTTCTTTATCACAATATTTCCAACTCGATATTTGTGTAAGTCGACATTTCCAACTCGATATTCTGTCTGAATACCAGCCACTATATATCACAACGTGGATGTCTACATTGATATTAAGTAGCACTGGCCCATATTCAATATGGTAAAGATAAAACAAGAAAGGAGAAGATTGCATCAGTCTTTATCTCAAAGTGCCTGTAGAGACTTCTGTCCCAGCTCAAAAATGCCCTCTCCTGGCAGCTGCTGTGTTGGACACCCCACGCCTACTGGGACCAGCTCCTCTGTTCTGGAAGTGCTGGTATTCATGTAACCATGGCATTTCCAACTCTCCGAGAACAAGCTGAGCAGTAAGTAGGTAAGGGCTGACCCAAAGCACACTCAAGTGATCACCGTAGGTAGCAAGGCATTCGCCGGCCTTCCAGGAAACACATTTATTCATCTCTGATACATCCCAGGCTTCAGAAAAATGAGGATGGGCATCAGAGACAACTCTTAGAAAATGGGAGGACGAGGGAGAGGTTAGTTATCTTGTACTGCACATGATTGAGCCCAATAAATGGGACTAAGAATGCTGTGGGCTACCTATCAAGCTGGGCAGTGACACCAGGGAATACGACAGGGAAGCTGTTGGCACTGGTGGAGAGCAGGACCAGTGTGCAAAAGGAAGAAGGTGGAGATGAAGATGGCCATCTGCAGAAGGCAATGGAGGTGTGAGCGTGGAAATCTTACAGAAATCTCTCTTTGGAAAATTTAGTAAATGTGGCACAATTTCCTTTAATTCCCATTACCCTTTTTTCCACGCCAATTTCTATTCTCAAGGTGACAAATCTTGGCCACCGTATTTTGACCAAAAGAGCTCCTTCATAAACACAAGCAAGTAATCAAATACAAATAAATATTATAGTCAATAACAGTTGCTGCCGTCATGGCTCGCGGGTCAGGGGGTAGGGGTCACGGGGGAGGGTGGGGGTCACGCGTTCGGGGGTGGGTTTATTTAAATAATAGGATTTTTTTTTAAACATACCTTTCCTCCGGCCGAGTCCCGCGTTTTCTCTGCTTCTGCTCTCCTGCTCTCCTGCCTCCGGCAGGAACAGGAAGCAGGCAGCAAGGCTCCCTCCCCTAAGCCAATCCCAACGCTGCAAGCAGCGTTGTGATTGGTCAGGACACCACCCAGCCAGGAGCTTATGGGGAGGCCCTGTTCTCCATGCAGGCTGTATTGCAGCCTGCATGGAGAAGGGTAGAGTGCGCATGACTGGTTTGGGCGGCCCCAGAGGGCCAATTAAACAGTCTTTGGGCACTCAGGAGTGGGCACACCACTCCTCCCCTGCTCGCAGAGCAGCCCCGCCCACCCGCTTGCCTACAACCAAACATAAAATGGTAATAACTGAAAGTTATTATCATTTTATGTTTCTGCTTCTCGCACTGCGAGAAAGCAGTGGGGCGATGCTCCTCCGCCCTAGTGGAAGAGCCGCCCCTGGTCAATAATGAGAGTTGTGAGTTGTTTTAAAGGGTTTTATTTTCTAATTAAAGTTCAAGATTCTCTGGTTCTTTAATCATTAGTCAAATATCAATCTGGTTACAGAACTGATAATAAAAAAAGAAAGTTAGTGCAGAACATATTATCACTACTAATAACCCACTTTCCAACAGCAACCTTACCACGTCCTGCTCAGATGCTACAGGCAGGGTAGACTGAATCTCTTCTTGAGGGAGGTTAAGGAACATGAACTGGAATCCAGATGTCAATATTACTTTAAGGTAAACCCAACAGTTTTTCTATTTATTAAAGGTACCATGCGTGAGATTAAAATAAACAACCAGGGATGTATCCTGAGTGCTATGTTTCAACATGTTTCAGCCTGTATAAATGCAGAAGGAGTCAAAGGCTTTCATCAGGGCTCTAAAGGATCCCTATGTCAATGCTACAAGTACACATTCATACACAACACATCCAAGGAAAAAGGCGTACCTACATTTTTCTGAAAATCGGGATACAGGGACCCTAACTAGGGAAACTTAAATCCACATGGTCATGGCAGGAGGGGATGTCCTCTGCAATTACACATTCATCAAGAAGAAATGTCTGTCTTCATACCTACTCAGCTCTCATCTGCCACATTGTTGTAGAATCTACTTTTTAAAAGATGAACTGCACCTTGTCTGGTGAGCAGTCCCCATTCAGTTTTTTTTTTTAAACCAGCTGATGCTAAGGTGGTTTTAGCGAGACGAAGTGGCAATAGTGGTGAAGAGACATACATTTCTGTTCAAATTGCTGTAAGGGTGTGTGCAGAAATATAACATAGAATTAAATCTTTTGGGAACAAGGTAAGAATGTTTTCAGGTGCAGTGTAAGCAGAGAAATAGAAGTATCCTTGTCTTTTTTGTATTAGATTGTTGTTGGTAGTTATGTATAGGATGAAGAGAAGCAGGAGAAAAGACCCATGGCCTTATTTGCAAGAGAGTGAAAGAAGAAGAATATC
Source organism: Calotriton arnoldi (assembly GCA_963921515.1). NCBI lineage: Eukaryota > Metazoa > Chordata > Amphibia > Caudata > Salamandridae > Calotriton > Calotriton arnoldi. The sequence goes on from CAWUFW010008227.1 coordinate 636,686, forward strand.
TATTTGTCTTCTGCAAAAAGGGGTAGTATATGCCTTACAAGGAGACAATGGGCTGGATCACAAAACATTGGTAAACGTAATGGGGGAACCCAGTGTCCCTCAGAACCTGGGTATGCGTATTAAAGTAAAAATTGGTTCTGTTGGGGTTTACAATTACTTAAAGTAAGTAGCAATAGCTTACTTATAACACGTATCAACGATTTTAAAAGAAGAATATATAACACACACCGAAATAATGATTCAATAATGTATTCAGAAAAAATCAGATAATCATGGCTGTCGCAATTTACAATTTCAATTGCTATATGAAATACGTGACTGTGGTGAAAAAAGTGACATGTGGTGGTTGGTGATAAAGACAGTACACTATATACAGAAACAATTTGAGCGTGCAATAAAAGAAGGGAAGAAATATTTTTCTCGGATGTCCTTATTATTTAACACATATGCTTCAAGATCCTAATGACAAATAAGTCTGTGATCATGAGCGTTGTGTAGACATATGCAGTACGCCGACGTTTCGACCCTGTTAATTGCGCACAATTGAGATGCGTCAAGGTGGGTCTTCTTCAAGGCAGGAGGGGGGGAAAAGATCACAAAACATGTTTGATGCACTAATTCATGCTCGTGGTTGTAAATTAAGGCAGTGCTTGCCCCAAACACATTTCACCACTGTATTATGAAAACATGATTATGCAGGTGGTAATGTGTGATAAGACCTTTTTGATTGTTGTGTTTTGTTGTGTGCCTATTGCATATTTGTTGTATGGCATTTTGGTGTGGTGGTGATGTGTTCTGTTGGTTTTTGTCCTACTGTGAATTTGTGATGCATTATTACAAGGTGATTTTTGTGTGCTCCTATTCATTTTTTGTGCTGCATTCTGTTTTGACTCTTTTGTTGTGATATGACTTGTTATGTTTCCACTGAGGCGTTATGTTAGTTTGTGTATACTATTTGCTGATTTTCTGTTGTTTACTGGCTACTACATTTCCAGCCAAAAGCAGCATACAACCATGACAAGCAACCATTTACCACAGTCTGAGGTAGTAAAAACTTCAGCTGCATAAGACACTAATCAGCCCAAAACTGTGGCAGAGACTGTAGCTTAACTTAGCTCTCCCAGTGCTTACTTTGGGGCATATTTACAAGACCCTTTTGCCACCGGATCATCACTTTTTTGACGGTTCAGTGGTGTTGCACCATTCCCCATATTTACAAGGTGGCACTAAACCACTTAACGTGGCTTAACGCCACTTTGTAAATATGCCCCTTTCTGCTGCAGTCTGCTCCAGCAAAGGGGCAGGCAATGGGTGTTGCTGTGGGCGTTCCACCGCAACACCCATTGCTTTTTGATGCTGACCCAGATTTACAAGGCTGGGGCAGCGCCAGAAACAAAGGCCATGTAATACCTGGTCTTAGATTGGCGATATAAGGACAAATTATTAATTTCTCCTCGTTTTTTGCTCTTTCTATGTGTGCTGCAGAATGCAGCACACATAGAAAGAGCAAATCGCCATTATTGATTGTTTATGTGCAGGAAGGTGTCCTTTCCTGCACTTAAACAATCGCCCCTGCAGCACAGGCACCATTGCAACATGGCGGCAGGGTGCCTGCGCTGGTGCTAGGGAGTTTTTTCTGCGTTAGCAGTAGGGGAAACACAGCGCTTCCCTGCGTTTAAAAGATGTTGGAGCACAGCGCTGCCCAAATTTGACGTAACACTGCGCTACGGCATTTTCTTCTACATATGCCCCTTTAAGTTATACGGCCCAATATACCATATGGAAGCTGTGCATAGTAAAAAGTGGAATAGGCCGAGGGGATACTAGTATTACACCAGTCTTTTCCTCACTGGTGCAGGCCAGCGAGTTAAGGGACTGCAAGGTTTTTTCTGCGACAGTGGATCGCAGCTATTTTGAGGATAGAAAATATCCAACTATTGATACTGTTATTCCACCGGATATCTGAGTTTCCCATTTCTCCAAACTCTATGCTAGCCTTCCCTTGCTTAGGGCACTCTACTACCCCTGATCATGCTCCTACAGTTTTATTTCAGTCGCCGACCAGCCCTTCTACTGCCTCTCAGCTTCCCGCTAAGTTCCCTGTTTGTCCAGCTATTGAATTTGGTGAGGTTTTGCGGGCAGTGGCAAGTTGTCCAGTTGGGCGAGCTCCTGGTCCAGATGGTCTTCCATCTGATATGTTCAAAGCTAATATTTCATTGTGGGCCTCACTCCTGACAAACGTCTTTATGCCGCCCTAGCTACTGGCCCACACAAAAATTGGTCTCATGCGACCATTGTTCCTATTTTCAAAAAGGGCTCAAAAAACGATCCCCACTGTTATCGTCCAATTTCACTGATTACTTCTACTACAAAGATCATGGGACGAATCCTGTTGAACCGTTTGCAGTTATGGGCCGAAAAGCATAACATACCTTCGGAACCAGAATTTGGTTTCCGCTCCGGCCTAGCCACATTCCTTAAATCTATATTTGCTAATTGCCAAATATACTGTGGCTAAGCTTGGCATGTTGTACCTGGCATTTATGGATATGAGCTCTGCTTTCGACTCTGTCAACGGGTCCAACTGTGGGTTATTATGACCGATATGGGGGTTGACTTATATATTGTTAATTTTCTCAGAGAACTACACAATTATGTTACTGCCAGCATAAGGTATGGCTGGACTGGGGGGGATCGGGTGGGGGGGACTACGCCAGCCTTTAGCCTTGCTAGGGGCATATGTCAGGGCTGTGTCTTGGCCCCCTTCCTTTTTTTCTATTTATAAAAACAGTCTGGATGACAAGTTAGTCAAACTTAGGGCGGACTGTCCTAGTGTAGGTATGCAGACAACACTGTCTATGCAGACAACACTGTCCTAATTGACAGGACTGCGAATGACCTGCAACGCCTGCTGGACTGCTTTTGTGAGTGCATGGCCAGATCTTATGGTCAACCAAAACAAGACTCACATAATGATCTTTGGGGGCAGGAAGAAGGATAGTGTATCCTTCTTAGTTAACAGCAACAACGTTGGTACTGTTGCCACTTTTTCTTATTTAGGCATCCCCTTTCATACAAACCTCTCATGGGGACCTCTGAAGACTAGTAGAGACATTGCCTTTCGTAAATCAGTGGAGGCTCTCCTCAATTTTCCCGCAGACTTGGCCAGAAGCCCATAAAGGAACTTTCTATTGTTTACAAATGCAAGCGCTGTGCTATTACTTCTTAAGGGGCAGGGGTGTGGGGCATTGACGATCAGGGGGGCCTTGAAACAATTTAGAATGCCTTTATTAAGAGGCTCTTAGCTGTGCCCCAAAGCACTAGCTCCTTTATATGCCACACAGACGCGGGGATTGGATACATTAACAATCTTTTAAAATTACGCCCCTCCTTCAGTGGCTTAGAATTTGGACTCAAAGCCAGACCTCTTTCAATAGGTCTGTGCTTGCAGACTGCCTAAAATTCGACCATTGGTTGAGAATTCCTTGGATGAAGAATTTTCAGACATCTGTTGCAGCTTGAGGTGGGAGGATTTGTTAACCTCTCCCAGTAGTGTGTCAGCCAGCTCTATTGTTACCTTGAAGAACGCGTTTCTAGAAGGATGTCTGGAGGGCAGAATGCGGATGGCTATTGATAAGCCAACGGTCCAGGCTTTAATGGGGATTTGTTTGAGCATTAGTCCTGCACCATACTTATTATGGGTGGGCAATAAGCATCATAACTTTTTACTAGTCATATTCAGGTTATGAACTGTGCACTTTTTGGCTGCTTTTCCGTCACAAGGTTCCTATTTTTCCCAACTACCTCTGTGTCCCTGTGATGATCCATCACACAAACTACTTTACATTTCATGTGGTTTTTTTGTAAATTTTACTTGCTGTTGAGGAAACATTATTTATTGCCCATTCTTAGGGAGGCAAATATTCGCTACTGCAGAGCGACTTTTACTTCTTTGCAAACTTTGCCCACCACTAAGATCTGTATTCTTGCCTCTGTATACATTGAATGTGCCATAAAGTGGAGGGCCACTGTTCTTATATGATGTTTTATGGACTTTTTATTTTTATTTGTCTGCATGTTCTTATTTTTATTAATGATTTACTTTATTACTGGATCACTGTCCACAGTACACTGATGTGTTTTTATACATGTTTTGTGATTGCTTTTATACTTTTATGGTCTAACTAGACCGAATAAAGTTATTTGAACTGAACTAAACTATACCAGTCACAGGTATTGAGAGACATCAAGTTAGTGAATGATTGTGATTGGATGTATGTATATGAGAGCCGAGAATGTGATGTCTCATTGATGTTCAGACTTAACAGCTCAGCTACTATTGCGTCGTGATTGGTTCTGTCCAGTTTGCTCTACACAGAAAGGTGATTGTGGTGTCTTTGGAGATGAGCCTCTTGTGCAGTGAGTGATGTTAAACACACTGGTGACAGCAGTTTTAATCATGGAGAATTATAAGGCTATGAGTGAGTTGTCTGAAGAGCACCCTCCGTAGGGCCTTCTGGAGGAAGAGGCGGTGGTGGTCCCAGCTGCTTCAGAAGCTTATAGAGAGCTGCCCCGTGAGATAGGTATTGACTGGAGTCATGTTCCTAGTCATGACGCCTGTACACCAAGGGGAATGTTTATGCTGCCACCAGACTCTCACAAGACATACACCTTACATTTGTTTCACTGATTCTCAAAACTGGCACAAGAACATATTTTGTTGGAAATTCCGTAATTAATACCTCAGGGATTAAACAAAGATTGAACCACGTGTTCCTTGGTGGCTGAATACGGCGGAGGGCGATTGCATACTGCATAACATCAATTACAATAGTGTTTTAAATCCCCAGCTCTAAGCAACGAGCCCTGGGGATGCGGCCATTGTTATTCTGAATAGGATATTGCTGGATCTCATCTTCCACCAACAAAACCTCAGTGTACCTGGTGGGGTTAACACTGTACCTTTATTTTAACACCACAAGCATGCATGTGCATGCCTACAGACTGACAGTTTCACCTGTTCTCTTCCTGTGCCCCTTATAACAAGGAAACATTGAAAATACTTTAATAGAAATTAAAAACAATATTTAAGAAGGGTAGAGAGGATAGAGAGCAAATCCGTTGGAACATGGGAAGCAAGTCTACACTGGTTTACCAGAGCCTCAGGCAAAATGCTATTTTCCCATTTGGATGCTCCCTTTCGTCTTGCAATAAGACCATTGTGAGGCCATTTGTTGCATTCTAATACCCTATAGCCACTATATATCACAATGTGGATGTCTACATTGATATTAAGCTGCACTGCGGCCTTGAATATAATGTTATATTCCACAAACTCGGCATGCACAACAACATAGCCCATATTCAATATGGTAAAGATAAAACAAGAAAGGAGAAGATTGCATCAGTCTTTATCTCAAAGTGCCTGTAAAGTCTTCTGTCCCAGCTCAAAAATGCCCTTTCCTGGCAGCTGGTGTGTTGGACACCCCTCTGATCATCGCCTACTGGGACCAGCTCCTCTGTTCTGCAAGTGCTGTTATCTCACTGTGGCATTTTCAACTCTCCGAGAAAAAGTAGAGCAGTAAGTAGGCAAGGCTGACCCAAAGCACACTCCAGGGATCACTGTAGCAAGGCATTCACTGGGCCTCCAGGAAACACATTTATTTATCTCTGCTATATTCCAGGCTTCAGGAATGGGCATCAGAGACAACTATTAGAATGCGGAAGGACGAGGGAGAGGATAGTTAGCTTGTACTGCACAAGATTAAGCCCAATAAATGGGACTGAGAATGCTGTGTGCTACCTATGAAGCTGGGCAGTGACACCAGGGAGGAGGACAGGGAAGCCGCTGGCACTGATGAAGACGAGAGCAGGACCAGTGTGTAAAAGGCAGAAGGTGTGCAGTCCTGAAGCTAGTGAGCTCACAAGCTTGGATGCACCAGATTCCCTCGTCCACCCTTTAGCAGAGAGAGGAACTAAGAACAAATTTGCATGAGACTCAGAGAAAGTGTAGTTGGCTCCACGTAGTGTTTTCTAGTCTTGTTTACCAGGAAAAGTCCTGCTCTTCCAGTTCAGACATTGATTTTAGATTTCAGAAGGTCCCTCAAGCTGATTGAGGCAAAAACATCGAGGGAGAAACTTTGAGGATACATTTGGTGTTTCTGGTATGATAAAAAATAGAAAGGAAAAAGCTAGATTTACTGGTAAACATTAACTCATTTTCCTTCCTACTTTTTTTTGTGTTATTTGTTATTTGCAGGCTGGCCGCTTCGAAGGGAAATACAGACACGTCAGGAGCTAATTCTGGGGAGATGGGTTTCTAGTGAAGAAGGGCGTCTCTGTCATGTTGGCTCTAGAAAACGCTTTCCATGGATAACTCTCAGGGACACGAGTCCTCAGTGACTACTGAGGCAAGAGGAGAATGTACACATATAGAATTAGAAATGGGTATTAGTGAATTATGGGGATGTTTCACCAAGGGATTCAGAGAGAAATCAAATAGACAACGAGGTTGAAGCTCAAGTTATCTATCTTGTCACTCAGAGCCCTCAAGTGGAAAATAGCCCTTTAATTCAACTGTTGCCCAGCTATAGTTTCATGTACGAACGCCAAAATCATCTGCCCCTGCTTTTAGCTGCTACTAAGGGCAGAGAAGTAAAGGAGGAGCCATACATAACATTACTTCTCCTCCATCACTCACAAAAATAACTACTCTGCCCCCCCCTTAACCAACCCCCACCACGTTCCCTGCTTTCCATACCCCTACTGCAGCTCTGCTGTCAGCTCTCAGTTAAAGCAGACAAGCAGTGCTGCACTGACGGGCGCTCACAGAGCGCTGTCAGCTTTGTCTGGAAGGCCTTTGTGAGGTAGCAACAGTGGGATATGAGTTTTGTTATCAACTGTTGCTACATCATAGTAGTGAGGTACCAGATTTAGGATCTAGTGTTAATGATAGAGACTTTCTATGGAAGAAATGCATAAGATTATGGACAATACCACAGACTTTATGAATGAATGAATCAGCATTTCTAAAGCGCGTGGTTACCCGGAGGCATCCCAGCGCTGGAAGCAGTCCAATCACAAACTCTGCGTAGTGTTTATGGGAACAAAAAGGTTTTTATGAGTTTTCGAAAGGTCAAATGGTTGGTCTCAAGACGAATATGTAGGGGGAGGCGGTTCCACAACCTGGCGACATTATAGGAAAAGAGACGCCCTCCACTTCGTGATCTTTTGATTTTGGGGACTGCCGCCAGATGTTTGCTATCAGACCGCAAAGCCCTATTAGGATGGTAGGGCAAGATGATGGAACGAATAATAAGCGGTCCCTTGGCTGACAGTGCCTTGTGTGCAATGCACAGAGCCTTAAACTGGACTCTCTCCTGAATGGGAAGCCAGTGGAGAGCCTAACTCAAGAGGAAAGACACCTTTTATAACCTTTAGTGAATATTTATTTTTGAAATGATGTACTGATAGGAAGAGAAGAGAGGAAGGAAATGGGATATATTAAATAAACCTCAAGCATGGCGATTGCTTTACCATCAGACACTGAGAAGCAGACTTTGGGAAGGCAGATAATCCTGGGGCAGATATTTGTGAGAGGAGGAGCTATGCTAGTCTTCAACCCCACTCTACCACTAGAGCAAAATGGAGAGAGCAAAAGCAGGATGCTTAGAGGACAATATAGCACTGACTATCTGGTCCTTGGTCAATATTCCTGAAGGATCTCCTTTGTCACAATTGAAGGAAATCCAAAACTGAACAAGCATTGGCAAGGCCAATAGGTCTGGCCTTGTCCGCCAGCCTTCTGGCAATTCTTGTTTTGTTTTTTCATTGTTTTTACAAAACTTTATTTTTTAGGAAGCTGCCGGGTGTATGTCAATCTAAAAAAAAAAAAAACATTGACTTACGGAAATGTTTTTGGTCTCAAAAAAGTACACATTGCTACAGTACTCCCTGGCATGGAAGGGAACTACTTTGAGTATGTAGATGTACTCATTGTGAAAGGGCAGCATGTCATCAGTCATAGTGAAGTCAGCCAATGCCTGAAGTAGGCTAACGCATTGACCTGTGATGCATGCTTGAGGGGCTGGAGAAAAATGTGAATGATACAAGCACAGACAAAAGGAAGACGGATGGCTGAAAACCCCTGTAGGTAACTATGTCATACACATAATTTTAGTAAAATCGAAAGGTCTTGGCTAACACGAACTGAAAAAAGCAAATAGTTCTGCCATTGGCTGCCAGCCAAGTAAATTTGAGGGGAAAAAAAGGAAAGAAAGACAGAAAAAAGAAAGGAAGGCAAGAATGAAAGAAAAGAAAAATGAAAGAAAGAAAGTAAAAAGAAAGGAAGGAAAGAAAGAAAGAAACAATGAAAGGTAAAGAAAGAAAAGAAAAGAAAAGAAAAAGGCAAGAAAGAAAGAAAAAGAAATGAAGGAAAGCAGGAGAGAGAGAGAGAAAGAAAGAGAGTAAGCAAGAAAAAAGAAAGAGAGAGAAACAAAGAAAGAAAGAAAAAGAGAAACAATGAAAGAAAGGTAGACAGAAGAAAAGTTTGGAAAGAGGCCAGAAAGAAAGAAAAATAAAAGTAGGAAGGAAGGCAAGAAAGAAGTAAAGAAGCATAGAAAAAAGTAAAGGAAGAAAGGAAAGATAGCCGTAAAGAAGGAAAAAGGCAAGAAAGAATGAAAGAAAAAAGGATAGAAAGACAGAAAAAGGAAAGAAAGAAGGAAAGAAGAAAAAGTCAAGAATGAAGGAAAGAAAGAAAAAGTGAGTGAAGAATGACAAAAGGGAAGAAAGAAGGAAGGAAAGAAGGCAAGGAAAAAGTCAAGAAGGAATGACGGAAGTAAAGAAAGAAGGATAGAAAGAAGGAATGAAAGAAAGGAGGAACTAAGAAGCACGACTGAGAGAAAGACAGAAGCAAAGAAAGAATGAAAGAAAGACCTGAAAGAAAGAGGAAAGGAAAGAAAGAAAGGAGGTGAAAAGAAGGAAAGAAAGAAGGCAAGCAAGAAAGAAAGAAGGGGAAAAAGAATGAAAGAAAAAAGTGTTACAAGTGTGTAGTAAGTAAGTACAGAAACATCATACAAGTGAAGGTAAGTTTATTAGTGCAAACGAACTACAGGGCAATGGAGGGCAAACACACAGGAACCCCTCTGCTGCCAGCACAGAATGAACATCAGTTAAACTGCCACCACCCTCAGCATCATATTCCATGAGCATCTACATCATAGCATTATAACTAGATTGCACAGTTCTGAGAGTTCAGAAGGACTGAACTCTTATACAGACACATAAGATATAACACAACTTTCCTTTTATTCCCCAAAAAACAAAAACAAATACAACAATCATACAGAAAATAGAACAATAACAGCAACCAGACAAAAAAACAACAAACAGCAAAAGATAGAAAATCACAAATAGAAAAAACTTTATACCCTTTCAAGAGCGAAACCTGGCAGGCTTTATCATACTTCTGGAACTTTTTATTCTCATACAATTTTGAGATTGCCCCCTATCATTTTGAGGATAGCACATACTGTCTTGTACCACCTTGTCTCCAACATCTTGAGTACGCTCACAATTATCCAATAAGTTACTAATCTTGATAACTTTTGCCAGATTTTACCAGTGGTCTCCTTTGACTTTGATAGCGTTCCTGCAGATTTTCTCAACTCTAACAGGAACACTGAACTCACTCTTCCCTTTTTGTACATGAATAGCAGATTTGATGTGAACCAAATCACCAATGTTAACAATAATATTTTTGGCACTTTTTTGCAAATCACACCTTCTGTTTTTCTTGATTTTCAATCAATCAATCAGTACTTGTTAAGTGTGGCTACTCACCAGTGAAGGTCTCAAGGCGCTGGGGGGTGTGGTGGGGGGTTGCAGTTCCGACTGGACACTGTGGTTCATTCGAGAGCCAGGTCTGAAGATCCTTCCTGAATTGTGTCAGAGTTGGGAATAGCCTGAGGTGGAGAGGCATGGTGTTCCAGGATTTGGCAGCAAGGTAGGAGAAGGATCTTCCTCCGGTCCTGGTCGTGCAGATCCGAGGGACGGTGGCAAGGGCCAGTTGGGCAGACCTGAGGTGTCTGGTGGGTACGTGGAATGAGAGGCGGTGGTTCAGGTAGGCTGGTCTGACAAAATGGAGGGCTTTGTAGGCGTGTGTGAGGAGCTTGAAGATGACTCTTTTGTTGACTGGGAGGCAGTGGAGTTCTTGTAGGTGTTTGGAGATGTGGCTGTGGTGGGGGATGTTGAGGACCAGTCTGGCTGCGTCATTCTGCACGTTCTGAAGTTTCCTGAGGAGTTTCTGGGTGGCGCCTGTGTAGAGTGCATTGCCGTAGTCGAGTCTGCTGCTGATCAGTGTGTGGGTAACCGTCTTCCTGGCCTCAGTGGGGATCCATCAGAAGGGCTTCAGAAGTAGGTGAAGAGTGTGAAAGCATGATGAGGTGACGGCATTGATCTGGTGGTTTATGGTGAGCAAAGAGTCCAGTATGATGCTGAGGTTTTGTGTGTAGTCCGTGCGTGTGGGTGGGTTCCTAGCTCGGTAGGCCACCAGGAGTCTTCCCAAGTGGAGGTGTTGGGCCCTAGGATGAGGACTTGAGTCTAGTCCAGGTTGAGCTTGAGGCAGCTGTCTCTCATCCAGGTGACAACGGCCTTCATCCCATTGTGAAAGTTGTTTCTGGTGATAGTGGGTATGTTGGTGAGGGAGATAATCAGCTGGGTGTCATCGGCGTAGGAAACAATGTTGAGGCCGTTGCTTCTGACGATGGCTGTGAGCGGGGCCATGTAGATATTGAAAAGCGTGGGGCTCAAGATGGAGCCCTGAGGCACTCCACAGCTGATCTCTGTGGGTTCCGAGAGGAACGGGGGAAAGTCTTACTCGCTGTGTTCTACCAGTGAGAAAGGAACGGATCCAGTCCAGGACTTTGTCGTGGTTGCCGGCGTCGTGGAGTCTAGTGATTAGGGTGCGGTGAGAGACAGTGTCGAAGGCAGCCAAGAGGTCGAGGAGGATGAGGGCTGCTGTTTCTCCCCGGTCGGAGAGGGAGTGGATGTCATCGGTGGTGGAGAGGCGGGTGGTCTCGGTGCTATGGTTGACTCGGAAGCCGGATTGAGAGAAGTCCAGGACATGGTTGGCTTTGATGAACTCGGAGAGTTGGGCGTTGATGGCCTTCTCAATGACCTTGGTTGGGAAGGGGAGCAGGGAGATGGGTCTGAAGTTCTTGAGGTCTGTCAGGTTGGCAGATGGTTTCTTCAGCGGGGGGTTGATCTCGGCGTGTTTCCAGTTGTCAGGGAAGGTGGCGGTCTTTATGGAGCAGTTGATGGTGCAGCATAGTTCGGGGGCGATGGTGGCAGCTGCTCTGTGGAAAATGTGGTGTGGGCAGAGGTCCGAGGGGGCTCCGGAGGGAATGCTCTTCATGGTCCTGAAGGTGTTGTCTGTGGTGAGCGGGGTCCAGTTGAGCAGGATCTGTTGAGGGGTGTCGCCATAGTTATTTCTGACATGGCAGATACTTCATCTCTTACAATGAGCACCATATCACTCATTCTTTACAATATGTATCTGAATCAGACTCTGATTCTGCCACACACACAACAGAGTTTAAAAAAAAAAAAAATCTTAAGACACACGAAATGCCCAATCTTTTTACAGTAATTGCACATCACATTTGCCACAGGACACCTACTACCTTTAACATGTAGTGGGTTTTCACATCTAAAACAGTAATTACTGTTTGTAGAAGACTGATTTACACCCTTCTCTGCTTTAGAAGCACCACTTTTCTTATTAAAAATAGAAGCTTGACAATTATTGATTGTTGCTTGGCGGGTCCTCATTTTTATTCACAGCATCAACAGGCTTCTCCTTAAGTTCTGTAACTGAAATCTGGGAAATTTCAATGCTTTTTGTAATTTTGATGGTTTTATCAAGAGATGGATTTCCTAATACTAATAATTTTCATCTAATAAGTGTGTCCTTACAGTGACACACAAACTGATCCCATATACATTGGTCATTTGACACTCTGCAATCAATCTGCGTAGCACTGAAATATATGCATCCACGTCTTCCTCCGAACCTTCCTTGTGCCGTAACACCATCAAACTGAGTTGTTTGTCAAAACGTAACTTGAGTTTGCAGACTGCTTGAGAGAACTCATCTACAACCTCATCCTCATTTTGTGGTATATCCGGTATATGCTTGAAAATAGACCTTCCCTCAAACCCTAGCGAATTCAACAGCAAACATTTTTTCCGCTCTGCTCTAAATCTTGTGGCCCCAATGGCTCCTAGATATGTCTCGAAAGCATCAAACCATACATTCCACCTAACAGGTGGTTCACCCGGTGACTCCAAAAATGACGGAGGAGCAACAGATTGCATCTTGGAAACAACACAATAATTAACACAACCTGTAATGTACCTATAGATAAATTAGGATAACTGCAAATTTTTGTGAGTTCAGAAATCTGTCTATACTATTCTTACCACAGGGAACCAAAAATAGTAGACGACAACCAACTATACTGTGTTAGAATTTAAACATGTAAAATGATGATCAATGTGCACCAATGACTCAATGCACACAAAAATGAAACTCTAAAGTGATACGTAAAACAATCAACACCATATGTCTGTTTGAAAAGACACCATGTGTTTTTTGTTTGAAAAGATAAGCAGACTCAACCCCTGTATGATGTGCACTGTTGTAGGATGAGCCCATCACCTACATAAGATATGCATTAAAAAAAACTTGCTGGCTAGTGTGCCCTGTACTTTGGTGTGCGCATCACTCCTGAAAATGAACTTGTATAGCTCCAAAAGTTACAACCCTGATGGATAAGCTGTGCAGATCAGCGTAACTATCTGCAACTGCAGCAATACTAATGCACCTTAGAAATGTGCCCTGTGTGCGCATCACCGCTTAAAATAAACTTACTCTACTATAAAGTCAAAACCTTGATGAGTAAGCTGTGCAGATCAGCATAAAGAACTGCAGTTGTACACAAAAATGCTTCTTAGAGACTTACAGATGCAGATTCGGTATGCGCTGTCACTATTGTGTGTGCATCGCAGTTGTTAAAAACCGATAATACGCTGTCAATCTGTGTGCGAATCACAGCTGTAACAAGAAAAAGTAATCAAATGTACTTGCTGGCAATTACACCGAACCCCAGCAGCTATGTGGATCAGTGCGAATGAATACCTACTTAGCTGCGTTGTCACCCAGACGAAAAGACGCTGTAGGTCACGAGGTCCGTTACGGTCCTGAAACGCACCATGAATAACCCGCCATAGGATGGCTGTTGCGTGGATTGTGTTGCGTTCCTGAGCCTAAAGAACTTGAGCTGCTGTAACAATGCTGCCAAAATGGTGCCTGAAAAAACTAGAGTGAGTGCCAGGTGCTTTTTCGGAAGGACGATGACGCTCTGTCAAACTTCAGCCGTCTTCCAAAAGGGCTAACACACCAGTCCCCACAAAGGCTTGAAAAACAGGCACCTTCTCCTGGCTAGCCCCACCTTCCATAAAAGTTACTTCGTTGGTGTCTCTAGAGTTAACTGTTGCTCATAAAGTGAGCTGCATACACTTAACAAAACATGCACCATTGCACACAATGCTGGCCCCCGGGGGAAGTGAAGGTCGCAGACAAATCTTCCCCCAGGTTGCTTTGTGCAGGGCCAGAAGGACAGGGTGGGGATAGGGCTAGATAGGGGAAGGGGAGGGTGTTAGTTAGGATATAAAAGGTGTCAGGAGAGGAGCATCCAGCGTCTTCCTGACACCAGGTACCACCAGGAGGGGGCTGAGAAAAGTTAGTGACGGAGTAGACGGAGAGGCCTAACTTCGAGTTGTGCAGAGTGCGGGAGGCGGTCATATCTGCGGCGGACAACGACATGGTCAGGGCAGCCCTATCACATTGGGCCAAGTAGGTAGGGCAGACTTGCTGCAGCCGACATCCTCGACCAGGCCTGGGTCGGGATGCGCCGCTCAACACATTCCGCATCGGGCGGGGTTGCAGCAGCGGTGGCGGCTTGTCTTCCTGAGCTGGCACCTGTGGCGAAGATATCAGGAGGTCATGGGCGGGGCAGCACAAGAAAGCCGGGGGAGCGCAGCACGGGGGCAGGAGACGGAGCTTCCCGGCATGATTCCCCCTGGGAGATACACACAAAGGGGGGCCTGCCTCCGAGGAGACAGTTCTCCCATGGGCAGCCGTGGGCAAAGCCTCGCATGCACTGGACCTCCCAGGGGGATGGGGCCATTAGACCTATCAGAAGGCCCCCCCCCCTGGAGTGGTACAACACCAATTACAGGGCCACAGAGCCCAATACAGAAAAAATCCAAAGGGGCCAAGACGGGGCCAGGGGGGAGGGCTGACTGGAGATGGGCCCCCGATGAGGCATAAAGGTCCAGGGGCTGGGAACACTTTTGGGGGGAGGGGAGGCCCACAGGGAGAACCAGGGCAACAGATGGCAGTGGGTGGATTTGGAGGCGAAGATACGAGAACAGCGCCTCCTCATCCAACAAATAGAAGAGAGGTGGGCCCGAAAGTGCGAGGATAGGGAGAGGGCAGCGGCCATCCCACCAGTGTTGGGGGCCCCCATACCCATGGAAACCCAGGAGAAAGCATACGGGGTAGGCGGGTCAGGGGATAGAGGGCAATGGGCGTGGGTCCCAGAAGAGCAAGGTAGAGAGGGAATGAAGAGGACCTCCAGCACGGCTGAAGGGCCTGGTGGTGCAGGGGACCCCCCAGGTTGGAGCAGCCTGCTGGGGTAAGTGGGAGTGAGACCGGCGAGTGAGGCCGGTAGAAACGTGGTGATGCCAGCGGGGCACAAGACGGCCTCAGGAAGTTGGCCCAAAACAGGAGGGGGTCAGCGGCAGCCTGCCCTCCGACAAGGGCATGCGCACAAGGAACAGAAGCTAAAGCCGGCTCATCACGGAATGAGTCAGTTGTGCAATGGACGACTGGAGTGCTGCAGGAGTCTGCGTGCGGTCCGTTTGAAGGTGATGCAGAGCTGGTACTGGATTATGAGAATGAGAGTGACGAATAAGAGGTAACAGAATTGTGGGATGACAATGAGGAGGCTGTGGGGCGATAGGGGGCAGCGGCGCAGACAACGGGAGTCGTTGGTGTTTTGCAGGTGGCAGGTGCGGCCAAGGGGAGTCCCAAGCCTCTGGTACTGGATTATGAGAATGAGAGTGACGAATAAGAGGTAACAGAATTGTGGGATGACAATGAGGAGGCTGTGGGGCGATAGGGGGCAGCGGCGCAGACAACAGGAGTCGTTGGTGTTTTACAGGTGGCAGGTGCGGCCAAGGGGAGTCCCAAGCCCACAGGGCCTCGGAACAGTGGTGTTCGACGCAAGAACAAAGCTGTTAGCAGTGATGTGACGCCAGGTAAGGGGGAGTGGTGGATGGCATGGGGTGTAGGGGAGGGTGATCCTAAGGGGGAAGACATGTAGGTCAGCAGGGGTGGGAGATGGGTTGGTGGGGGAACCAAGGACCGCGAAGGTGGGCGCAATAGCGGTACCGGATGTAAGCAAAAAGGGGGACAACGTTAAACAGCTGGTAGGTACCGGGGTCCAGACAGATGGTCCGGTGGGAGCAGAGGGGAAAGACGAAAAGGCGGAGGACAAGCATACCAAAAAATTGCCCTACATGGGCCTGGCGATGCCTTTAGGGTACTATTCACACTGAAGTACGTCCGGCTAAGTGTCAAAAACAAGAAAAGAAACGAAGAGAAAAGAGCACAAACGTGAGTACTACATAAGAAGAGAGAGGAGGGGAGAGACTTCCCTCAGGACAAGAACCCTCACTCACCGTGAGGTGACATGCTTCATCATTTGGGTTTCCTCCTCACACCAAGGTGTGGGCTACGACTCCCCCAAGGGGGAGGAGCAGAGGTGTTTTTTTCAAAGGATGAGCGAAAATATACAGGTGAAATGAGGGGCAGAGTGCAGATACAGTGATAAAGTGTGATTTAAAAATGTCTAACTGTGACCACTGAAAATGTATTGGGCGATCACAGTGACAAGGGTAAAAGACAAAAGAATATTGGGGTTTTCAACAGATATACCCTCATTCATAAGGTCAACATGTTTCTGCCAACAGGCATTCATCAGGACCTATATTCTCAGTCACTCTGCAATAGTGTTCAAGTTGACGTTTTCAAACTCCTACATAGTGACATTCAGGCCAAAGAGGGATCTAAGGAAGAGGAGTGGGAATTCACCAGGAGGCCGAGAGTGCCCATCAACATGGAAAATTGGACTTCTGCTTTCTTGATTTACGCTAGCATCTACTGCGAGCATCATTTAGATAGGGCAATCGCCTTGCTGAAATATATGGATATTATTCGCAAGGCGCAGATGCATTTTGGGGGATACGCTTCGTTAAGCTATGATGAGGAGTTCAGGGCCAGGGTCAGCAGTAAGCCAGATAAAACATGGGCGGAGGTGGATTTGAAGCTCTGGATGCAGTGGATGTCATCCACCCAATCCACGGCCTCCACCCACACAGCTATTGGCCTGCCAGTGACTTATCGGTCCTTTCAGTCATGTCCCACTCCACAGGGAGTGGGGCGGGCCGGATATACAAACCAGTGGGACCCAACACCGGGGCTTGTTGGAATTTCAACAAGGGATTTTGCTCCAGACCTTCACAGTGCTTCACTTTGGCCACCCCAGCAGAACAGTGGAAGGCCTCTAGAGGCCATGGGCAGTCTGAAGCGAAGGGCCCCTACCCCAGTTAGAATTGAAGCTCTGGATCCATGGGTCTCGATCTACCCTGACAAAGAGGCGGCATTGCGTTTACAGTGGGGTTTCACCGAAGGGTTCCGTGTAGGGTACCAGGGTCCTAGGGGGCGTAGATGGGCAGACAATTTGAAGTCGGCAAAGGAACTTCCACAGGTAGTGGCACGAAAGAAGTGGCGGAGGGCTGGTCCATTTTTCAAATGGCCACTGGCAGATTTGATCATCTCACCACTGGGGGTGGTGCCCAAACCGGAGCCCGGGGAATTCAGGATGATTCACCGCCTATCCTGGCCCAAAGGCGGGTCGTTCAATAACTTCATCACTGAGGAGGATCCAGGGTGTTGTATGCCTCTGTGGATGATGCTATTCGCCGGGTGCGGGCGGCGAATGGAAATGGCAAAATGTGATGTCTAGTCCACTTTCCGCCTGTTGCCCATTCACCCGGTGGATTTCCACCTGCTTGGGATGTCATTTGGGGGTGCCATATATGTGGACAAGGTCTTGCCGATGGGTTGTGCCATTTCTTCTGCATTATTTGAGCTATTCAGCACATTCCTACAGTGGGTATTCACAAAACTCAGTGGACACCGCAGAGTGTCGCATTACCTTGATGACTTCTTGTTTGTGGGGAGGGGAGAGTTCGGTGACTGCGGTCGGGCATTGCACAGATTTGAGGTCTTAACTAACCCTGGGCAAAGCACTACGCTACGCTCGCGTAGTTTGCGCTACTTCGCACAACGCGAATTGCACGTAGCACAGTGCAAACACGCGTAGCGTAGCGTAGCGTAGTGCAGCGGTCATTTTTGCTTGCTCGCGGTCCTCAACGTCAAGTTGGCGACCGCGAGCAAGCAAAATGACATCCCGGCGAGACTTTTCCTCGTTCGCGATCAGCAACATCAAGTTGCCGATCGCGAGCGTGGAAAATAAACCTCCTGGCGAGATTCTCAACGCGGGAGGTCAGGTTTCTCATTGCGAGTGGTCGCGTATGCTCGCGACCGCTCGCGATGAGAAACTACCAGTCCGCGTTGAGAAGCTGCCGCTCGAGTAAAAATCTACTCGAGCGGCAGTAAAAGACAGCTCGCACTGTGCAAGATGCCGTTTTCAATGATTGCACAGTGCGGACAAGCATCCGGCACTGTGCAATCATTGCGAACAGTGCACTACGCAGTTCGCGTAGTGCTACGCGTAGCTCGCGTAGTGCGAACTGCACTTTGCGTAGCTTCGCGTAGCGCTACTTCGCGAACTACGCCCAGGCTTAGTCTTAACACGGGAGTTTAGGGTGCCTTTGGCACCGGAGAAAACGGCCGGGCCTTGTTGTGTGCTGACTTTCTTGGGGATTGAGCTTGACTCAGTGCAGTGGGTGGCCCGTTTGCCGAGGGAAAAGGTGGATGAGATACAGGCTTTTCTGTTGCATGTGGTGGGCGAGCAAAAGATTGAGCTACGGGCAGTGCAGAATTTGCTGGGTTTCCTGAAGTTTGCATGCATAGTGGTGAGAGCAGGGAGGACTTTTTGCAGGAATCTTGGCATGGCCATGTCAGGGGCTGTGATGCTGCACCACAGAGTGTGAATCTCTTTAGGTGTCAGGGCGGATTTGAGTGTGTGGCAGACATTTCTGGAAGAATTCAATGGTGTGTCCTTGGATTTTGTGGAGGAGAACACGGTCTGGCAGGTCCAGATATTCTAAGATGCGGCAGGAGCCTCAGGTTTTGGCCTGTTTTGGGATGGGAGATGGTGTGCAGAGAAGTGGCCTCCACATTGGTTGAGCTAAGGCCAGAGTATTGCTTTCTTGGAATTGTTCCCGCTATTGGTGGCATTGGCAGTTTGGGGAACAGAGTTGAAGAAGAAGACAGTGCTTTTTCATGTTAACAACATGACTGTGGTGGAACTGGTGAATAGACAGAGAGCAAAGGATCTGAGGGTGTTAAGGCTTTTGAGGAGGTTTATGCTGGTGTGCTTACGTCTGAATGTGGTTTTCAGGTCAAAGCATGTACCGGGGGCCAGCAATGATGTCGCTGATTCCTTGTCTCATTTGCAGTGGCATTGTTTCCGCAGTCTGGCGACCAGGAGCAGAGGAATTCAAGACAGAGCTGCCGGAGGACATCTGGGCCTGGGGGGAATGAGAGTGATCAGTCTGGCCGAGAAGTCACTGGCCGAATCTACCAGGAGGAGCTACAGGCTGGCATGGACCGAGTTTGGGGAATTCTTGGGTCAGTTTGCATAAGTACTGCGCCTTAAGCAGCAGGACACTGAACAAGGAGTTTTGAGTTTTGTTCTTAGTAGCATTAATAAAGGTTTGTCACATACAACTATTGCAGGCAAATTAGCCGGGATCTCCTTTTATGGTAAGCTGTTTTTGGGTTTGGACCCTGCCAAAGATGAGATTCTGGGCAAGATGTTAAAGGGGTGGGGCAAGGAACGGGGGGTGCCACAGGGCCCTATTACGTTTGAACTGTTACAGGAGTTGTTGGGGATTTTTCCTTTTTATTGTTATGATTCATTCGAGGTGGCGGTATTTAGACTTTGCATGAGTTGGAAGTTTTTCGGGGCCTTTTGGGTCTCGGAACTGCTGGGGACTGCACGGCAATGGGGGGTGTTGTATGAGGAGGTGTGCCTCGACCAGAGAAGGCTGTGGATCTGGTTGAGTCGATCTAAAACAGATCAGGCCGGCAGGGGTCGTTGGGTATGGCTGGCAGGGAGTGGGTGTAGCAAGGTTTGCCCCGTCCGGGAAGGGAGGTGTTTTCTTTTGTTGCCTGGAAGGCAATTATCAGGGTTTTTTGTCATGCAACGGGCAGCAGGGTTACCGCCTTCCAGTTATTGGCGGTTTTACGCATGGTACTGTGCAAGCTCAGCCAGGATCCAACGAGCTTTGGCGCGCATTCTTTCAGAATTGGGACAGCTCCGGTGGCAGCACGTCTGGGGTGGTCTTGGAGTAGAATTCAACAGATTGGTAGATGGAAGTCGAGATGCTGTGAGCGCTATATGAGGAAATGAGGGAAAGCCTAGAATGGGAGGAGTGAGGGGGAGCATGGGGGGAGCTGGTTCCTGAGCTAATCGTGTCTTTTTCCTACTACAGGGTGCATGAGACGGCCAGGAACCAAGATGGTTACCTGGATTGTGGGACATTCCTTTGTGCACTGGGCAGCAAATTATGCAGATCAGCAGGTGTATGGACGAAACCTGGGCATGAGGAGCAGCCAACATGATGTGTTTTGGTGGGGCAAAGGAGGGATGCGTTGGGGTGCGCTGCTACCCTGGTTGACAAAGTTGGTTCCTCAGAGGGGTTGCCTGGGCATGCTCTTGATACATCTTGGGGAAAACCACTTAGTGAGGCTGTCTGGCTTGACATCACTACAGCACATGCAAAGGGATTTGGAGGCAATCAAGCAAAATTTCTCAGGAACTTGTGTTGTGTGGACTGAGTTTGTGCCCCGCAGAGTCTGGAGGGGGCCGTCAAGCACGCGGCAATTGATAAAGCCGGTCAGAAGTTGAACAGAGCCATGAGAGTTTTTTGTCAAGCTCTGCATGTCATAGTGATTGCCCACGTGGGGATTAAGGAGGAAGAGTCTTCTCTTTTCAGAGATGATGGTTTGCACCTTTCATAAATGGGGAACACATACTATATGATGGAATTGTGCGATGCTGTGAGCAAGTTGTGGAATGAGTCCATCTGGTGCCGCAAGACTTATTGCTGAGAGACGAAAGGTGCACGGGTTTTTGTGTTATGGGTGGGGCAGGTAACCACCCTCTGGGGGTTTCCTGGTTGGCTGTACTTGGGAGGGGTGGAGAGTCACATATATGGGCAGATCCACCCCTCGTGGGGGGAAGGGTGCACAGGTGACTGATGACAGTGCGCGGGATGCAAGGAGCAATGGAAGGAACTTCAAGGAAGGATGTTTGGAGGGCAAGTGAAAGAGAGATTGGGTATATGGAATGAGGTCAGCGAGTAAAAGGGGGAGGAGTGAAGCAAATGAGATAGTGAGTTGCGAATGGCGCTGGGAAATGAATCAGTACAGTCTTATGTCAGGATTTATTGTTGGAATTATTTAAGGTTCAAAATCTATTAGTTTGTTTGCAACCCTGTCCTAATAAATGGCCTTTTACGCTTCAACAACAGCGTGAAGTGTGGTTATTGCACAATGCTGGCCCCGGGGGAAGTGAAGGTGGCAGACCAGTCTTCCCCGGGGTACTTAGTGCAGGGCCGGAAGGACAGGGTGGGGAAAGGGCTAGCTAGGGGAAGGGGAGGGTGATAGTTAGAATATAAAAGGGGTCACGAGAGGTGCATCCGGCCTCTTCCTGACACCAGGCACCACCGGGCAGGGGCTGAGAAAAGTTAGTCCTCCCGCTCACCCTACATGTTGTAGGAGGATGGGTAAGGGAAAGTTTGGTTACAGCGTTGCCAATTTTAGTTTCAGGGTATAGGCGGTACTTGGGAGGGGTGAGGAGTCACATATGGGCAGATCCACTCCTCAGGGGGGGAGGGGGCACAGGTGACTGATGACAGTGCTCGGGATGCAAGGAGCAACGGAAGGAACTTCAAGGGAGTATGTTCGGAGGGCAAGTGAAAGAGAGGAGATTGAGTATATGGAATGAGGTCAGCGAGTGAAAGGGGGAGAAGTAAAGCAAATGAGATGGTGAGTTTCGAATGGCACGGGGAAATGAATCAGTATGGTCTTATGTCAGGATTTATTGTTGGAATTTGTTAAGGTTAAAAGTATATTAGTTTGTTTGCAACCCTGTCTTAATAAATGGCCTTTTACGCTTGTATCAATAAAAGGGATTTCTTGGAGAAATTCACAATCAGACAAGTCACACCCCACTGTCTTCACAACAAAAATCTTCTCACTATCAGTCTTAAATGGACCCAAGAAGCAATTATACAAGATCTGTTTTAATAAAACATGTATAAACCAATTGTACAATAAAATTCATCTTATTTCACATATTTAATAAAAATACATTACACAAATATAATGAAAATCTTATATTGAGAGAGACATAACAAATCAGACATGTATATTTGTCATTCAAATACTAGTTAATTTTAATGAATTAACTATTTAAAATGTCTAAACACTCTTTTGTTGTAGAAAATAGTTTGTCGTTCCTCAAATTTAACAACAATAGGAGGGCGTTGATGAGTTTCCGTGGACAAATCATGAAAAAACACCTTCTTCAGGACAACAAAATTTTAATCTCTCTAGTCAGGTATGTTATATTCACCTGCATAAAGAACAAAACATGTATCACAGAGATGTTTTTTTATATAAAAAAGGTTTTTTGTATCAAACATGTATCAGAAACAAAAATCAAAACTAATCAATCCATATCTCCCATACAGGTTTCCCTTCATTATTTATAAATCAGGTTTCTTGTTAATACATCAAAATAAACCTGTGAGATGTTTGTTAACAACCAAAGAGTCTTTTCTCCATAAAACATTTATAAATTAAACTGACAATTGTCAAAAGGGCCCAGGATCAAGACTGAAATCTAAACATTCACTTACTTCCAGACATGCTTACACACTCATATCTCAAATAAGAAGGAAGAATTGGTACACTCACCAAATTTGGTATTGAAATATGGGTGCGGCACACTGATGACCATCAAACAACCAGGTCATTATGAATGTAAAACTAGGGGTAAGAGAATGAAAGAGTGTTATTCTCTAGTTAACGTTATCCTTCCAGATAATATGAACTGTCCCAACCGGAACTAGAGAAAAGGTAGCATACCTCTTATGTATTTTGTTTGGGTGCTCACACAGATGCTTAAAGCCGGTAGTGCTACCAATATAATGGCTGAAATGCATTAAAAACCTAAAACAGAGGGCAAGATTTTGTTAACCTAGTTTTATATGCTTCCTTGAGCTATCCCACAAAGTTCCAGTTTTCCCCGACTACATACCTATGTTTAAAAATTCAAAGGTCAGATAAAGGGACGTATCGTAGGGACTAACCAGTCCTCCAAATGTCACCCGAAGTCGGTCACCACATCCATTTCATTTTTTTTAAGTCGTGGTGTATCTAAAAGTCAATTAAATTATTAAAATTGTCAATAAAGTGCACTCTGCAAAACAGACTAACAGTATATTCATATAGCCCTATGTACTGTTGTCGCAAGGCTGGAGTATCATATCAATGAAGAACCCCAAGTAGACATAACTAAACAAAAATAGGGGTGTGTATCTAACAGAGTATTACTCTGCTAATAGGATAAGCGCCTTTATCTATAGGATAACATATAGGACGTCTACATATATTGAAAATTATCACCCTATAGTGTACAAATACACCTTAATAAACAATTAGATTTAAAAATATGTATAAATTTGTATATTCACCAAAGGCTCTGAGTATAAAATACTTTTCTGACCTAAATGCCAGAAATCATTAGTTTATCCCACAATCTTACACTTCATAGGGTGATCATAGATTATTAATGTCCTACAGAGGTTTACTGCTATCACATCCTCATAGTTCCTTATAAGTCGCTAAAAACGACCTCTATGCCCCAGAAGTGCATTAGGGACCCTACATAGCTATAGTCCTACGGGGACGTCTTAATGTTAAAAAGTCCTGGTGCGTGAGCCGGAGAGCCTCCATAATCCAGGTTAGACTAAAGTTCAACCTAGAAATAAAGTTAGACTCCGAGGTCACTCAGAGCTACGGATGCTGGAAATTCACTTACTCTAGTAACGCTGGTCTCTGCGTCCCAAGTGTGCCTGGCGTCACAAAGGCACCTCTGCCCACGGAATGTCATCATTTAACCCCTTCGATGCGTGTGACGAGCTCAGCTCGTCATGCTGCGCGGTAGCGCTGTGCGCATGACGAGCTGAGCTCGTCACGACCACACCCGCGATCGGAATGTCCAGCAAACGAGCGGAATTCCGATCGCGGTCAAGGGGTTAACCCCATGGTGTTTGTTGCCAAACAAAAAATCCAGCGTTGTTCTTTGTGGAACAACCCTTGTTGGGTGATGTTAAGAAAGGATTTGAGAACTGTCCACTGGATCTCCTCATGTGTATGGTGCATCTCGATATAGTGAGATAGCATCTTTGATGTGGACCTGTCACACCTGATGTTACTACGGTGTTCTGTGATGTGGATTTTGACAGCCCTAGTCGTCATACCCACATATCTTTTCTGGCACGGGCAGGTGATCAGATAAATACAATTGCGAGTATTGCAATTCGTGTGGATCCTCTGGGTCCACGTGTGGTTGGGGCTCAGTATAACTTCCTTAGATGGTAAGGTGTAAGGGCAGATGCTGCATGAGCCACAAGGGTAGTGGCCTTCGACTGGGGGGAGTCCCCAGAGTTGTTGTTGTCGTTGTGGGTGCTTAGGGCATGGTCTAGTATGCACAATGGGGAAACAGCCTTAACCACGAAGGCTGAACAACGATCAGCCTTAACAACGAAGGCTGAACTACGCAAGCCCTACCGCGCATATGTCTTAACCACGCATGTGCGTGGTTAAGGCATATGCGCGGTAGGGCTTGCGGCCGGACGGAAGCAGGAAGAGATTGTTGTGAGGTAAGTGGGGTTGGGGGGGGTGGGTCGGGGTTGATTTGTGGGCTTAGGGTGGGTCGGGGTTGATTTGTGGGCTTAGGGTGGGTCGGGGTAGTTTTCTGGGCTGGGGGTGGTCGGGGTTATTTAAAGTTAGGCTGGGACGGGTCGGGGGTTGTTTTTGGCTGATTGTGGGTTGGGGGTAGTTTTCTGGGTTGGGGGTGGCTCGGGGTGTTTTGAGGGCCGAGGGCGGGTTTGGGTAGTATTCAGGGATTGGGGGGGTTCGGGATAGTATTCAGGGCATGGGGTTGACGTTTTAGGGTTCAGGGCGGGGGGTAGGGATCGTGATAGAACTTAGTACTTAGGGGGCAGGGTCGATTTTAGGGCTTAGGGGGTAGTTTAGTTTTCAGGGCATGGGGGCCGTTTTAAGGTTCAGGGCGGGGGAGGGTCATTTTTAGAGAATAGGGGGTAGTTTTTAGGGATATGGGGAGGGTGGAGGTGAAAAAGTGACTAGGGATGGGGGAGTGGGGTACTTTAGGAACTCAGGCCAGGTGCAGGGGTCAGGGATTAAATTCTTAACCGCAAATATGTATTTACCAAAAATGCATTAACAACACGATTCGTTGTAAAGGCATGCGTGGTAAAGGCATATTCGTGCTTAAGAATTTCGTGGTTTAGACTTCGTGGTTCCGGAATGAGTGATAAACACATTCGTGGTTCAATCATACAATCTGCACAATGGTGTCTTTTATATTCGAGGTGCGTTTAAATGAAAAATGGGGGATATCGGGTGTTAGGTCTCCTGAATGAAGAATAGGCCAGTGTTTTTTTCTGATCTTTTTTATCATATTTGATTGAGATGTAAAGGAGGTGACGCAGGTGATTGCTTGGCAAGTAGGTCATTCATGGTGTTCCAGGAGACTTTCTCTCTTGTTATTGCGTGCTCACTTGTAAGCTTTCTGCACCACCATTTGGGGATATTGGCTGACTACCAGGTCTCTGGTGAGTGTTTTAGCCTGTTCTTTGTAGTCAGTGGTGGTGCTGCAGTTGCGTCTCAGTCATAAAAATTGGCCGAAGGGGAAATTGTTCCGCAAATGTTTCGGGTGGTGGCTGTCGTACCTAAGCAAACTATTGCTGTTGGTGGGCTTTTTGTAAGTTTAAGTTGTCATCCTGCCATCTTTGCGGGTGATCATGAGATCAAGGAAGGCAATCTCAATAGTGGAGATGTTGCTAGTGAATTTTAGATAGCGGTTTAGTGTGTTCATCCATTCACAAAATTCTCTACATGTGGTTTCTGAGCCCTGCCACAGGATCAGGATATTGTCAATGTACCTGCGCCACACCACAATGTTAGAAAAGAAGGGATTGTCATCGTGGAGGATGCACCTCTGCTCTAAGTCCGCCATGTACAAACACGCCAGGCTGGGAGCAAAGGTGTTCCCCATCGACGTTCCCTGGGTCTGGTGGTACATAGTATCCTTGAACTGGAAATAGTTTTCCTTGAGTGCCAGAGTGGCGCACTCCATGATAAAGCTGATGGGGGTGGCAGAGGACCAAGTTGTCGCTCTGAGTAAAGTTTCTATGACCTTTAAGGTGTCGTCCTGGGATATGTTTGTATACAACGCTTCTACGTTTAGAGTAATGAGAATGTCCACGTGTATATCATCTCCCAGGTTTTCGAGGAGATTAAGCATCGCAGTGGTGTCTTTGAGGAAGGATGGTGTTTTTGTTACAATGGATTGGAGGAAGGAGTCACAAAATTGTGTTAGAGGTTCAAAAATTGAACCGATACCCGATACTATGGGTCTCCCAGGTGGTGGTCTTGTGGCTTTTTGGATTTTTGGCAAAGTGTAGAAATACAGTGTCCTTAGGTTCTTATTGACCAGAAAGATGGCTTCCTTTTTGCTGATCCATCCCTGGGTCTCTGCCGCAAAGACAATGGACGTGATATGTTTGGCAAGGCGGCCTGTTGGGTCTTCTCTGATAGGTGTGTAGTGAAAGCGGTTGGATAACTGTCGTTCACATTCCAGATCGTAGTCGGTGGTGTCGAGGATAACAATGGCACCACCCTTGTCCGCTGATTTTATAGTAATGGATTTGTCTCTGCAAAGGGAGTGCATTGCTTATGCTTCTTCATCAGACATATTCGCAGAGCGGTGTCCCTGGGGGCAGCGTGCCACTTCTTTAAGTTCTGCCTTCTCGAAAGTAAGGACTTCCGGAGGAACCATCCCTGTGGTGGGTGTGAAGGTTGAGGGGGCATGTAGCCCTGAGTCCGTCTGGTCCGGTGGAGGTGTGTCCTGAAAAAAGGCGTGGAGGGGTATTTTTCTGAAGAAACAATGTAGTTCGTTCATGGTTCTGAAGCAGTCTTCTTTAGGAGTGGGGACGAATCCAAGGCCTTTCCCAAGCACCACAGTTTCTTTTTCGGTGAGAATCCTTGATGATAAATTCACAATTAGATTCTCTTGCTGGCCGTCTGTCTCCTGGTTTGTCTGGAGGTCTCCTCGTCCTGGTTCTGCCATTGTACTTGCTTCTGTTGTGTGCCTCTTCTTCTTCCTCACCCTCTGCCCCAACCTCTGCCTAAAAAAGGAGGGGTAAAGTAGGGCTGAGGGAAGGCATGTGGTGGTCCTGGTGGGTACATTTGGTAGGCTTGCCATCCTTGAGGTGGTCCTTGGTATGGTATTCCGCCGTAGCCCATCAATGGTGGTGGTTGTAGTAGTGGATTCCTGCAGGTGTCTTCATATCCTCTGCTTTCGGAGCTGGAGTTACTGCTTGATGAAGAGTAACGTGTCTTCAACGAGTTGTTCTCCTCAGAAGAAGCATCACCATTGCCAGTGTAGTCCTCTTTTAAGTAGGGATATACCTGTTCTCTATCGAACTTTCTAATATCCTTTTGCAACTTGCCGATCTTCTGTTTTAACACGTACTCACGATTTTCATTTATTTCTGTGTTAATTTCTGCCAATTTGTTTTTATATGATGTAATCTGGATTTGAGGGCATTTTCCGCAATGGTGATCTTCACAAGGAGGTCATCCGCCAAGCGTTTCGCCTTGTTTATGATAAAGATCAGCCAGTCCCTGGTGCATTTCCATGCCACCAGGGACCACTCCCTTCTAAAGACCATGTCCTCTAGGAAGATCCGTGGCATGTTTCTCACAATCAGACCACCTGGGGAGATGTTCGCGCGCAGGTATTCTGTCATCAATAAGCCGGGAATTGTGATTTTCACGTACAATCTTTTCATGGAGGTCAATGTGCTCCAGTCCTCTGATAGGGTGTTACCGGTAGAGGACCCCTCTGCTCCTAGTAGGGAGGGAGCTCGTAGAATTTCTGACACCATGTCATCATCAAATGAGAGACCCTGGGGAACCCAAAATCCCCAAACGGAACCCCCCAACGCCCGCCGCCCGCACTTGCCAATGATTGGGGGTTGATAGCACACACTGTATTCCATCATTGTACCCATATTTGCGGCAAGCGGCAGGGGCCCCAGGTACCAGATACCCAAACTGCATACACCACGAAGTACAAAAGCTCACAAAGCTGAGATTTTCCAGAACATGAGGGATTGTGTTTTTGCTAACAATCAGCAGAGGATAGTACCCATTACCTGGACTTTACCTCTCTCTAGGCTACTACCTTCCGTCATTGCTGCGGTTGGGGTGGACGCACAGTGTGACGCACCAGCTCCGGAACCGATAGGTGAGTCCTCTGTGTCCCTAGTGGCGCTATACTGTAACGGTGAGCTGTTACCAATCTGATCAGGCTGTATCATAGTTCTACCTTGTCGTGAGCATTTGTAATAAGCAATGCGAATGTACTATGCATGTTTTTAAGGTAACCTCCTCTCACTGATGCAAAAGGAGGATTCACTGATTGGTGTGGGCCACCACTGCGTGTTTATATTTGTCTGTGCCACGATAGTTCTACTTTTCACATGTGACAAGCACATCGTAGTCCACTGCAACAGTCTACAGGCTTCCATGTACGTTTTTTTTGCCCAGTGACCTTATCCTTTCCTTCTGTTTCCCCACCTTCCTTCCCTCCAGGTCCGCGAGAAGGACGTTTCCCACTCTACTTGACATTTCTGACCCCCACCGTGGATTACTTTAGAATCCGATACCATAGGGACAGTACATTTAGGAATCTCCTGACTGTCTCCTTGACCTAGAGAGTAGATTAGGTACCCCCCGCACCCTGGTCCTGAAGAAACACCACTCATCTGTCAGGAGAACTAAGGCATGAAACATGTCGACCTTTTAAATAACACACTATCCCCTCACACTTCACATTTAGAGCTGTAGCAGGTTTAATTCTCCTGCCAGCCTGGAGTCTTGCAGTCTGTTCTTAGCCATTGCACCAGTGTCCAGCAAATAAAAGTCATTCTGGACACTTGTAGCTATTGTTAAGACACCACTACACCACTCTACTCATCACACCTCTGCCCCACTGCCTCAGCATATACGGACATACGGTTTTACAACATTGAAGATCTCCGGCAAAGAGCCCCCCTGCGGGGCCCGTCGGGCATTGCAGCGCCGGCCCGAGAAGGAGCTGCCCTATGATGATGCATGACACCCCTTGGGGTGTGTGAGGGCCCTTGCTCCTATTGGAGCACTCCCCTTCCCTACTAGTGTTCCTTCTCCGACTGGTTGTCCTCCCTTCCTCCCCTCCACTTCCTGTCGTTCCCTCCCCACAGGAACTGCATACCCTTTTTGTACCGATATATAGCAGGGCATGTATGCAGGACCTAGATTATAAAAGCTCTTGTTCCCCTTTGGTTTACACTCTCCTTAAATTCCCCCACGTAGAGGCACCCCAGACCGGGGGCACAGGTGGCCCCCATGCTGGTTCCCTTACGTTGGAGGTACAAGCTTTCTTTAAACAAGAACATGTTATTCTTCAGCACAAGTGTCACACAATCCTTGATAAAATTCTTGTTGGCCCCTCTGCTCTCTACTGCCCCTAATACCTTATCAATAACCATAATGGTATCGTCCTGGGGTATATTGGTGTAAAGAGCCTCAATGAAATTCTTTTTATTGATACATTGTTGTATAAGGAACCCTGTTTCTTGGAGTAGTAGGGCCGCCCTCCTGTTTCTGAGACTTTACGCTTCAACAACAGCATGGAGTGTGGTTATTGCATGAACAGTCTAGACCTCACAGCAACCACAGGAGAAGAGAAGTTTTCGTTGCTGTCTTCGTGGGGCAAGGTTCATGACGAGAGCGAACAGGCAGCCAAAAAGTTTCTTGCTTGAAGGAGGAACAGCAAACAGGGAGCTGCACCTGCTAATAAGGGTTGCACCATGTAGTTCGAATCCTCGCCATAAATGTTGTAGTAAGTACGTACGAAAACATCATATTAGAGAAGGGAAGTTTATTACTACAAATGAACTACATTATAACAGAGGTCAAACACACAGGAAACCCTCTGCTGCCAGCACAGAATGAACATCAGTTAAACTGCAATCACCCTCAGCATCACATTCCATGAGGACCTACATCATAGCATTCTAAGCACAATGCACAGTTCTGAGAGCTCCGAAGGACGAAACTCACAAACAAACACATAAGATATAACAAAGTGCTGCAAATTAAACATGATAAAAAATGATGTTCTTCCTGGGAAATGTTTATTAAAGAACCATTGGTGAAATTGAGTCCAGAAAATCATTCACTTATGAATTCACATGTATAATATTGACCCTTTATTTTGTGTACTGCATGCATAGTAAAAGAGGATAACTTAATATAGAAGTTTCAAATGGACGCAATCTGTTATGCTGTGAAATACCAGCAGTCAGGTAAACAAAGGGCACTCTGAAAAGAATTTACAACAGCATTTCCAGGAAACAGGAACTAAAATATTGTGGTATGTGGCCTGTGCTCACATCTGGTAGAAATGCCCTGCTTTGACCCCAGGCTCTAAATACAAAAGGCAATCCTAAAGTAATTTTAAAGTACAAATTAAAACACTGGCACTCACAGAAAGGAAACTAACTTGTGAGTGGATGTGCTGATCATGAAAGAACAAAATGCAGTCACTCAAAGTGAAGTTAACCCTTGGCTGAAATAGACTGACCCAATTCCACATGTTGTATGCTGTAGTGGGTGGAAGCTAAAAGTGAATGACACAAAAACTGACCAATGAATGAAGACACGTAGGGCCCGATTCCGATCGTGTAAGGAAAGCCCTCCATGCGACTCGGATCTGGAGGGCTTTCCGAGCGAGACGTGCTCCGGGAGTCCGAACGAGCGAGTACGATGCAGCCGTATGCTTACGGACTCGGCTCGCTCAGACTCCCATTGAACTCTATGGGAGCCCGTGTACACAGGCTCCCATAGCAAAAAAGGGGTGGGCGGGGAAAAGCGTACACCCTGTGGCGGGCACCCCATGTTGCCCACCACACTGTGCATGCTTGGATCGTGGGGACCCATGCGCACCCCTCGTGACCGAATCGGAGGGCTCCGGGTAAAGGGGGGCCTGCTATGGCCACCCGAAGTCTGAATCCGACAGCCATTTCGTCTCGATGAGACCGAAGCGATACAGCTGTCTGATTCGTGCATCGTACTCGCTCGGTCGGAAAACGGCTCCATTGCGTGGCAAGACTCAGCTACAAACGTGTCGGACGGAGAGGTTCGGGTTCGTAAACGATTCGCACGGCGCGTACAGGATACTCGCATCGTACTTGCTCGTTAGGAACGGGGGATGATTCGGGCGGAAAGATAGGCTCAGAATCGGATTTGGTCTTTACAAATCCCGTTTGGAGGCCTTCCTTATGAGATCGGAATCGGGCCCATAATATTTTAGTAAAATCAAAAGGTCTTGGCTAACGCCAGACCTAAAGATAGTACAGGACGCCTCAATGTTTATTTGAGTTACTTGAAAGTCTAAGATCATCTCCCCAGGGCTGGACGGAATTCATAATCGAGTGGCAGATCTATAGAACATCTAAACACATGAAGCTTGAGGGCACTATTGAAAAAGTCCTAATGAAACAAGGGGACGTTGTGAATCGCTTCAGGCAATCTCAGTTTTGTGTAGATTACGGCAAAGCGCAAAGGAAATATCAGCTCGAAATCTTCTGATTCCATTAATACATTGTTCCGTGTTGCAAGATGTCATGCAAGAAGCAAACAAAATTTACATTTCTTGCTTGGTTCCAAAAATATGAAGATACAATATTATTGAACTATTGCAAAGTCCAAACAATACAGCCTTGTGCACGCTAGTTCTTTCATATTGTTGTAATTGTAATTGCATTTATATAGAGCTTACTAGCCCTGACAAGGTGTTCGCTACTCCGGAGCCCAAGGGAAAAGGTATTCTGTTAATAAATTAATTTAAAAAAATTAAAGCTACGAAATTTCTAAATGTTGTAATGGGACAAGGAACTTAGGTGTCCATTACGATGTCGGGCGGATAAAAATCCGCCATCAACCACAGTGGCTAAAATCCGCCCGCCTACACCCCCTGAATACCGACCGAGCAATTACGATGGCGCGAACCGAAAACCGCCGGAGGCGGAAAA
Source organism: Calotriton arnoldi (assembly GCA_963921515.1). Taxonomy (NCBI): domain Eukaryota; kingdom Metazoa; phylum Chordata; class Amphibia; order Caudata; family Salamandridae; genus Calotriton; species Calotriton arnoldi. Next base: position 668,465 of record CAWUFW010008227.1, read on the forward strand.
TAAACAGAAAATACCGCCCGCCCATGTCCGAGTCTAAGTCCATCCGCCCGCCACGGACGGAAAGACGCACGACAAGCCAAAACCGCCCGCCCTGACGACCGAGACACCGCCCGTGAAATTAGGATCGTACCCGCATGAGCGCGGAAAATCCACAAATACACCGCCCGCCAGCGCAAACAACAGTGACGAAAATGGACACGGCGGAAGCCCTGGCGGCCACCTCCATGCACAGAAACCATCCGCTGACGAAAACAAACACACACAACATGGCTAACAAGTCCACACAGCAACCCACGCACAAAAACCCAAACACAGTACACATCCCTGAAACACACCCCCCCTTGGACATACAAATCAACTACAAATCCCAGAACACCAGCCACAACACACCTGAAAACAACAGACCACCATGACACACCCACATAGGTAAGTACAAAACCAGCCCCTCCACAGACCACAACCCCTGCAACATTACAAACTGAGGACGAAAGCACACAACACAGCGAGACAGAAAGGACAGCAGCACACCACAGACACGCACCTATCACACCCATCACCACCACCACCAAACACCTGACCCACAAACCCCCTGCACATCACACACCACACACCGCACCAGCACCACAAACACCAAAACACACACCATGGCATCACACAGAATGCCCAAGTTCACTTCCACCGAGCTGACGGTCATGGTCGACGAGATCGTCAAGGTGCACCCACAAATCTATGGGAACCAGGTCCAACAAACACCACTATCCACCAGAAACCGGTTGTGGAGCAGGATCGTAGACCAGGTCAATGCAGTCAGGAACGTTCCACGCAACAGAGGAGAAATAAACAAAAGGTGGAATGACCTCAAAAGCGTGGTCAAGAAGAAGGAGAGCAAAAATCGAGAGCTGGCTGCCAGGACTGGCGGAGGGAATCCCGCGCTTTTCAAGACCTTCAAGGTGTGGGAGGAGAAGGTGCGAGTGATCATACATCCGGAGATCCTCACCGGATTACCAGGGGGAGTGGAGGCTGGTAAGTACAAACAAATGTATACCAGCACACCGCTATGTACTCACATGCACCACCACCATGCCATAGCTCCCAGGGACAAACACCCCCATGTCCAGCACACAATACACAAGACATCACCCACACATGCAACAGACACTGATACACACTCAGCCCAAAGCTACCAACCAACAAAACCATGGGGGCATGTGTACAGTGAGCCAGCACCGCAACTACCACCAGATCCCCTTGTACTCCAGATGCGCCAGAATGAGCACTCCCCACACCCACATCCATGTGTCCGCCATAGCTGCACTGACCGACAATGAACAGGTAAGTAGCCGGAACACAAAGGCAGTGGGTCGGAGGGGGGACAGCTGAAGTCAAACACCCACCAGGCTCCCACTCCCACAGACCAGCAAGGTGGAGCACCCCTCCATCCCAGTACCATGTGGCATCCATTGCATTGCGCACTCAGAAACAACCTGTAGGTGGGAAAATGTACAGGGCGGGGCGTCTGTAGGCATGAGGACTGTACTACGACTGACACATGGGACATGTCACGTAGCAGAGGAACATGCAGCACTGCTCCCAGTCACAATCATGAGACCAATGTGCACACGGACATGTTCGACAGAGTCAAACCCCACATGACCTATCACAGATACAGCAACACCTAAGGAGCCACGTCTGCATGTACAAGTCCCACTGGAGCACAGACCCACACGGCAGGTACTGTGACACCCATCACACACATCAGCAACACCATCGAAGTCCTGTCCATGTAGTCCTCACTGCCTGTCACCCACACATCGTACAACAACGCCCACGTAAGACAGACCGTACCAGAAGTACCAGCTTGGAACCACAATATTGCACACAAAGACAACCGGACCCATGAAACACACAGGCACACAATGCACATTCAACATATCATCCATCTCATCTCCCAGCCACAATGTCATGATAGGTATGACATCCGAACAGCTGGCCCACATCCAGTAGACATGCAAAGATACCTGCCCATGACAAAACAAGTGCCTGCAGTGACCGAAGCGCACGTCACACTGCGAATAACGACACACATAACATAGTCAACACCCCAAGAGCTCAGCACTGATGCACATGTACCAGGGCAGCGCGCACACAAAGGAATTGGCCCATCTTCAATACGACGTGTGGCACACAACAAGCACGAACTCACAACATTGCTACCAATGTGATGTCCATGAATGATAACAGTCAGCAGATATTCCGGCCATGTGAGACAGACACACACCTTTGTCCATGCACTGTCACGTTGCCAGAACACATGTCACGTTCTGCACCCATCACCCACAGCATGTACCCCAAAAGCATATCTCAACCCAAGAGCGTGTAGGGGGCTGTACCCCCTTCTGGCATCAGTGTACCTAAGCGTACCATCCCTCCCCCTAAACCATTGTACAACCCAACATCGCCGATGGCCCTGGAGCACGCATACACATGAGCCACAAAATGTAGGAGCATAGCAACACACACCCATCGGCATTGCTAATCCGTCCCATGCCACATGTCCACATCACACAGACCCATTGCCTAGCCCACGCATACACACATCGTACATCCACACACGCCACTGGGAAACCTGTGCACGACAGTGCACGAACTGTGAATGTCAGACAACCAATACATACTTTGCTAGGTGCAACACAATGACCCATTTCATCCTCCCCACAGGTGCCGAACTGCTGGATGCTGGAGAGGGTGACAGTAGCCAGCACAGCCAGTCTGCAAGCCCCCGACCCGGACTCACGGATGTAGAGGAGCTGGACACCTCTCCGGACACGGACCACCCAGCAGGACCATCTGGAGTGGCAGGGCACAACCGCTCCCCAGGGCCCCTCCTGCCTACCAACCCATCACCCAGGGCTGCTGAGCAGTCACAGACCCCTGCTGCCCCCGCCGTTGCGGCCACCACCACCGCCGCAACAACCACCACCACTCCATCCCTCGCCACAGCACCTGTGCAAGGGTCGGCACGGCCGTCGGGCTCCAACCTGGGAGCCAGAGCGAGGACCGTGGTGAGCAATGTGGCCAGTGGGCAGGTCGGTGGCAGCAGTACTGGTAGGAGGAGCAGGGTCAGGCCAACGCCAACTGTGCCTGGGAGCCAAGCCCTGCCGCCAATCGACAGAGTCCTTGGGGCCTATGAAGAGGCCCAAGGCGAATGGGCCAGGTCGGCAAGCGACACGCGGGAGGTCCTTGCGGTGTTGAGGTCCATGGACGCCCATATGGCCCAAATCGTGGCACTCATGGGCCAGCTGGTGGTGGGGGGAGGGCACAAGCAAGGCCAGCAACACCACCTCCGCCACCACCTGCTGTGGCGCAGGCTCGTGCAGCCTCGCGTTCCCCTGCGTCCACAGCGAGTGAGCACTCCTCAGCCACCACCAGCGGAACATCAACACCCCCTACCAAACGTGGAAGGGGCCGTCCGAAGAGGAAACAGGTGTCCAGAGAGGACTTCGCCCGCACCAAACGCCAGTGAGTCAGCCAGCCACCTTGACCACCTACTGCATTGACATGGAATACGATCCTACCCCACACTGCCATGTGAATGGCATGTGTTTGTTGGACTGTGGACATAGAACTCCATGGGTACACCTTGACCATCACGCAGCCATGACCGTCAAGTCATTGTCACAGCATGCACCACATTTGTCATCACCTTGCACACAATCACATGTCACCGCTGTCAATAAATACACCTTGTTCACAATCGGCTTAATGTGTCCTGGGTTTATTCCACGATGTGCAATCGCCACCATGAGCAGAAATGCATCTGCTGTGTGGCATGTCGATGGGACAGGAGAGGCTGCAGGGACCTAGGGGTGTGAAACAGAACAAGAGTACATTCAATGAGTGTGTCACACACTCATCACACAGTACTTGTCACCAACTACAAGCAATGCACACACATCTCACAGAGCAACAGGGCACAATGCTACAGCCACTGTCAGTGGCATATCAACCTGGACATGGACCATTGACACACAGCACTCAGTGAACAAAAGGCCCCCGTAACAGAGCACACATACACCTGCACAACTACAGCTACATCAGCCGTCGTACATGGTCACTCACCGTCAAGTGAAGTAGCGGGCGATGAGATGCTGACGCACATTCACAGCTTCATCCTCTCCACTGTCCTCTTCACTGGAGCTGTCCAGGTCTGCAGGCTGGGGCCCTGGTTGATCTCCGTCATCCACAATTAGGGGGATCTGCTTGCGGATCACCAGATTGTGCAGCATGCAGCAAGCCACAATTATCTGGCACACCTTCTGTGGGGAGTATGCCAGTGCGCCCCCGGTGCGGTCCAGGCATCTGAACCTGGACTTGAGGAGGCCAAAGGTCCGCTCAACCACACGTCTGGTCCTCCCATGTGCCTCATTGTAGCGTACATCTGCTGGGCTCCCAGGACGTCGTAATGGGCTGAGCAGCCAGGCTCCATTCAGGTAAGCAGAGTCACCTGGGTGTGAGGGACACAGAGAACCGTTGCAATTCCAACTGGACACAAGACAGCATCGAACAGCCAGCACGCTACACTACTCCACATACTCACCAACAATCCAGCCACGGTCCGGTTGCAGATTGGTCTTCAGACGTGGCAGGATGCTGTTGCGCATGATGTGCGCGTCATGGGCCGATCCTGGGAATTTCGCACACACTTGTACATTCAGGGAGTGCGTGTGCTTCCGGTTGCGGTAGAGGTGCTCGGTGGCCTGTGGTGCAACAAGGCCAACATGGGTGCAGTCTATTGCACCAACGACGTGGGGGATTCGTCCAAGAGCATAGAATGCACCCTTCACTGCCGCCAATTCACGAGCCCTGGGGAAGCGGATGTATCTGTTCCTGTACAGCATCATGGCTGACAGTACATCCCTGAGCACCATGCTGAACATGGGTTGGGACATCCCACCTCCACTGCCCACTGTGTGCTGGAATGACCCAGTGGCGAAGAAATGCAGTGCAGCCATCACCTTAGCCGTGGGGGTGAATGCTGTTGGATACACCCTGCTAGGACGGAGGTGGGGTTCCAACAAGACACATAGACGATGCAGGGTGGGTCGGTCCAGACGATATTTGCGGATGACCTCAACATCCACCATGTCTGACAGCAATTGGTAGGGGCGATGAATGTTTGGTCTCCGCCTAGGAAAGATGGAAGTGTACACATGTCAAAGCAACACGCCACATGGCATATTCACATGCACAGAACATAAATGACTGGGCAGGCAATTGAATGACAGAACGGCTGATAAGTAGGGACAGCACAGCCACAATACACTTACACAGGTCCCCTACCAATAGCAATGGGCAGTGACACACACCATTGCTATGAGCATGCACATGGGGAGTCAGGCATTAACAACTTGTACGGCATGCTGAAGGCAACAGACTGCATAATCGGTAAGCTGCAACACCACGGAAACATAACTAGCTGCTGTGCATCACACTGCTTCCGAGGCTGGGTGTGTAGGGCACACACCAACAACGCTATGGACACAGGCTGAGTGGCCAAAACAAGTGGGACCGGTGGCACGAGGGGATATGAGACAGTCATTGATGTCCCTACTGCACCCTAAGTACAGCACTGTACGGATCACACCTCCTGAAACATTGACAGGTGTACACATTGACAGCCCCATGCCGACACGGCGGTGTGCCTGCAACTACACATCACAAGTGACACGTAACATTGCACGTGCCAAGTGGCAGATGTACATAGTGAAAGATGGCATGTGTGTGCATATGCATATCCCATGCTCCCATGCCAATGTGTACATGATGATGTTCCTACATACATGTTGTGGCTGAGCACTGGCCGTCCCTGCCAATGCACACAGCATGTTGTGGCCCTGTCCATTGTGGACCTGCACCCACACGCAAATCATGGCCACACCTGCAGATGCATTGCGCACATTATACTGTGTGGTGCACATGGCATCAGCGGACTGTACCCGGCATGGGCCAGGCCCTTACGGGCAACTCCAATGACCCTCGCGGTTGCACCCTGCGTGTTCCACTGTGGAGGTAGGCGTCGATGGCCAGCTGGGAGCAGGCCAACGTCTGCAATTGTAGCTGCCAGACATGGTACACGAATCGCAGCAGCTTGTACCCACTGAAACGGCCCCAGGGGGTAATGTGTGTGTGTGAGTGGGAGAGGCATAACCACAGCTACCTGGCACTGCAGCCTGGCACCCCTCGACGACACCTGCTGCTGCCACCACTCCACCTACACGTGGATGACGCTGAGGACGTGTCCAGGTCCACTCACCGGCGAGGAGCTGGAGAACCTGGATTACGTGCTCCACGCACACTGCACATGGCTATTCCTTGCGAAAGTTGTGTGTGAGAGACAACTGCAGTGGGTGTGGGTGTGCATGTGGGGGACACACATGTCGTTGCTCCTCAGCACTATGAGTCAGAGCCTGTGGAGTACAGACATGCACTGCACACCATGCTGGCCGCAGGTGGCATGGGTATGTGAGCTCTCGGGCGCTTTGACCTGTCTGTCCCACTTGAGTAGTGGTACATGGCAACTTCATGTCAGACATCCAGTGACACAGACAATTGGCAATGCAGGTCTCAGTGTACCTGTCGGTCGTGTGGAAGTCAGGCTGGGGCCATGCTGCCCTTCTCAGTCCCAGCAGGCCTGGCCTGCACATTGACTGCACAATGTCAGTCGGTGCCGACACAGACTGCCTAGTGGGTTACATGTGTCTCCTGTTCAGGACCCCCCGGATGAGCGCTTACTCTGCACTGTCGATTGGACACACCATGACTCGTGATAGGGATGTGTGTGAGGGATAGTGGCACTGAATGTGACCTTCGTTGCGGGGTGGGCCATGCACAGGGCGAGTACGCTGATGGTTGCGCAGTGTTGGTCACAGTGGGTACACCCACACAGATGTGTTGCCTTGTGATCTTTTTCTAGGTCAGCCTGACAATGGACAGTAGATGTGGGCAGGCTACACATTGCTCGATGTGCTGTCTATGTGCATGTGCATTCACACCAGGCACAACTGCCCCTGCACATGTGACCCCTGCTGCACTCAGTGCTGGGTCTGTTGTGCTGATGCACCGTCTGTGCGTGGGGCAGACAGCTCTGCTCACTTCCGTCATTGCCCATGTCATCACTTTGCCGCAGGTGACATGGTTCATGGAGGGCCCACATGTATGCGTGGGTGGACTACACAAGACTGTCCAATGGTTGTCACCCCCAGTCAGTGCTTCGAATGGGAAGTATGTGGTGCTGGTACTCATTACGCTGTGTCGGGTGTGCGGGGCTAGGTGCGGGGCTACATGCAAGACATGGGTAGGTCATCGGCTTATCTACTAGTTGCAATACACACGAGACATGTCTTTTTCCGACCACATCAGGGGCATTCCTTAAACTAACTGGAAGTCAAACAGTTATCTTTTACACTGTCCTCATGGCCTCCCCTCGCTCACACCAATATGCATTTGCACATGAGAAGCTAGCGCATGCACAAGCAGCTCCAAGCTCGCCCCAGAGAGGCCAAGGAGTGTATGTGTGGGTCCCTTTGTACATGTGGTCTGTCTCACGGTATAATTAGTGGCGTGACGCCGTCCACATGCGTGGTGCCCCGACTCGGGACCCGGGCAACATTGATAATGCATGACAGACTCCGCAGTCCGGATACACCACCTGCAACACACAGAGGCTGTAGCTGCCCTAGCGGGCCAGTCCGCGTTGAACTGGAGCTCATGGCCCCACACATTCACTCTTTGGCCTCTCTGGAGCGAGCTTGGAGCTGCTTGTGCACGCGCTGGCTTCTCTGTTGCAATGGCATGTAACGTGTGTGGGTGTATTGTCAATGGGTGGGATGGTGCGAGCCACCTTCCGTGATGTCACTGCTGCTTGTGATGTGTGCGTCCCCCCACTACTTCCATTTGAATTGTGCCATACTACACATTGTGGATGTGTTGCCTGCGTGATGTGACAAGGATGGGCGCGCCATGACCTCTCACCCACCATGCTCCATTGCAAGTGGACAATGTTGGGGATACACCAGGTCGACAGGGGATGTGAGTGCCTTGGCAAGGGCCTGGCGGACGCGCAGCAGTATCCGGCATGTCCACAGAGGGTGGGCTAACGTCTACACCTGATGCAGCATTGATCGTGTGCCCGCCTGTTGTGCACACACGAGTTCACATTCATCACCAGACAGGTGGTCTTTACAGATTCCCAGCAGTGCGCCAATGTACTGGTCCTGAGTCCTACCAACACAGCATGTTTCAAGATTGCATGTGCGCACCTACCCGTCACACCGACCCACCTGAGCCATGCGTAACTCCCGCTTCACATGACACATGTGTGTCTTCCACAGTTGTGCTACTCATTTGCGTTGACATCCAATGACAGTGGACTACATGGTCATCTCACGACTGCCGTGTACTTCACACACTCTCATCCTCTCTCATTCGTACTTGTGAAATGAATCAACAGAGACACATTGTTGCTTCAAGCCATGTATTGGGACTAATGTCCTCTGTGATGCAGTATAGTGAACACTACTGGCAGCGAAGTGCATGTGGAGGATATACTCAGCATGATTACACATAGCATAGGGTGTAGGGGTACAGTGTTTAGTTGTTGACTGTGGGATGTGGGCTTCAGAGTTACAACTGCTTAGCCGTTGGTGTGCTAATGTACATTTGCTGATTACTGTGGTGCTGCTGACTGACACAGACAGTATACATTTAGCCTACCAGTCCGCTTGTCATCATGGGCACAGTGCATCTCAGTTCCATGTTACAGGTTTGCTGCTATGGTTACTCATACACACGTGCGTGGAGGTGACATCAGGGCATGGGCTTACGTGCATGCAAAGGCGTCCCACTTGTTGTTGCGATGTGGTGGGTACTGGCCATGTCACAGTCACTGGGCTCATGTTGTTGGTGGATGCACTTGGTGTCCATGCAAAGGTCCTGGCACGGACGTTCAGTGGGAGGTGTGGTGACAGCTCTCACATACTACAGCAGGACGATTGCTGTCCACTGACCGGTGCATATGTTCATGGGCGCAGGATCCATATCATGGCATGGTTGTACGTGCAGTTCTGTCCATGTGGTTGCCATACACAAATCCCATGCCTCTGCCTCCCCCTGTTCATGCAGAGTTCCTGGATGTGATGAGGTACAGGGTGCATTTCCCAAATAGTATCAGATGTCATGGCAGTGTAGTTGTTGTTGTGGTGTCAGTTGCAGGTTGCATGGTGTAGTAGTTGTACTGGTAACTGCCTAGTCCGTGCGTAAGCCAAGCATGGGTACGGTGTGGGACATCATTGCTCAATTGGGGGTCTGGCGACGGGGCCCGACGAATTGACAGGTTGTCAGGAATGCAATACCTTCCAGCAGGGCTTCCATGGCATTGGTGCTGGACATGGTTGCCAGCCAATGTAGCGGATGGTGGCTGTCAAGGTGTTGGTCGTGAGTTGTCCCTTGTAGGAGCATGATGGGACATGTTGGATGGCATTCGATGTAACTGTAATCCATTATCCGTCGTGTGGAGGCACAGTGGTCCCATTGCAGTGTGGGTCCGATAGTCGCCACATACGCCATGCCCCCATAGGCTGAACAGGCCCTGTCGTGGACGTCCAGGGGGTGGAATAGTTGTAGCAGGTCCGCCCTTGGACATGCCGGGTTGGAGAGACATAACTCCACAGGATAGTAGAAGGGACACCTCCGACAGTAGAAGACGGGGATGACGCAGCTGAACAATGCGATGCGGTAAGTTAGTCGGTAACTTACGTTCAGCAAGGCCAGAGTATCACATCCCAATATCTGTATCAGGTTATGTTTGTACAGCTTGATCTGTCCGGCGTAGTTGGGTAGGTGAGGTGCAAGTGCCATTTTGCTGCAGGGCGCTGTGGTGGCGTGCTCCGGCTGTCTGTGCAGTCTGCAGAGTGCAACCTCCGACGTTGCTGGGAATTCTGTAATGGTCGTAGGGAGGCAGGACTTGTGTTATGTTGGCTTGTGCGGAGGACACGGGCCCTCATCCCACATGCTTCTCTGAATGGTCAAGGTCAGTGGTGTCTGACTCCTTCCAGATAACTTGCATGTGAACCACATGGGGAGTGTTATCATTTCTTCTTTCTGTTGTGGATGTTCTTTGGTGTTCTGCGCTATCTGCCCTGTGGCCGCTTCCCTCTGCATGCCTGTGTTGGGCTTTGTTTGGTGCAATGACTGTTTCCTCCGGCTTGTTTAGTCGGGATGTGGTTTCAAAGTGGGAATGGAAGGTCATTCGGTGCTGTCTCCTTTCCCGTGTGTGGGCAGCAGGCTGCGTTTCCGCTGTACGTTGGGCTTTGTGTTATAATTGGTCCCACCTGTTGTCTGTCCCCGGTATCTTTGATGTTACGTATTGCATGTCTTGTTATTGGGTGCAGGGTGGCACCGGTGTTTCTGTGTGGTACTGGCGTACCTTTTCCCGACGGGGTCCATATTTTGCTGGGTGATGTTGCCTCCGCTGTGTGCTTCGCCGTGTTTTGCACACAGGGGTGTGTCCTAATGTGGCGTGACGTCACTGACATATTCGGGTCAGTTGTGTGATGTCAGGTTGGCAACGATGAATTGCCGGTTGGGGACATGACTGTGGCAGGGCTGTCACGTGACATGTGCGTTCTGGGTGGTGCTGGTGTGTGTGGTGTTTGGTTGTGACCCTGTGTTGTTTGTGTGCGGCGCATGCATTGCGCTGCCGTTGGCCTCTGCGTTGTGCGCATGTGTGGGTGCAGTGGTGGATGTGTCGTGTCCACGCAGGGGTGTCGGGGTGGGGGCCATATACAGTTGTCCCGCCCTTGCACTGTGTGCGCTGTTTGCGTGCCCCTGTTGTGTGTCTGCCTACCTGCGTCGCCGCGGTGCGTTGACTCCTGGGTGCTGCATCAGGTAGAGCATGGGGAGGGCCTGCAGTGCTGGATTCATGTTCGGGGGGTCCGCCTCTTTGCTATCCATACTGTGAGTTCGGTTTTCCGCCTTGCTTTCACGTGCGGTGTCTCTTAGCCGGAGGAACTGTTTGGTTCTGGCATCGTAATATGTACGCCGGGCGGTACGTGATTTCGTCGGGCGGTGTGTCTCCATTGGCCGCGCCGCTCCGTGAACGGGCGCACTTTGATGGCGGACGGCGTCGCTGGCGTACGGGCGGTGTTTGGCTGTCTTTTCGCATCCTAATTGGGCGGGCGTGTGTGCTGTGGCGGGCGGACGGTAACTGGTGCTTTTTGCATCCGCCAGCACGGCGGTGGTGCTTCCGCCCGCCATCCTAATGGGCCCCTAAATTCTAGAATTGAAATCTGTTGATGTGCATCGCACGTTCAGACACTCTGGGCCCGATTCCGATCTCGCTAGGAAAGCCCTCCGTACGACTCGGATCCGGAGGGCTTTCCGAGCGAGACGTGCTCCAGGAGTCCGAACGAGCAAGTACGATGCTGCTGTAGGCTTACGGACTCGGCTTGCTCGGACTCCCATTGAACTCTATGGGAGCCCGTGTACAGACGCGTACACATGCTCCCATAGCAAAAAAGGGGTGGGCGGGGAAAAGTGTACACCCTGTGGCGGGCACCCCATGTTGCCCGTCACACTGTGCATGCTTGGATCGTGGGGACCCATGCGCACCCCCTGTGACCGAATCGGAGGGCTCTGGGAAAAGGGGGGCCTGCTACAGCCCACCGAAGTCCGAATCCGACAGCCGTTTCGTCTCGATGAGACCGAGTCGATACAGCTGTCCGATTCGTGCATAGTACTTCCTCGGTCGGAAAACGGCTCCATTGTGCGGCACGATTCAACTATGAACGTGTCAGACAGACAGGTTGGGGTTCGTAAACGATTCGCACGGCGCGTACAGGATACTCGCATCGTACTTGGTCGTTCGGAACGGGGGGATTCGGGCGGAAAGATAGGCTGCGAATCGGATTTGCTCTTTACAAATCCCGTTTGGAGGCCTTCCTTACGAGATCAGAATCGGGCCCTCTGAATTCCAAATCCTATTTAAAGTGTAAGTGACCTTTTTCACATGATGGAGCAAGTTATAGATTTTCTCAGACATAATGGTAAAAGTTAATGATTTACTTTTTCCGTTGAGTAGAAAACTCTTGTGTTGGAATGGAACAGTCCTCCGCATTGTAATGGACGTGCACCCCTGCCCTGAGTGCTAAGACTGTACTGATGTCTGGATCCCTAATGATTTTTCTTGTCATAGTCAAACACACAATACAACAATGCTACCAACTAATTGGTTATTTATTCAAAGTAATAATCAGGCAAATGTTCCTTATAAAAGCATTGTATAATGGTGCAGTTGGTGTGAGCGAAAAACATGCTTGGTGTTCTCTCATTGGTGATACTCACACCTGACAATAGTGATCAAAAGTGTATATCATAAACAACAATAGCACAGCCTATTCGTGGCTAATCAACAATATAGATAATGGTCTGCAATTTCAATCAATGTTTTGATCCTTAAGGAGATAACGGGATCATTATCATGACCCGAGAGACATGAGTAAAAATAGTACCTTGCAAAAGACTGAAGTGCAAAAATTAGCAGTCCTTAAGGCGTGACTCCTGAGGATAATAAACCAAAACTCCAAGAGAAGAATGCTGGGAGCCAAATAGAGACATCCTGAAACCAAGGGAGACAATGCTCCACTGCCTGGTGTGTATCGTGAGCCTCTCTGGTTCAAACTGGTCACAAACGGTTGCTTTTCCACTCAGTGCGACCCAGTTCACTTCCCTGTCAGGACACTGCTTCCATTCCGCCATGCCCGATCGCTTCCCGTTTGTGACTGCTTGTGCATGGAGAGGCTCACGCTACACATCAGGCAGCAGAGATCCTGCTGTGACAGACTGCTTTCAAGAATAAGAGAGCGCAGAGGAGTGGGCATTTCAAAAGAAACAGACCCTAACATAAACTTCAAAGACTCAGACCCTAAATTACATTAGGAGTCTAGAAGTGGACTATAAGAAGAGGAGCTTGAGACCCCAGAAATTATCAACTGTCAATCAGCCAGTCGGTCTGTGAGAAGAGGAGAAGCTCCGCTAGACTTCTGCCTGTGACAAGGCCTACTAGTCTCCCTGCTAGGTATGGGGACATCACCCAGGGAATCCAAGACCACCAGTCCTGGAGCCTGGAGCACCAGTTCCTGCATGCTTGCCAAAACCTGTTTGCCCTGTGAGGAAGAGGAGAGTGTTGGAGGGAGCAAAGTCCAGTGGGGAATTCTGTCGAGTGGTTTCCCTGAGTGAGTTGTGAGAAATGGCTGCTGCACGGTTGTTGTCCGTGTGCAGGACAAAGTTGATAACCCCCATATGGCAGGAGATAGCCACCATAAAGTGAGCCATGGATATGGCTGTGCCGACCAGGCCAGAGCCAGTGTGCAGTGAGGCGGTGGTGACCTCGTATGCCAGGAGGGGCCACTGGGAAGTGAGCTGTAACTAACGCTGTACCAATTAGGTCGGATCCTCTGTACAGTAAAGGGTCGTGACTCCCATATTCCAGGAGAGGCCACTGTGGATGTATTGTCATGTGGAGTGGGACATTGCATAGTTAAGAGCCGGCAACCCCATATGCCGGGGGGGGGGCTGCTGTGCAGACATCTGCTCTGCTGATTGGTCAATGCTTGTGTACAGTGGAGAGGAGATACAGTGACTCAGTATGCCAGAGGGGGTCACCGGGACTAGCAAGAAGTGTGGCCTGCCCTGGAACATTGCCAGAGGAGTGAGGCTGTTTTGGGAACCCCTGCACACCTACATTGGGATGAGGATGAGGAATCTAAATCAGGAACTTTGCATCACCTTTTCCCCTCTTCACCCCTCCTCCTCCGTGGGATGGATCAAAGATTTACCCTACTAGGAGGAGCTGTGAAGAGCTGTGGGTGCCTGACAACATGTGAGGACAAAGGGATCATCTAGTGTAGCCTGCCTGTGCCGCGTACAGTGAACTCACCAGATCCAGCCACACCACGAACTCCAGACACTCTGATCCTGCAGAAAAGGGTAAAACTGAATTTGGACCAAGTTGGTCTCTGGAGAATGGGGTTGCTAGAGAACTCTGCAGTGCTGGTACATTTTTGGCTTTACAATAGAGTCGAAGTGAACTCTTGAGACTCGGACTACTAGTGAGGCTTGCCCCGAGTGCAGTAGCGGCCCGTGGTGGGAGTGCTGCCGGGCGCTGACGTGGGGTGGGGGGTAGTAAACTACGGATTATGGCTGATTAGAGGTAAGTAAACATATAAATAAATAAAACGAATTTGGATGCGCGCTGCATCGCCAAATGCGATGCAGCGCGCGCAACGAAATTTGTTTTATTTATTTATATGTTTACTTACCTCTAATCGGCCGTAATCCGTAGTTTACTACCCCCCAGCCTGACCCTCCCCCGCCCCACGTCAGCGCCCGGCAGCACTCCCACCACGGGCCGCTACTGCCCGAGTGTTGCCTAAAGTGAATGGGAAATAACCACAATTGCTAGCAAAAGGAGGAAGTGGGACAGAGGGAACTGCCTACCATACACTAGAGCCCTGACCACAGGGGGACTGTGCTGTTGTGTGTGAATGTTGTTTTTACCTTTTTGTCGCTAGCTGTAAAATAAAAATACTTCTCTTGTTTCATAGATTGAGTATTTGGCTGGACAATAATTTATTGCTGCTGCTGTGCGTTTTTTAAGTTATGAGCCTGTGTTCACTTCCCCACTCCACCCCCCCCCAAGGGAGCCTTGGTCTGCTCGGACCACACTATCACTGAGAGTCAAGTGTTGAAGGGGTACTTGGCCTGTTTGCTCAGAATTCATAGTAAGATGGGCCCGAGACATCAGGACTGAAAGGCCTCAACCCCACGGTTGGGCTCAGTAACCCGTGCTTGACCCGTGGCCCTCTGAAGGGGCTCATGAGAGTTGGTGGCAAGCAGTGGGGTGCCTAATGTTTAGAAGCCAGGATACAGATGTTGCATTGGCCATTTCCATTTTACGACAGTAGTACAATAAATCCATTTTTTTACGCACAAAAGCATCATACAGAGACAATTGTGAATGGACTTCAGCACCATGTCCATAGATCACATAAGGATTTATGAAGGGGCAGAGGAGCTAGAATTCACAGGCATAAGGACAGAGAAGTCCTTGTTAATTTCATTAGGGACCAGTATGAGGCACAGGGTAAAAGGGATGAGGCTGTAGTTGTCTCTGAGGAGATAACCATAATAGAAAGCCAGGAAGAGAGTGCTGTGGATTCAGACACTAGGATCTCCATAAGACCGATCTATCCCAGACACACACAAAGTGTGCTTCCTAATGCATTTTACAGAGTTTCACCAAGACACTCATGACCTTTAGTTTCTAGAATACCTCCGGTGCGTCCACCACCTCAAATTTCTAGAATACCACTGTAACCAATTCCATGAGTAAATCCCTTGAGTGGGTTAAGTCTAGTAGAGACTCTAAGCTTGCAGGAGGAGCTTCAGAGAGCTAATGTTGAGGAAGATGAGAAGGCCAGAGAGTTTGAGAGGGAGAAACTAAGACTATCTCACCTGGAACAAGATGAGAGGAGGCAGGAGAGAAAGAAGGAAAGGGCCCGGGAGGAGAAATTGCAAGAGTGGAAGGAGAAAAAGAAGGAAAAGGAAAGAAAGCTGAAAAGGATAGACCTTAAGAGAGAGAAACTAAGGATGGCAGCAATGACAACTCCATCTGGGATAAGTGGATCTACATCCAGTTTAGACCAGATTGTCTCCAAGGTTTCATAACATTTTTTGCATGTGCATGTGGAAGGTCAGAACATTTTGGAATCAAATGAGGCATCTAAGGCAGCTGTCTTGATGGGGCATATGCCATTGGAAGGGACTGCCGTCATTGGAAGTATATCTGTGGCAGACCAGATGGTCCATGAGCGAATGAAGGAAGCTTTGATTAGGCAGTTTGGGACAAAGCCAGCTCAGTACCTTCAAAGATTCCCGAACTCCAAAAGAGTGTATGGTGTTTCGTTTGAAACTTGAGATCATGGTGTATTTCTGGATTGTAAAGAGTAGGTAAGGGGGATGGTGGACAAGGACTTTTATATCCTTTAATCAGTTGACGGTGACAGAGCTAATCAAGGAGGAGTGTTCTACCCCACTTAGGCAATACCTGTCTTACTTGGCAGTCAGTGTCTCAGAGAAACTTGCAGTGCTGGCTGATGTATTTAGATAACAGAGTTCACAAAGGGCTAGAGCAGCATAGTTCTAAGACAAAGGGGGAGAAGAACTCTCCACAGACTGCTTTCAAATTGGATGATAAGGGCTAGGGTAATTCTCATGGGACTCGACCAGGGTCCAAGAAACATGGGAATGGTAATGGTGTGTCTGGGAAGGAGCATCATTAAAAAAAAGGTAAGGGAAGTCCTTCCAAGTTCAAGATGGAGACTTGCTTCGAGTGCCACAAGATGGGGCACTTTAAGAGAGATTGTCAGGTGAAACAGCCTGATCCAGCAATACCAGTATTAGCAAGCATGTTACACGTGGATGAAGGGACCCGAGAGGGCCCAGTTGCACTCAGTGTAGTAGCTATAGACTTCTGGGAGAGGGACCCAGATGTTCCAAAGCAAATTCATCCTAATATGATGGGGTTTGTGCAGGAAGTTCTACCAATGGGAGGACAGTGCATGCCCTGAGGAATACTGGAGCCTTCTGTACTAAGGTTGAGAGGAACTACTTAAGCCAGAGGAGATACTCCCTGGGACCACGGTACAGGTGTGGTAGCCAGTGGAGAGGGAATGGAGTATCTGCTTGCCAGGCTTGAGCTGGAGCTCAATGGTAAGACAGCCGTGATTGATGTTGGGGTAAGGGAAAAAGTGAGGTGCTGGATGTCACTTGGGCAATGATTTGATTGCCCCAGGCTTGGTACCAGGACCCGAAGCCTTTATGACTTGGATAACGTCAGCTGTGTTGACCAGAGCACAGGCTACACATCAGTCTCAGAGTGGGACTGGGATCATTTCTGTTTTGCAGGGACAGGATAAGGTAGTTTGCAGGAAAGAACATACTCTGGGAAGGCAACAGCCATGGAGGTCATTGCTTCTGCTCCAGAGGGAGGGGAGGATGAGGCTTCTGAAGCAGACCAGTTTCAGGAGTTTGGGTTGCTTCCAGAGCTGCATGGTTTGCTAGCTGCTGTAGGGTCTACCTGGGAAGATTTCCCCAAGGCACAGGAAGAGTGTCCTGTGCTTGTGGGAATTTGTAGGAAACCCAGGAACAGGTCAGCGAAGGAGTGGTCAGGAAACACTATGTTGACTGAGAGGATAGCCTACTCTATTGTGGAAACAAGACAGATCCTTTTCCCGTGCGAAAGGGTGTTCGGCAAGGATGTGTGCTGGCTCCCACATTGTTCTCCCTTTTTATTAATGGAGTTGCAAATTTCCTTGATGCCATCAACACTGACGCCCTTGTCTTAGCTGGAAGAAAAATCCCCATTCTAATGTTCGCGGACGACACACTGATAATCTCGAAAACACCGGGCGGATTGCAGCGTGCCCTCCAGCGCTTTGAAGAGTTCTGTCTCCTGAGGGGTCTTAAAGTTAATTCCGCTAAGACCAAGTTCATGGCATTCAATCAGCACAGATCGTTTAAAGGGAGAATGATGATGGATGGGTTACCCCTGGAGCAGGTTGACGCTTTCGTCTATCTAGGCATCAAACTGCAGAAGGACATGAGGTGGAAGCCACATATCGAAGTGATGGCACTAAAGCACAGGCAGCTAGCTGGAACCCTCAGAAAAGAACTTAAAACCTCTTTTACAAAGCCCCTAAGCCCGGGACTCAAAATCTATAACACCAAAGTTGTGAGTTCAGTTCTTTATGGGGCCGAGCTGTGGGACCTTGAAAATTTGGTCCAGCTAACAACAGCCGAGAATGCGTTTCTGCACGCAATCACTAGTACGCCACAAAGTACACCCACCCTCCCTTTAAGGAACGATCTAGGTAGGAAATCCCTGATGGACTTAGTCAGACTATGGCCAATTTTATTCTGGCGTATAATTTGGTGCACACAGGATCTGGCTTTGTTTACACAGGGCTTAAGGGACATCTTAAATTTGGACCGCTTTCATAAAATTAGTTGGCTGCGCGATCTGAGAAGTTTGCTTAATAAAATGGGCCTATCACATCTGTGGGACTCCCCCTCCACCGAAATGTTCCCAACAAAAAAGAGTCTTAAAGAAACCTACCGGGAAATGGTTGCGCAAGGTGAGTTTAGGCGCTACGACCTGACTTCCCTCTCGGGGCTTTTTCTCCAGATTAAACCACGCCCAAGTTTTGAGCTATACTGGGATATCATTGAGAAGCCCCTGGACCGTAAACTTTATTTTCAATTTAGATCAGGATCTCTGCCCCTGAAGTGTTTTACATCTAAATGGTCCACTACAAGGGATAACAAATGTCACATATGCGCCACACAAGTAGAATCATTTGCGCATGTGTTTTTTGTTTGCCCTGCTTATGTTGGCCCACGGAAAGCCTGGTTGGCTCAGCTTTGCAAGAACCTGGGTACAAGATCTCATAACATAGCCCTGCGTATCCTCTGCACTGATCCATCTCCCAGGTATGCAATCCGAGTGGCTAAATTTCTGAGGTGGATGTGGCTTATACGTTCCAAACAAATCAGGGCTGGATAAAGTACAGGACGAAATCCCCCACTATTGTGCAGGATTGAGCTCACCTGGCCCTGCGGGGTCTTTTACGCCTGCCAATGCGCTAGAGACTGTTTTACATGTGTTGTTTTAATACTGTTTTTAACTCTGTTTTATCATTCTATGTGTAACACAATCACGGTCCTGTTTGCTCATTTGCACAAATTTTTTAACTCAGATTTTAACTTTTCGTAATTTTGACTGTCTTAATCTTTTATCTGCAATGCTTTTATGACTTATACAGTCGAATAAAGCTTTACTTGATTGATTGAGTCACCAAGTCCTGAGCCAGGAAATAGCAAGAGGCTAGTGAGTCCATTAGTGCACAGGAACTTCATGTTGTCACTGGACCTCGAAGAGCCATCAGCAAGACACTTGGGAATTAGAAAAACCCAGGATAGGTTGGACCCTCTGTTCTATTGGCCAGAGAGACCCAGAGCAGTCCTATAGAACCTGTCCCGCTTGCCAGATGAGTGGTAAGACATGAGGGAGTACTAAGGCACTATTAGTGCCTCTACCAGTTGTAAGTGTTCCATTTGAGCAGGTGGGAATAGACATAATTGGTCCATTCAACCTACCCTCACAGTCAGGCAACAAGGATATCTTGGCTGTGGTGGATCATGCCACCAGGTACCAGCTGTACCTCTGAGGAGCATGACTGCATGGGTGGTAGCGAGTGCTCTCCTGGGGATCTTTTCAAATGTCGGACTTCCAAAGACAGGGAACCAAATTCATCGCCTCTTACCTGAAAGACATGTGGGAGCAAGCTGGTTTGACATACCACTACTCTATAGCATACCATCCATAAACTAATGGTTTGGTAGAACAGTTTAAGGAATGAATGGTACAACCAGAAAGCTAAACTGACTGGGTATCATGAAGGTCAGGAGGTGTTGGTGCTAAAGCCTATTTGCCCTAGGACTTTCGAGGACAAATGGTGTGGGTAGTTGAGAAGTTTTCTGAGGTTAACTACTTGGTGTACACAAGTGCCACATGAAAAAACCAATAGATGTTCCATGTGAACAGGTTGAAGTCTTACCTCTGGAGAGATTACACAGTCAATGTCATGGCTATGGCAGAGGAAGTTGAGGAGACAGCAAGCATTTTCCTGGCTTGCTGCATAGTGACATGATGGCACTGTGGAAAGGGTTCAGTTAGTCCCTGGGTCAATGTCTGAGCAGCAGAGGGAACGTAAAGAGGTGTTGGGACAGTTTGCCAATCTCTTCTCACTGGCCCCAGGGTTACCACCGGTCTGTGCGCATGACATAGACACAGATAATAGTGTGCCACTAAAGGGCAGGATACAGAATGTCTGACCAGGTTCAGGGATACATTATGGTGGAAGTTGCCAAAATGTTGGACCTGAGGGTCACTGAGAGGTCTCATAGTCCATGGTCTAGTTCTGTGGTTCTAGTACCAAAGCAAGGGTCTACTGATCTGCGGTTCTGAGTGGACTACTGAGCCCTCAAAGAGATAACCAAAACTGATGCCCATCCAGTTCGCAGAGCAGATGAGCTAGTGGATCGGTTAGGTACTTAAGCACTTTGAATCTAACCAGTGTATATCGGCAGATTACTTTGGCACCAAATGCCAATGAGAGGACTGCATTTTCTATGCCAGAGGGGCTTTATTAATTTAAGGTGATGCCCTTTGTGTTGAAGAATGCTTCTGCCACTTTCCAGCATCTGGCGAACCATGTTCTCGCAGGGCTCGTAGAGATCCGTTTGTCCTATCTGGAAGATATTGCGGTGTTCAGGAATTCATGGCAGGACCACTTGAAACCCCTTGAACAAGTGTTGGCTAAGATACAGGAGGTGAAACTGTCTATCAAGGTGGCCAAGTGTCAAACGGGGCAGTCCTCTGTAGTCTACATTGGGCATGAGGTAAGGAATGGTAAGATTCGCCCGTGGGATTCCAAGATTCAGTCCGTGATGGAGTGGGAAGTGGCTACTACCCAGACTCAAGTGAGGGTCTTTTTAGGACACACCCGGTATTGCAGGAACTTTGTGGTGAATTATGGAAGTATAGTTGGCTCATTGGCAGCAGCCCAGGAAAGTTATATGGACTGAGGTGCACAGTCTAAGGGCCCGATTCTGATGCGGGTTGGAAAAGCTTCCCGACCGAGGGCCTGATTCTGATGCGGTTAGGAAGGCCTCCTAACGGCATTTGCTCCTTCCAAATCGGATCGGGAACGTGTCTTCCCGACCGAGGGCCCAATTCTGATGCGGTTAGGAACAAATGTTCCCATTGAAGTCAATGGGAGTTCAACCAAATCGTATCTGGAAGCATCCGGATGCATCCTACTCCGCCGGTCGGACTTTCCCGATCCGAGTGGGTCGGACACCATTTCCCAACCGATTCGGTCGGGAAGCTTTTCCAACCCGCATCAGAATCGGCCCCTAAATATCGAGTTTAGAATATCGACCTACAGTAATATCGAGTTCCAAATATCGTAGGGACAGAATATCGAAATCAAGAATATCGACGACCAGAATATCGACCTGAAGGTAAGTAATATCGTTTTGTTAATATCGAAGTTAGTAATATCGATAGCAAAAAATCGATGTTACTAATATCGATATTTATATTAGTGTTATGTATTTTATTATGTATTTTATATGTATGTGTTGTATATTTTTGTGAAGTATTGTACTGGTTTTTAAATATATGTATAACATTTTTATAAGTTAGTAATATTTTTTAAGTAAATTATGCGTTTTAGTACTGTAGCGGGTTGTGGGTTTATAGGGGAATAGGGTGGGAAGTAATTTAATTATAGTAAATTCATTAATAATTTTTAGGAATTATTAATTAATTTTAATTAAATTTTGACGTTTTAGTTCTGTAGCAGGTTGTGGGTTTATAGGGGAATAGGGTGGGAAGTAATTTAATTATATTAAATTCATTAATAATTTTAGGAATTATTAATTAATTTTAATTACATTTTGCGTTTTAGTTCTGTAGCGGGTTGTGGGTTTATAGGGAATAGGGTGGGAAGTATTTTAATTGTAATTAAGTAATTATTTATTTTTATTTATTGGTATTGTAAATTAATTTATTGTTAATTAATTATTAATTGGTAATTAATTTTTATTAATTGGTAATTCATTTTTATTAATTGATTAATTGATAATTATATTAAGTGTTAATTTATTATTGGAGCGGGTTGTGAGTTTATAGGGAAATAGGGTAGGAAGTAATTTAATTCTAATTAAGTAATTATTAATTTTATATTTGGGTATTGATAATTAAATTATTGTTAATAAATTATAAATATTATTTTTTGGTATTGTAAATTAATTTATTGTTTAATAATTATTAATTGGTCATTAATTTTTATTAATGATTATTTATTGGTATTTATCATTAATTTTTTGTTAATTAATTATTAATCTGTAATTAATTTTTAATAATTATTATTTTTTGTTATTGGGAAATAATTTATTGTTAATTAATTTTTATTTGGTAATTTATTTTTAAAAATTATTATTTATTGGTATTTATAATAATTTTTTGTTAATTAATTATTAATTGTTAATAATTTTTTATTCATTATTTATTGGTATTGGTAATTAATTTATTGTTATTTAATAATTAAATCATTATTTATTTATAAAAATTAATTTAATTATAAGGGGCCCATTACGATAACCGGCGGTAAAAATACAGCCAAACGCCATAGCCTGCAAACACCGCCCGCCTGCAAGATCGAAATACCGAACTAGCAATTATGATGACGCCAGACAACCACTGCCCGCAGCGGAAAAAATTAACAGAATACCGCCCGTCCATGATGGAGTCCAAGACAAACCGTCCGCCACGGACGCAATACCGCCCGAAAAAGCCAAATACGACCGCGCGGACGGACCACACACCGCCCGTCAAATTATGATCCCCCCGACATGAGGGCGGGAAACCAACACATTTCCCGCCCGCAACGGTGAACAACAGAAAAAAACAACTGACAAGGCGGAAGGCCTGGCGGCCACGTCCATGCACAGAAATCAGTGGCGGCACAAACAAATACACACAACACGGCCAACAAGTCCACACAGTCAACGACGCCTAAATACCCAGACAGAGAACCCATCCCAAAGACACACCCCCCTGCCAAAATATAGTATGAGCTTGAATCCCAGGACACCACGCCCAACACACCTGAAAACGACAGACCATCATGACACACCCACATAGGTGAGTACAAAAGCAGCCCCCTCACAGACCACAAACCCTTGCACCACGACAAAGCCAACACCACAGCAGAGAACACGGAGAGACACAGAGGAAAGCAGCATACCACACGCACACACACATCACATCCATCACCACAACCACCACCACCACCACCACCTAAACACCGGCACCACAAACCCCCTGCACATCACACACCAAACACACCACACCAGCACCACAAAAACTACACCACGCACCATGGCAACACAACGAATGCCCAAGTTCACTGCCACAGAGTTGACGGTCATGGTCGACGAGGTCATCAAGGTGTACCCACAAATCTATGGGAACCAGGTCCAACAGACACCAGTAGCCACCAGAAACAGGATGTGGAAAAGGATCGTAGACCAGGTGAATGCAGTTGGGAACGTGCCAAGAGGTGGCAGGACATGAAAAGCCTGGTCAGGAAGAAGGAGGCCAAGAACCGTGAGCTGGCTGACAGGACTGGCAGCGGAACTCCCGCGCCATTCAAGACCTTCAAGGTGTGGGAGGAGAAGGTGCGAGGCATACTACATCCGGAGAGTCTCATCGGAATACCAGGGAGTGGAGGCTGGTAAGTACAAACAAATGTATACCAGCACACCGCTATGTACAGACATGCACTAACACAATGCCATAGCACCGAGGGCCAAACACCCCCATGTCCAGCACACAACACACCAGACATCTCTCACACATGCAACAGACACTCACACACACTCAGCCCAAAGGTACCAACAAACAAAACCATGGGGGCATGTGCACAGTCAGCCAGCACCACAACTCCCACCAGGTCACTCTGTACCCCAGATGTGCCGGAAGGTGCACTTCCCACACCCACACCCATGTGACAGCCATAGCTGCACTAACCAACAAGTAACAGGTAAGGAGCCGTACCACAATCTCCGAGTATCGGAGGGGGGACTGCAGAAGTCCCCCCCCAGGCCCCCACTTCTACAGCGCAGCAAGATGGAGCACTCCCCACACCCATGTGTCAGCCATTGCAGTGCACACCCACACCCGACAGGTAGATATGTCACCCTACATGGAGGGCTGTCTGTGGATGGTAAACCATCACCATGACTCACGACACGGCCCCACACCCACAGACCAGCAAGATGGAGCACCCCTCCCTCCCACAACCATGTGGTAGCCATTGCATCTCACCCTCAAAACCAACAATTGGGTAGACTACTGTACAGGGCGGGGTGACTGTAGGCATGAGGACTGTACTACGACTAACATGTGGTACATGTCACCTAGCAGAGCGACAGGTAGCACTGCTCCCTGTCACAAACATGTGACCAATGTGCACCCGGACATCAATCACAGAGTCATATCCCACATGAGCCATCACAAATGCAGAAACACGTAACGAGTCACCTCAGCATGCACAAGTCTAACTGGAGTACAGACCCACATGGCGTGCACTGTGCCAGTCATCACACATATCAGCAACACCATCCAAGTCATGTCCATGTAGTCGTGTCTGCTACTACCCTTGACATAGTACAACTTCACCCATGTAAGTCTATCTCGTCCAAATGAAACATAGTGGAACCCCAGTAATGTCACCCACACCACTGGACCCATGAACCACACAGCCACACAATGCACATTCAAAATCTCATCCAGCCCATCATCCAGCCCCAGTGGCATGAAAGGTATATCATCTAAACAGTTGCCCCATAGACGGTAGTACAGCAAAGAGTCCTGCCGATGACCAATAATGTGTCCGCTGTGTCTGAAGCGCTCGTCACACTGTGAGTAACAACATGCAGTCAACACCCCAAGAGCACTGCAGTGCTGCACATGGGTGAGAGTAGCACGCACACCAAGGAATTGTCCCATCTGCAATACGTCGTGTGGCATACAACCATCACTCACCCACTACAATGCCTGCTGTGGAATGCCCATAAATGACAACAGTGAGCAGATATGCTGGCTAAGTCAGACATACACACACCTTTGTCTCTGTAGTGTCGTGTGGCCAAACCACATGTCCCCTTCTGCACCCACATGTCACTGTATGTACCACAGTACCATATCCCAACACAAAACCGTCCATGGGGCTGTACCCCGTTCCCACCAAAACCACAAAATGTAGGGGTACTGCAACACACACCAATTGGCATATCTAATCCGTCCCATGCCAGATGCACCCATCACACTATTCCATTGCCTTGATCACGCACACACATTGTAGAGACATACACACGCATCCGGGAAATCAGTGCACAAACTGTGCATGTCAGACATCTAACACAAACCCTGCAAGGTGCAACACAATAACTTTTCGTCTCCGCCCCACAGGTGATGACCAGCATGATGCTGCGGATGGAGACACCAGCCATCACAGCCAGTCTACAAGCCCCCCACACGGACTCACGGATGTGGAAAGCCTGGACACCTCTACGGACGAGGACCCCCGACCTGGCACATCTGGCGCGGCAGGGCGCAACAGCACCCCAGGACCCCTCCTACCCACCAACCCATCTCCCAGGGCTGGTGACCAGTCCCAGGCCCCTGCTACCACGGTCATTGCGGCCAACACCACCGCCGCAACCACCACCACCATCACCACCACCACGGCCTCCCTGACCAACCAGCCATCCCAAGAGGTGGCACGTACCTCAACATCTACCCTGGGAGCCAGGAGGAGGCCCCGGGTGACCAATGTGGCGAGTGGGCAGGCCGGTGGCAGCAGTCCAGGTGGAAGGAGCAGGGTCAGGCCAACCCCAACAGAGCCTGGGAGCCAAGCCATGCCGCAAATAGCCAGAGTCCTTGGGGCCTATGAAGAGGCCCAGGGACAATGGGCCAGGTCAGCTTCCGACACGAGGGAAGTCCTTGGGGTGTTGAGGTCCATGGACACCCACATGGGCCGACTTGTGGACCTCATGGGCCAGCTAGTGGTGGAGGTGAGGGCCCACTCAAGGACAACCACACCACCTACGCCACCACCTGCTGGGGCGCAGGGACGTGCAACATCCAGTTCCCCTGCATCCACAGCGAGTGGGCAATCCTCAGCCACCACCAGCAGTCCACAACCACGACCCCCTCCTTCCAAACGTGGAAGGGGCCGTCCGAAGAGGCAACAGATGTCCAGGGAGGACTTCGCACGCTCAAGACGCCAGTGAGTCAGCCAGCCATGGTGGCCACCACCTGCATTCACTTGGACTACCATCCTACCCCACACTGCCAGTCGTGTGGCAAATGTCTGTTGGACTGCGGACCCAGGACAACATGGGTACACCTTGACCATCACGCGGACAGGACCGTCCACTCATTGTACAGCATGCACCACCTCATTGATCACCTTTCCCACAATCACATGTCAGCTTTTAAATAAATACACCTGTATCACATCCTATGTCATCTGCTATGTTTATTATCAATGGTGCACAAACGTCAGCATGTTCAGGAATTCATCTGTAGTGTGTCCTGTCGATAGGCCAGGAGAGGCTGTAGGGACCTAGGGGTGACAAACAGAACAAGAGTCCATTGACTGTGTGTGTCACACACTCATCACACAATACTTGTCATCAGGCCAAAGCAATGTACACACATCTCACAGAGCAACAGGGCACAATGTCACAGCCACTCTCAGTGGCATACTACCCTGGACATGGACCATTGCCACACAGCACTCAGTGAACAATAGGCCGCCCTGTCAATGCACACATACACATACACAACTACAGCGACATCAGCCGTCGTACATGGTCACTCACCGTCAAGTGAAGTAGCGGGCGATGAGCTGCTGACGCTCATTCACTGCTTCCTCCTCTCCACTGTCCTCGTCACTGGACACAGCTTGGCCTGCAGGCGGGGGCCCTGGCTGATCACCGTCATCCACTATCAGTGGGATCCACCTGCGAATAGCGAGGTTGTGCAGCATGCAGCATGCCACAACAATCTGGCACAC
Source organism: Calotriton arnoldi (assembly GCA_963921515.1). Lineage (NCBI taxonomy): Eukaryota > Metazoa > Chordata > Amphibia > Caudata > Salamandridae > Calotriton > Calotriton arnoldi. The sequence goes on from CAWUFW010008227.1 coordinate 695,296, forward strand.
CTTCTTTGGGGAGTATGCCAGTGCACCCCCGGTGCGGTCCAGGCACCTGAATCTGGATTTCAGGAGTCCAAATGTCCGCTCCACCACATGTCTGGTCCTCCCATGTGCCTCATTGTACCTGACATCAGCTGGTGTACGAGGATTGCGTAGTGGACTTAACAGCCAAGGCCCATTAGGATATGCAGAGTCACCAACAATCCACGCACGGTCCGGTTGCAGATTGGTCATCAGACATGGGAGGATGCTGTGGCGCATGATGTGCGAGTCATGGGTGGAACCGGGAAACTTCGCACACACGTGTGTAACTATCATGTCCGCCAGGCACACCACTTGCACATTCAGGGAGTGGAAATGTTTCCGGTTCCTATAGATGTGCTCAATGGCCTGTGGTGCAAAAAAGGCCAACATGGGTGCAATCAATTGCACCAACAACCTGGGGGATGCGTCCGAGTGCATAGAAAGCACCCTTCACCGCAGGCAAATCACGGGCCCTGGGGAATCGGATGTACCGGTTCCTGTACCGCATCATAGCCGACAGGACATCCCGTAGCACCTTGCTGAACATGGGCTGGGACATCCCACCTCCACTGCCCACCGTGTGTTGGAATGAACCGGTAGCGAAGAAATGCAGTGCAGCCATCACCTTGGCCAAGGGGGTGAATGCAGTTGGATACACCCTGTGAGGTAGAAGGTGGGGTTCCAACATGGCACAGAGGCGATGCAGGGTGGGCCGGTCCAGACGGAACTTCCGGATGACCTCCACATCCTCCATGTCTGCCAGCAATTGGTAGGGGCGATGTATGTTTGGTCTCCTCCTAGGACAGATGGAAGTGGACACATGTCAATGCAACACACAACATGGCATTTACACATACACAAAACAGAGATCACTGTCAAAGCAATAGTATCAACGAACAGCTGACAAGCAGGGACAGCACAGCAACATTACTCTTACACAGATCCCCTTACCACTAGCAAGGACCACTGACACATACCATTGCTATGAGCATGCACATGGGGATTGAGGCCATATTAGCTTGATAGGCATGATGATGGAGTCAGACTGCATATGTGGGTAGCGCCAACACCACGGCAATATACCTAGCTGCTGTGCCTGACACCGCTTCCGAGGCTGGGTGAGTATGGCACACACCAACAACACAACGTACACAGGCTGAGCGGTACACCAATCGCAGCAGCTTGGTCACGCAGAAACAGCCCCAAGGGGGCTATATCAGTGTGGGAGGGTGACAGGCTTTACCACAGCTGCCAGGGACTGCTGACTGCCACCCCTCAACAACACCTGCTGCTGCTGCCACCTGTCCACCTTAATGTCGACGACTCTGATGACATGTCCATGTCCACTCACCGGCGAGGAGCTGCAGTTCCTGGATTCCGAGCTCCACGCACACTGCCCAAGGCGAATACCGGCAAAAGTCATGTGTGTGTAAGACAACTACAGTGTGTGTGGGAGTGCATGTGGGGGACACACATGTCGTTCATCCGCAGCACTATGAGACTGAGCCTGTGGGGTTCCAACATGCACCGCTTACCATGCTAACAACAGGTGGAAGGGGCATGTAGGCTCTCAGGTGTTTCCCCATGCATGTCCCTCCCAAGTGGTGGTACATGGCATTTTCATGTCAGACACCCAGTGACGCCGACACTTGGCAATGCATGATTCTGGGCAGCTATTGCTTGTGTGAATGGCTGGCTGGCTCCCTGCTGGCCTTCTCATTCTCGGCAGACCTGGGCTGCACATTGACCGCCCAATCCCAGAAGGAAACTACACTGACTGTACAGAGGGTTACATGTGTCATCAGTTCACAACTCTCCTGATATGCGCTAACTCAGCTCTGTCGATTGAACACTCCAGGCCTTGTGATAGGGATGTGTGTGAGAGATGGTGGCACTGATTGTGTCCTCCATTGCGGGGTGAGCCATTCACAGGGCGAGTACGTTGAGGGCTGCGCAGTGTTGGACACAGTGAGTCCACCCACAAAGATGTGTAGCCTTGTGAGCCATGTGTCGGTCTACCTGACAATGGACAGTAGATGTGGGCAGACAACACATTGCTCAAAGTGCTGGCATCCGGAATTGAATGGGATGGACAGGTACTGTGTACACACTTCCACCAGCATGCATTCACGTGTGGTGTACACATGCTGTTATGCCATGTCCCATACCGTCTTGGCTCTGTTACACGTCTCTGTTCATTTAGGATGGGTCAGCATCATGCCACTGTCATTGGTGGATGTGGGTGATGCTGTGGAGATTATGTGTGAAATTCCAACCCTCATGTGTACCATCCCTGCAGTTGGAAGTCCACCTGCCCAAGGCCTTGTGATGAGCCATTGCATCCACGTTGATGCCTCTGTGTACGTGTAACCGACAGTGCAGCCAATCCCACGAAGAGGGTGACGTCATCTGCCGTATGTATGGCCATGTTGCGGTGACTAATCGGGGGATGCTCCCTCGTATTGACAGGTTGGCACGGCGCTGCATGTCACCACTAATGGTCTGCTATTGACACTCACACAGCCTGTGGCGGATGGACGTTTGTAGGGGCATCAGCAGCAGGCAGGTGTACAGTACTGTGGGATTGTGTCCTTTGCAGCGAGAGTCAGCATGTGTCCACAGCCTACCCATGTTCTGGGTAATGTGATGTTAGTTGTGTGATGCAGTGGGTTGTGAGTGTACTCTGTGCTGGGTGCAACTCACATGCATAGGCGATTCCTGAGGCTCAAGATGTAATTTGGGCACTCAGCATAGTCAATGCGCTAGGAGTCGTAGGCCTCAGGAACAGCCTGTATTCAGCTGGAGTGGCAAGTCACATGTATGTGTGTGGTACTGTGCATACTCTGATTTCGTCCTAAACACATGTGTGCGATGCCTCACCACATATTCCTGATACTCACACATCCGGCACACTGTGCATCAGTAGTTGTGCCCGTGCGATGGACAGTTGTCTGGCATGGGCTCATGGCCATTGTGGACTGTCATGTTGCAGTCAGTGTGTGTGATGGCACATTCTGCTCCATGCAGGTATGTCCTTGGCCTGATTCTGTAGTGGTCATCCTTAACACCATCAGGAGAGTGGGTGTGTACACAGCGATGAGTGGCTATGGCCGCAGGGTGACAGTCCGAGTGTTGTTCCATGTGCACAACACATGTGTCACTTATTGGCGGGTTCATTACCTGTACGACAGCCATTACGTGTTGATTTTGGTTGCTGTATACATGTGCACAGGTATCATGCAACATGTGCACTTGGGAATGTTATGTGCTGGCTCCCTTGCACATGTCTGTGGATTTGATGCTGAATGAGTGAGGCCACCTCGCTCTCCCTCATGTGTCAACTACCATGTGTGCTGAGGGACAGGGGACGGTCAACAGTGGTGAGGCATTGGATGGTGCAGCTGCACAATCAATCAATCAATCATGTCACTTATAAAGCGCACTACATACCCGCGAGGGTCTCAAGGCGCTGGGGGAAGAGGGGGGTGGTGCTGCTACTGATCGAAGAGCCAGGTCTTGAGGAGTCTTCTGAAGGCCAGTAGGTCTTGGGTCTGTCGGAGGTTGGTGGGGAGGGTGTTCCAGGTCTTGGCGGCGAGGTGGGAGAAGGATCTGCAGCCGGCGGTCGTTTTCCGGATGCGGGGGACTGTGGCGAGGCGAGGCTGGTCGAGCGGAGCTGGCGGGTGGGGGTGTAGAAGCTGAGTCGTCTGTTGAGGTAGGCTGGTCCGGAGTTGTGGAGTGCTTTGTGTGCGTGGGTGAGGAGCTTGAAGGTTATCCTCTTGTTGACAGGGAGCCAGTGCAGGTCTCTCAGGTGGGGTGTGATGTGGCTGCGTCGGGGGATGTCGAGGATAAGACGTGCAGAGGCGTTCTGGATGCGTTGCAGCCGTCTCAGGAGCTTAGCCGTCGTTCCTGCGTAGAGGGCGTTTCCGTAGTCCAGCCTGCTGGTGACGAGGGCCTGGGTGACTGTTTTTCTTGTTTCGGTGGGGATCCACTTGAAGATCCTGCGCGGAGCATTCGGAGGATGTTGAAGCAGGATGAGGAAACGGCGTTGACCTGCTTAGTCATGGAGAGGGTGGGGTCGAGGATGACCCCTAGGTTGCGTACGTGGTCGGTGGGTGGCGGGGCTGTTCCCAGTGATGTTGGCCACCAGGAGTCGTCCCAGGCTGAAGGGTTGGAACCAAGGATGAGGACCTCCGTCTTGTCCGAGTTCAGCTTCAGGCGGCTGGTCCTCATCCATTCGGCGACGGCCTTCATTCCTTCGTGGAGGTGGGCTTTGGCGGTGTGAGGGTCTTTGGTGAGGGAGAGGATCAGCTGGGTGTCGTCGGCGTAGGAGATGATGTTGAGGTTGTGCTGTCGGGCGACGTGGGCGAGGGTGCCATGTAGATGTTGAACAGCGTTGGGCTGAGGGAGGAGCCTTGGGGTACGCCGCAGATGATCTTGGTGGCCTTGGATCGGAAGGGGGCGAGGCGGACGCTTTGTGTTCTGCCGGAAAGGAAGGATGTGGTCCAGTCCAGGGCCTTCTCTTGGATCCCGGCGTCGTGAAGGCGTGTTCGTAGTGTGTGGTGGCAGACCGTGTCGAAGGCGGCTGATAGGTCCAGGAGGATGAGGGCTGCTGTTTCTCCGTTGTCTAGCAGGGTCCTGATGTCATCGGTGGCGGCGATGAGGGCGGTTTTCGGTGCTGTGGTTGCTGCGGAAGCCGGACTGGGAAGGGTCCAGGATGTTGTTCTCCTCGAGGTAGCGGGTCAGTTGTTTGTTGACGATTTTCTCGGTGACCTTCGCGGGGAACGGGAGCAGAGAGATGGGTCGGAAGTTCTTGAGGTCCTTGGGGTCTGCCTTGAGTTTCTTGAGTAAGGCGGTGATCTCGGCGTGCTTCCAGCTTTCCGGGAAGGTTGCTGTCTCGAAGGAGATGTTGATTATTTTCCGGAGATGGGGCGCGATGGCTGTACTGGCTTTGTTGAAGATGTGGTGAGGGCACGGGTCTAGCGGTGAACCGGAGTGGATGGTGTTCATGATCTCGCTGGTGTCCTCGTCGTTGATGTTGGTCCAGGAGAGCAGGCGGTTGGTGGTTGTGGGGGCAGTGGTCTCGGTGGTTGCCGGGGCGGTCGTGGTGTTGAAGCTGTCGTGGATGTCGGCGATTTTGCGGTGGAAGAAGGTGGCCAGTGAGTCGCACAGGTCTCGCGACGGCTGGATGTCGTTGGTGTTGGAGCTGGGGTTGGAGAGTTCCTTCACGATGTTGAAGAGCTCTTTGCTGTTGTGTGCGTTGTTGTCTAGGCGGTCTTTGAGTGAGGCCCTTTTGGCGGATCTGATGAGGTGATGGTGACTGCGGGTGGCGCTCTTGTGGGCGGCGTAGCTGTCCGCTGTCCGTTCGTGGAGCCAGATCTTCTCCAGTTTTCGGCATGTTCGTTTGGAGGCCTGGAGGTCTTCGGTGAACCAGGTGGCTTTCTTGCTGGTGTGGCTGTTGGGCGGATTCTTGAGCGGGGCGAGGGTGTTGGCGCAGTCGTCGATCCACTGTCTGAGGTTGCGGGCGGCGGTGTCGGGGTCGGAGGGTTCGGCGGGTGGGCTCAGGGCGAGGGTTGTGGTTAGCTGGTCTTCCGTGACTCTGCTCCAGCAGCGGCGAGGCATTTGTTCGGTGCGGTGGTGCGTGGTGGGCTTCCTGTAGGTGAAGTGGATGCAGTGGTGGTCAGTCCAGTGGGGTTCGGAGGTGTGGTTGAAGGAGACGTGTGGGCTTGCGGAAAAGATGGAGTCGAGCGTGTGGCCGGCGGCGTGGGTGGGTGTAGTCACAAGCTGTCTGAGTCCGAGGGTGGCGAGGTTGTCGATCAGGGTGGTGGAGTTGGTGTCCTTGTTGTTCTCGAGGTGGAAGTTCAGGTCCCGAGGAGGATGTAGTCCGTGGAGGCGATGGCGTGTGTGCTGGACGAAGTCAGCGATGGAATCGCTGAACTGTGGTCAGGGTCCGGGGGTCTGTAGATGAGGGTTCCTCTGAGGGTGGTGTTGGGATCGGTGTGGATCTGGAAGTGCATGTGTTCGGCGGTGCTGAGGGTGTCGTCGGTGTTGGTTGAGACTCTGAGGGTGTTCCTGTGGACGATGGCGATGCCTCCTCCGACTCCGTTGGTGCGGTCCCTGCGGGTGATCTTGTATCCGTCCGGGATGGCAATGGCGATGTCGGGGGCTGAAGCGGGATTCAGCCAGGTCTCCGTCAGGAATGCGACGTCTGGGGAGGTTGAGTCGAGAAGGTCCCAGAGTTCGATGGCGTGTTTGCGGGCGGAGCGGGTGTTGAGGAGGATGCATCTGAGGTAGTTGGGTTCTTTCCTGGGCGGTGGTTTGGCGGGGCGGGTGCTGGCAAAGCTGCAGTTCCGGCAGGTGAAGGGCCCTTGGGTGCGCTTCGGGGTGGCCTGGTAGCAGGCGTGATCTTTTCCGGGGTTGAGTGCGTGGAGGGTGCTGGCGTCGTATCGGCGTCTGTTGATGTGGCGGGCGCGGGGGATGCCCGGACCAAGGGGTCTGGCGCTGGGCGCGGTCACGGCGCGGACGGGCGCAGACGGGCTTGCCTTAGGCGCGCCCGATGCGCACGTCCGCTGCGCGGCCGCACAGCGGCCGCCATAAATGGGGAGGTGCGAGGGAGGAGCAGGGAATGGGGCAGCGAATGGGCAGTGAGGGGGCGGGGCCGCAGGGCGCAGCGGCGGGAAACAGGCACAGAAGGGAAAACGAGCACAATCAGGGCATCAAGGGGGCACAGAAAGGAAAAAAACGAGCACAATGAGGGGCAGCAAGGGGGCACAGAAAGGAAAAGCGAGCACAATCAGGGGCAGCAAGGGGGGCACAGAAAGGAAAAAACGAGCACAATCAGGGGCAGCAAGGGGGCACAGAAAGGAAAAACGAGCACAATCAGGGGCAGCAAGGGGGCACAGAAAGGAAAAAACGAGCACAATCAGGGGCAGCAAGGGGGCACAGAAAGGAAAAAAATTAAAAAAACAAAAAAAACGAGCACAATCAGGGGCAGCAAGGGGGCACAGAAAGGAAAAAACTAGCACAATGAGGGGCAGCAAGGGGGCACAGAAAGGAAAAACGAGCACAATCAGGGGCAGCAAGGGGGCACAGAAAGGAAAAAACGAGCACAATCAGGGGCAGCAAGGGGGCACAGAAAGGAAAAACGAGCACAATCAGGGGCAGCAAGGGGGCACAGAAAGGAAAAACGAGCACAATCAGGGGCAGCAGGAGGGCACACAGACGGAGCTGTGTGGTGGGGGAGCGACCTACCAGTCAAGGTCAGGGGTCGCTCTCTTCACCACGCAGCGGCCGCCATAAATGGGGAGGTGGGAGGGAGGAGCAGGGAATGGGGCAGCGAATGGGCAGTGAGGGGGCGGGGCCGCAGGGCGCAGCGGCGGGAAACAGGCACAGAAGGGAAAACGAGGCACAATCAGGGCATCAAGGGGGCACAGAAAGGAAAAAAACGAGCACAATGAGGGGCAGCAAGGGGGCACAGAAAGGAAAAACAGAGCACAATCAGGGGCAGCAAGGGGGCACAGAAAGGAAAAAGCGAGCACAATCAGGGGCAGCAAGGGGGCACAGAAAGGAAAAACGAGCACAATCAGGGGCAGCAAGGGGGGCACAGAAAGGAAAAAACGAGCACAATCAGGGGCACAGAAAGGGGGGAAAAAAAAAACGAGCACAATCAGGGGCAGCAAGGGGGCACAGAAAGGAAAAAACTAGCACAATGAGGGGCAGCAAGGGGGCACAGAAAGGAAAAACGAGCACAATCAGGGGCAGCAAGTGGGGCACAGAAAGGAAAAAACGAGCACAATCAGGGGCAGCAAGGGGGCACAGAAAGGAAAAACAAGCACAATCAGGGGCAGCAAGGGGGCACAGAAAGGAAAAACGAGCACAATCAGGGGCAGCAGCAGGGCACACAGACGGAGCTGTGTGGTGGGGGAGCGACCTACCAGTCAAGGTCAGGGACAGGAGCTGGGTGAGACTAATGTGACCGGCGCATCGGAGGGGGCAGACGTGTGCTGGGTGACTCACAGGCCCATACGACAATTGCTGCGTCAACTGAGTACAGAGGTCATGTGTCCATGTCTGCTAACACAGGGGACGTGCACTCTGGCTCCTCTGCAGCCACGCGGAGGCCAATGCCCGCCCTCCCAACTACTTCCACTGGTGCAACACGTGTCGGCACTAGGATGACGGATGGAGTGTCTGTCACACCAGGCACAGCTGCCCCTGCGACCCCTGCTGCACTCAGTGCCGTGTCTGTTGGGCATGTGCGGCATCTGTGCGTGGGTCAGTCAGCCTCCCTCAATGACTCTCCTGCCCATGGCGACACCTTTCCGCAGTTGACATAGTTCATGGAGGGCCTACATTAGTGCGTGGGTGGTTTACACCAGTATGTCCAATAGTTGTCCCCCCAGTCAAGGTGGTCCTTGTACTGGGCCACTGTCAGGCTGACATACCTGACCTTCCCCCACCCCCCAGACAGTGGCGCATCTGGCAACAGCAGGGCACGTGTCCTGACAGAGGAGGTGGTGGCACGCAGACGTCATGACAGGTAGTGACGTCACGGTAGATGGCCTGCACCATCAGACTCATTGCCTCCCCTCGCCCACCCCACTGATGCGATTGCATCATGGGAGCACGCGCGTGTGCAGCAGCTCCAATCTCTCCCCAGAGAGGCCAAACAGTGTATGGGTGGCTCCATTCGCCCCAATCACCGAGCTCACGGCAAAATAGGTGGTGGGACGCCGTACACCCGCAAGCTACCCCGACTCGTGCCCTGGACAACAGTGACGAAGCATGGCTGACTCCGGAGTCCGGATACACCACATGAAACACATAGCAGCTGTAGCTGCCCTAGCGGCCCATGCCGCAAACACCATCCCAGACGACATGTCGACACACCCCGGCGCGCAATGTCATGGCATCCGCTGCCATTGGCAAGGGACCAATGGTGTGTGATATGGGCCTCCTGGTGAGGAGCCTCAAAGCCATCCACCGCCAACGGGTGTCATGCAACTCACACACTTCGCTAGGACATTAGGTAGCTCTGCCTGCTCACCAGGGCTTGAGTCCGGGTACCATGCGGGTGTACGGCGTCCCACCACCTACTTTTGCTGTGAGCTCGGTGACTGGGGCGAATGGAGCCACCCATACACTGTTTGGCCTCTCTGGGGAGAGGTTGGAGCTGCTGCACACGCGCGTGCTCCCATGATGCAATCGCATCAGTGGGGTGGGCGAGGGGAGGCAATGTGTCTGATGGTGCAGGCCATCTACCGTGACGTCACTACCTGTCATGACGTCTGCGTGCCACCACCTCTTCTGTCAGGACTTGTGCCCTGCTGCACACTGAGAATGTATTGCCTGCGAGATGTGACCAGGAGCAGGGTGCCATGACCTCCCACCCACCAAACTCCACTGCCATCCCATGCCCTGGGTAGCCTGTGCAGGTGGACGTTGTTGGGGGTACACCTGACGGCCAGGGGTGTACATGTCTCGGCACGGGCCTGGCTGATGCACAGCAGTATCCAGCATGTCCCCAGAGGGAGGGCCAACGTCCACACCTGATGCAGCATGGGTCGTGTGCCCGCCTGTTGTGCACACACTAGTCCACATTCATCCCCAGACAGCTGGTCTTTCCACATACCCAGTACAGTGGTGATGTACCCCGCCGGGTTCGTCCCCACACAGTCTGTATCGACACTGCATGTGTGCACCCACCCGTGCCACAGACCCACCTGTGCCAAGAGGCCCTCCCGCCTCACATGCCACATGTGTGTATTCCACAGTTGTGCTTCTCTCTCAGGGGCGGACATCCAATGTCACTTGACTACATGGTAATCTCACGAGTCCCGTGTACTTCTCACACACTCATCCTCTCTCATTCGTACTTGGCTGCGATCAATAATTCTCCAGAGACAGATTTTAGCTTTAAGGCATGTATTTAAGCTTACTTCCTCTGTGATGCAGGATGTGGACACTACTTGCAGCGTAATGCATGTGGAGGATATACTTAGCATGGTTACACATTCAAAAGGGGTACAGGTAGATGTGATAAGTCGTTAATTGTGGAAATAAGGCTTCAGAGTTAAGAATGCCCTGCCCTTGCTATGCTACAGTACATCAGCTCATTACTGAGGTGCCCTAGGCTGTGACACAGACAGTATTGGTTTACCCTACCATACAGCTTGACATCATGAGCACAGTACATCTAAGTCCCATGGTACAGGTTTACGACAATAGTGACTCCGACACACCTGCGTCAGCGGTGGCATCAGAGCATGAGCCTACATGCATGCAGCATAGTCTCACATGTTGTTGCGATATGGTGGCTACTGTACATGACTCAATGTCCGGGGACATGTTGTGGGGTGTTGCATTTGTTGTCCATGCAAATGTCCTTGCACGGTAGTTCAGGAGAAGGTGTGATGACAGTTCTCAAGTTATTCAGCAGACAGTTCAGCGTGCACTTACAGGTGCCTGTGTTCAGGTGCGCGGCATGCATATTGTAGCAATGTGGTTCGTGCAATGTTGGCCATGTGGTCACTGTACACAGGTCCCATTCCTCAGCCTCCCCGTGTTCATGCAGGGACACGGGATGTGGTGATGGACAGGGTGCATGTCCCGGTAATGTCAGGTGTCATGACGGTGGTGTTGATGGTCAGGTGTTTGTTTCCGTGTGCATGGTATAGTTGTTGCACAGCTGACTGGCCTCTGCGTGCGGACGGCAAGCATGGGTACGGTGTTGCACATGAATGTTCAATTGTGGGTATTGATTTGGGGACCCATGAATTGACAGGTTGTCAGGTATGCGATACCTTCCTGCAGTGCATCCCTCGCATTGGTGGTATTTGTGGTTGACATCCAATGGAGCGGATGGTGGGTTGCAACGTGTTCCTCGTAGGTTGTCCCTTGTAGGATCCTGATGGGACATGTCGGGTGACATTCGATGAAACTGTGATCCAGCATACGTTGTGCGGAGGCACACTGGTTCCATTGCAGTGTGTGTCCTATTGCTGCCACAAACGCCATGCCCCCATACACTGAACAGTTCCTGTCGTGGGCGTCCAGGGGTGAGAACAGGTGTACCAGGTCCCCAATTGGACATGCCGGGTTGGAGAGACATAAATCCACAGGCCAGTGGTACGGGCACCTCCGACAGTAGAAAACGGGGATGACGCAGCTGAACATTTCAATGCGGTAAGTTACTCGATAACTTACATTCAGCATAGCCAGATTTGCACAGCCCACTGTCTGTATCAAGCTATTGCTGTACTGCTGCATCTGTCTGGCGTAGGTGTATAGTACTGGTGCCCCGTCCATTTTGCTGCTGGGTGCTGTGGTGGCGTGCTCCGGCTGCCTGGGCTGTCTGCTGTGTGCGACCTCGGACGGTGCTGTGTGTACTTGAATGGATGTTAGGCGGCAGGACTTTGTGTATGGCTTGGGAGGCGGCCACAGGCCCTCATCCCACATGCTCCTATGAATGGTCAAGGCCAGTGGTGTCTGACTCCTTCCTGATTACTTGCATTTGAGCCACATGGCGCAGTGGTATAATTGTATTTTGTGGTTTTATCTTTCTTTCATGTTCGGCGTTATCTGCCAGGGGATGGTTGACTCAGCATGGCTATGTTTGGGTTGTGGTTGTTCCAATGGCTCCGTTCTCCTGCGGGATATGTTGCAATGTGATTTGTGGGAATGGAAGGACATTCACTGCTATCTGCTCTCCCGTGTGTGGGTGGGTCACTTCTTTCCCGCTGTACATTGGGACTTGTGTGAGGGCGCCGTGATTGTGAACACCTGTTCTCAGGCGGCAGGGTTTCTCTATTTTGGACATGGCATGGCTTGTTGTTGCGTGCATGATGGTATAGATATTGTTTGTTGTGCCTGGCGTGCCTTTTGCGGTCAATGTCCATTGTTTGTGCTGTTCTGTAGCAGCTGCCGTGTGCTTCTCCATGCTTTACACACAGGTGTGTGTCCTCTTCCGACGTCACTTTGCTCCCCTGTTCGGCACACTTGTGTGACTACGTTTTGGCAACTGTGAGTTGTCGGTTGTGGTCATGGTTGACGCAGGGGGACCACGTGACTTGTGCCTTCAGGGTGGGGCTGGTGTGTGTGGGTTGTTGTTGTGGCCCTGCGGTGTTTGTGTGCAGCCCATGCGTGGCGCTGTCGTTGGCCTCTGCGTTGTGCCCATGTGCGTCATCGCCGGGGCGCTGCGGTGCCGTGCCGGGTACGTCACCTCCTGGTCCGGGGTGTTGGGTGCCCAGGATGTTGCGGGTTGATTCTATTTTACAGGTGGGATATGTGTGGGTACGGTGTTGGATGTGTCCTGTCCCCACAGGGGTGTCTAGGGGGCCCATGTACAGTTTTTCCGCCCTTGCATTGTGTGCGGTATTTGCATGCCCTTGTTGTGTGTCTGCCTACCTGCGTCGTCGTTGCGTGTTCACTCCTAGCTGCTGCATCAGGTACAGCATTGGGATGGCCTGGAGTGCAGGATTCATGTCGGAGTAGGCCGGGTTGGTGTTTCTGTTGTCAACAATGTGGTTTCCGCCTCCTGTTCTCGTGCGGTGTCTCTTTGCCGATGAGGCTGTTTGGTTGTGTCATCGTAATTTGTACGCCGGGCGGTACGTCAGTTCGTCGGACGGTGTGCCTCCGTTGGCTGGCGCCGCTACGTACACTGGCGCACTTTGATGGCGGGCGGCGTCGCAGGCTTGCGGGCGGTATTGGCCTGACTTTTCACATCCTAATTTGGCGGGAGTGCGGGCATTTGGTGGCGGACGGTAACTAGCGGTTTTTACCTCCGTCGGCACGGCGGTAGTGTTTCCGCCCGCCATCGTAATGACCCCCTAAGTATGTTCATTTTAACCCCTACGCTATCCAACACTTTCCCTACTGTTGCACTCTTTGGAGTGGGAATAGTAATTTTTACCCCTATGCTATCCCACACTTTCCCTACTGTTGCACTCACTGGAGTGGGAATAGTAAATTTTACCCCTGCGTTATCCCACACTTTCCCTACTGTTGCACTCACTGGAGTGGGAATAGTAATTTTTACCCCTACGCTATCCAATACTTTCCCTACTGTTGCACTCACTGGAGTGAGAATAGTAATTTTTACCCCTTTGCTATCCAACACTTTCCCTACTGTTGCACTCTCTGGAGTGGGAATAGTAAATTTTACCCGTACGGTATCCAACACTTTCCCTACTGTTGCACTCACTGGAGTGGGAATAGTAATTTTACCCCTCCACTATCCAATACTTTCCCTACTGTTGCACTCACTGGAGTGGGAATAGTAATTTTTACCCCTACGCTATCCAACACTTTCCCTACTGTTACACTCTCTGGAGTGGGAATAGTAAATTTTACCCCTACGCTATCCAACACTTTCCCTACTGTTGCACTCTTTGGAGTGGGAATAGTAATTTTTACCCCTACGCTATCCCACACTTTCCCTACTGTTGCACTCACTGGAGTGGGAATAGTAAATTTTACCCCTACGCTATCCAATACTTTCCCTACTGTTGCACTCACTGGAGTGGGAATAGTAATTTTTACCCCTACGCTATCCAACACTTTCCCTACTGTTACACTCTCTGGAGTGGGAATAGTAAATTTTACCCCTACGCTATCCAACACTTTCCCTACTGTTGCACTCACTGGATTGGGAATAGTAATTTTTACCCCTCCGGTATCCAATACTTTCCCTACTGTTGCACTCACTGGAGTGGGAATAGTAATATTTACCCCTACGCTATCCAACACTTTCCCTACTGTTGCACTCTCTGGAGTGGGAATAGTAATTTTTACCCCTCCGCTATCCAACACTTTCCCTACTGTTGCACTCTTTGGAGTGGGAATAGTAATTTTTACCCCTACGCTATCCAACACTTTCCCTACTGTTGCACTCTCTGGAGTGGGAATAGTAAATTTTACCCCTACGCTATCCAACACTTTCCCTACTGTTGCACTCTTTGGAGTGGGAATAGTAATTTTTACCCCTACGCTATCCAACACTTTCCCTACTGTTGCACTCTTTGGAGTGGGAATAGTAATTTTACCCCTACGCTATCCCACACTTTCCCTACTGTTGCACTCACTGGAGTGGGAATAGTAAATTTTACCCCTGCGCTATCCCACACTTTCCCTACTGTTGCACTCACTGGAGTGGGAATAGTAATTTTTACACCTACGCTATCCAACATTTACCCTACTGTTGCACTCTTTGGAGTGGGAATAGTAATTTTTACCCCTACGCTATCCAACACTTTCCCTACTGTTGCACTCTTTGGAGTGGGAATAGTAATTTTTACCCCTACGCTATCCCACACTTTCCCTACTGTTGCACTCACTGGAGTGGGAATAGTAATTTTTACACCTACGCTATCCAACATTTACCCTACTGTTGCACTGTTTGGAGTTGGAATAGTAATTTTATTCCCTCCACTATTTAATATTTTTTGTATTATTTTAGCTAATGTAGTATATAATTAATTTTAAAAATAATTTTAATTTTTTTAATTTGTTACATATATTTATTTAATTTATATTTATGTTATTGTTTTATGTGTATAGATGTATTTATAATTTATAGGATTTTCTTAATTTATAAGTTATTAAAATAATTATTAAAACATATTAATAAGTGTATATATTATATATTATATGTATATATTAAATGTATTTATAAATTATATATATTTAATTTATAATTTTTAAACACTTTAAAATATTTTAACTATGTTTATTTTAATTATATGTATTATTTACTTTATTTTACATTACTTTTTTAACTAAAAAAAAACGATATTTTTAACAACGATATTTTTGACAACGATATTTTTTTTTCGATATTTTTGTACTTACCATAATGTAGATAGGATGTCGATATTCTTGACTTCGATATTCTTGCTGCGATATTTTTGTAGGTCGATATTCTGACCTTCGATATTCTGTCAGTGATTCATGGACTGAGGAGTGTCAGAAAGCATTTGAGGAACTAAAGAAGGTCCTATGTGTTGCACCGGTATTGAAAGCACCTGACTAGTCAGCCTTTTATTGTACAGATGGATGCATCTGACAAAGGAGTTGCAGCAATGTTAACACAACTGGATGACAAAGGTAGAAAGCATTCAGTAGCTGTTATTAGTAGGAGATTACTACCTAGACAGCAGTACTGGGCAGCTATTGAGAAGGAGTACTTTGCCATAGTGTGGGGCTTACGTAAGTTCTGCCGTTATTTGTTTGGCACTAAGTTTGTGGTGCAAACAGATAATAAGCCATTGAAATAGTTGAAGGCTATAAAGAGGGACAGTTCCAAGTTGTTGAGATGGTCTATTTCTTTGCAAAGGTTAGACTTTGTAGTGGAGCACCGAGCCGGATTAAGTCATGGGAATGCGGATGGACTTTCCCGTCGGTTTTACCAATCTGACCACCCAATCTCTTCGGGTTAGGAGGTAGTTCAGGGTGTTCTGATCTAGAAGGGGCATCAGTTAGGACAGAGAAGTCCTCTGCATGAAAACAGGTGTGCACCCTTGCCTTGAGTGCTCCAACTGTACAGATGTCTGGATCCCTAATGCTGATTTTTGTTGTCATAGTCAAACATGGCGTGTATAAGGAAACAAGGGACACCCTACTCACACAGAACCAGGGTACTTACAATTAGACAAAAAACAGAGGTTCCTGTGGACACTCAATGATTGATATTACAATATATATCAGCACAATTGCAGTAAAAGGGAGGTACACAGATGTCAGAAAAAGAAACGACATGTAACACAGAGTATGTAGAGAAACAAGGTATTTTTATATCTTAAATTCACAGTTGTAGTAAAATTTCAGGTGCAAAGTGTTCCAAGTGAAAAGTGAAGCCTATAAGTATGAAATGTGACTTTTAGTGACGTAAAAGCAAGGTTTCAATATTTTTACACAAGCGACCATTCAGTAGATACACAATCAATGTTGGCATCCTCCTAGTGTAATCATAGGGGCTGAGAATTGGTTCGCTTCAAGTTGTCGACGGCGTTTCGACCCAATTAGCAATGCGGGGTCTCATCAGGACCTATCAATGTAGGGACACCTGCAATTTGATAATCAATGCGTCAGTGGGCGGCAATGTAAGGGAAGGACAGAGGCTGGTTGATTAACTAAACGAAAAACAGGGGCATACCTGTGGTTGATTGACAGTGGTGTGGTGAGCACCTGTGGAAGTGAAGGATAGCAGGGGATACTCACATATGGCCCGTCTGGGCACTGTATGGGTAAAGGGTAAAAGGATTATTTACACAAGGAGGTTTTACAGGAAAATACCAGGTAGCAACAAGGAGGGCGTGTACAACTTACCCTATGGAGGGAAGGGGCTGGCAATCAGTGAAATCCAAAAGTGTAGTTGTAATACCTATCCAGAAGGCAGTGTCTGAAAAAGGTATCATAATACCCTGCCACGATCAGTATGTAAAGTATATGGCATAAAGGAGGTTAATTGTTTAGCCATTCTCTTACCGCTTAATTAGTTGGCGGCGTGAAACAATGTGAGGGGTCTTTAGTGGACTTTGGAAAAGGTTCCTCCGTTTCCTTCGATGATTCCTAAAATTAACAGGAAATGCTTAAAAATATGGCAGAAACCATTGTGTGTCACGAGGAGTCTGTGGGCTGGTTAGCTTCTCTTACCGATATATGAACTGTGTCAGGAAGTCCAATAAGGGGTTCAGAATTCATCTGTGGCGGAGAAATCTCACCTGTGATAGCACTGAGACCTGCACTCGTCCGTCTCTGCTTGGAAAATGTCAAGACCGATCCTGTTCTCTGGTCTTGATTTATAGTCCCCCTGCGCACTCTGTTGGTCATGAGTGGCGCATGCGGGTAAGCCTTGCTAAAAGATGATTATTCACTGAATATCTCTAGAGTGTGAGAGATTCCGATCTGCATGTAATTGCTGGTGTATGGCACAGAAATTAATTAAGGAATGTCAAGAATTAAAACAACCGAGAATTAGGGGTACAATCCAGTGTATTGGATACCCTATTCAAAGCGTCACAGGGATGTTCTCTATGTCTATTGAAGAGGAAAGAGTGAAAATACTGACTGCATTTGGTGCAGGGCTTCTCATTGTAGCACCGGTCATGTAAGGAAAACATATTTGCTAATATGCATCTATTCACATAATGGAAGCATTAATCTATGTCTGTGAATGTGGAGACAGTTCTAATAGGGTGTATGCGAGGTAGTGGCATATAACTCACCAGTGTGACGTATAATCATGTCAATCCAGTTTAACACAGATTAATTACCGCAATATTGTTAGAACAATTGACCATATTGGATAAACATTGATCAATAAAAATAATTTCAATCCTCATATACAGTGCCAAGAACCTTTACATGTGGATATACAGGATACATAGGGCATCGCTACAGCGAAACATAAACACTTGTAAACATCAGGTGTCATTAGTTTAAATCCAGTCTATACTTGAGACCACATAGTGTATCACGACACTGGTGTAAGCAGACATGTCTGTTCAGTATTATTTAGTGATTAAGAGTCAATGACACAGGACTTCAGTTAGTCAGACTAGACACAAACCCACACCATTCTTCGCTTGTATTGAGTCCCTGATCAATTGACTTAGTACGTTCTATCCACTGGCATTCCATTCTCTGTAGTATATGGGTCAAATCACCTCCTCGTTCAGGTAGAAATGCTCTTTCCACTACTTGCCACCTAAGGTCGTCTGCAGTGTGGCTTTTCTCACTGTAGTGGGCTACCAGAAGAGCATTAGGGATGGAACACCTTATTCTGCTTCGGTGTTGGCTTATCCGTGTCTTGACAGGTTGTCTAGTTTGTCTTATGTAGGGCAGATGGCAAAGGCACCATATACAATATATTACATTCCGTGTGTTGCAATTGGAAAAGAAATTAAGAGAATGTTTGATGTTCCCGTGCTCAAAGATGTTGGTTTCAAAAGTAAGGGCACATGCTACACAGTTGCCACATCTATGGTGACTCTTGATTTCAGGTAACCCACAAGCTGATTCTAGTGTCCCGGATCTTGGACTAATCTTGCCTTGACTTGAGGAGTAAACGAGGTGATCTATAATGTTTTTTCCACGTTTGAATGCAAACATGGGTATTTCCATAGTGGAATCTATATTCTGTATAAGATGCCAGTTCTTTTTGATTAGTTTCTGTACTTTGTTGGTATGTATCCCAAATGTGGTGACGCAAATCAGTTTTTCCAGATTGGTTTTCGTTCTGGGAGTCAGTAATTCTTCTCTAGGACAGAACCATGCTCGTTCCAGGGCATTCCTCACTATCCTGTTGGGGTAACCCCTCGCTAAACGTTTTGCTTTTAGTGTTTGTGCCTCCCTCATATAGTCCTCTTTGCGCGAACAGTTTCTGCGGGGACGCAGAAACTGCCCAAAAGGTAACCCATCCCTTAGCGCACGAGGGTGGTTGCTGTTATATGAGAGGAGAGTATTTCTTTCAGTCGTTTTTTTTGCGGAGATCAGTGTACAATGTACCCTCATTGTGTTTAATCATGAGGTCTAAAAAAGCAATTTGTGTATAGTCGACGTGAATGTGAGATGCTTCTGAACATTATTCAAATATTTAACAAATTCATGAAAATCATTTTCAGTGCCAGACCAAATTAAGAAAATATCGTCGATGTATCGCTTCCAGCACTTTATGTTGGTACGATAAGCATACTGTGCAGACAGGGCATAGGTTTGTTTAATGCAATCCATATAGATATTCGCTAAGTTTGGGGCAAAAACAGCTCCCATTGATGTCCCAGAGCACTGCTGGTAGTATCTCCCTTCAGCTAGAAAATAGTTGTATTTCAATGCAATCCGTAATAGAGAGATGATAAAGCTCGTGGGAACTTGTAAGGGGCGTATGCGTGTCTCTAGTAATTTTTCAACTAGTACAATGCTCTCTTCTTGAGGTATGTTTGTGTATAGTGATGTAATGTCTAGTGTGGCTAACCAGTCTGTTTCTAAATTAAAGGGTTTGTTATCCACTAGGTTTATCATAAACATACTATCTCTCATGTAAGTCTCTTGTATAGGTACAAAGTCTTTCAAGAAGAAATCAATATATCTTCCAATCGGTTCCAGTGCTGAGCCACAGCCAGATAGAATTGGGCGTCCAGGAGGGTTTGTGATGTTTTTATGGATTTTCGGTAGCGTGTATAACACTGGAGTACGGAGACTCTCGGTGTTAAGATACTCAAATTCTTTTTTGGTAATATATCCTAGTTCCTTTGCTCCTGTGGTCAGCTTGAGGATTTCAGTCTTGATGTTAGACAAGGGATTCAAGGGCAGGGCTTTATAGTGTTTTTGGTCTGAGATTTGTTTAGTTATCTCTGCATCATAATCTTTACGATCTTGAATTAAGATGCCTCCTCCCTTGTCAGCTGGTTAGAAAAAAATAATGTTTTTATCATTTTTTAGAGTTTATAATGCCCTTCTCTCAGCTAGACTGATGTTATAGGGAATGAAACATCTGACTGATTTCATATTTTCTAGCCCATTTAGTGTAAGTTTTTCAAAAGTTAGTAGTTCAGGTGGCATCATAGAATTTGAGGGATAGAAAGTGGAAGTTGGTCGTAGGCCTGTAACTGATTGTTGTGCATTAGAATCGTTGTCTTTGAAAAATATTTTCAGTCTTATTTTTCTAAAGAATTTGAACAACTCTGTTTTGAGGTCAAAAAATTTGTTTTTTCCGTAATCACAAAGGATAACCCTCTGCTAAGTAGTTAGATTTCTGCTGAGGATAGTAGATGTTGTGATAAATTGAATATGGGTATTTTTTCTATATTTCTTTCTGGACAACCTAGTATGGCTGGGGGCCCCACTGGTAGTGTTTCCTCCTGGTCTGGCGTTCCCCTGGGTACTGGTACCATGTCTTGCCTTTGACTCTTGTGCCTCTTTCTAAAAAAGGCTGACCTGTGTGATTGTCAGAGCGGCTGGGACCTGGTTGAACGTCCGAGTCTTCAGAGCCCCCTGAAGACTCTGAAAGAGTAATAGGTTTGTTCCTCTTGAACCGTCCCCAAGTGTTCTGTCTATTCTGGGCTGATAAAGTGGTATAGTAGTCTTCTCTAAGATAGGGGTATGCTTTTTCTTTAGTGAAGTTTTGTATATCTTTCGTCACTTTGTCTACCTTTTTCTTTAGTTCGTGTGTGTTAAACTGATCAATGGTTTTATTGAGTTTTTCACGGAGTGCTTTGGCGTCTGCTACACCCTCAACTCCTAGAAGTTCTAGTTCTAAGTCTTCTATCTCTTTCAGTTCAGTTTTGGCGTGTTCTACTGCCGTCTCTACTCCCATCACCATCCAGTGGCTGGAGCAAGTTGTGGAAATATGACTAAACCCTCCTTTAAATTTTGGGTCCTCTCTGAAAATTCCTGGTACATTCCTCACTTGCAATCCTTGAGGTATGATTCCAGCCTTCAGGTATTCTGTGAGCACGAGTGCATGCAGCTCAGTCCTTACATGCTTCTTTAAAAATTTCTCAAGTTTCTCTAGGATAATCTGTTTTGGACTGATTGCTTTATTAGGTTGTGCGGAAAACAGTGAGGGGCCACTAATAATTTTAGCTATATATTCGTCTGTGTATAGAGGCGCTTCTCTTTCAGACACTATACCCCCAGGAAATAGTGTAACACCCTGTGTTTAAACAGGGTAAGAGGACAATCCTACAAGGAATTTACCCCTTGCGGTGCAGCCAGCGCACTACAGGTTGTGTATAAGGAAACAAGGGACACCCTACTCACACGGAACCAGGGTACTTACAAATAGACAAAAAACAGAGGTTCCTGTGGACACTTAATGATTGATATTACAATATATATCAGCACAATCGCAGTAAAAGGGAGGTACACAGATGTCAGAAAAAGAAATGACATGTAACACAGAGTATGTAGAGAAACAAGGTATTTTTATATCTTAAATTCACAGTTGTAGTAAAATTTCAGGTGCAAGGTGTCCCAAGTGAAAAGTGAAACCTATAAGTATGAAATGTGACTTTTAGTGACATAAAAGCAAGGTTTCAATATTTTTACAGAAGCGACCATTCAGTAGATACACAATCAATGTTGGCAGCCACCTAGTGTAATCATAGGGGCTGAGAATTGGTTCGCTTCAAGTTGTCGACGGCGTTTCGACCCAACTAACAATGCGGGGTCTCATCAGGACCTATCAATGTAGGGATACCTGCAATTTGATAATCAATGCGTCAGTGGGCGGCAATGTAAAGGAAGGACAGAGGCTGGTTGATTAACTAAACGAAAAACAGGGGCATACCTGTGGTTGATTGACAGTGGTGTGGTGAGCACCTGTGGAAGTGAAGGGTAGCAGGGGATACTCACATAGGGCCCGTCTGGGCACTGTATGGGTAAAGGGTAAAAGGATTTTTTACATGAGGAGGTTTTACAGGAAAATACCAGGTAGCAACAAGCAGGGCGTGTACAACTTACCCTATGGAGGGAAGGGGCTGGCAATCAGTGAAATCCAAAGGTGTAGTTGTAATACCTATCCAGAAGGCAGTGTCTGAAAAAGGTATCATAACACCCTGTCACGATCAGTATGTAAAGTATACGGCATAAAGGAGGTTAATTGTTTAGCCATTCTCTTACCGCTTAATTAGTTGGCGGCGTGAAACAATGTGAGGGGTCTTTAGTGGACTTCGGAAAAGGCTCCTCCGTTTCCTTTGAGGATTCCTAAAATTAACAGGAAATGCTTAAAAAAGTGGCAGAAACCATCGTGTGTCACGAGGAGTCTGTGGGATGGTTAGCATCTGTTACCGATATATGAACTGTGTCAGGAAGTCCAATAAGGGGATCAGAATTAATCTGTGGCGGAGAAATCTTGCCCGTGATAGCACTGAGACCTGCACTCGTCCGTCTCTGCTTGGAAAATGTCAAGACCGATCCTGTTCTCTGGTCTTGATTTATAGTCCCCCTGCGCACTCTGCTGGTCATGAGTGGCGCATGCGGGTAAGCCTTGCTAAAAGATGATTATTCACGGAATATCTCTTGAGTGTGAGAGATTCCGATCTGCATGTATCTGCTGGTGTATGGCATGGAAATTAATTAAGGAATGTCGAGAATTAAAACAACTGAGAATTAGGGGTACAATCCAGTGTATTAGATACCCTGTTCAAAGCGTCACGGGGATGTTCTCTATGTCTATTGAAGAGGAAAGAGTAAAAATACTGACTGCATTTGGTGCAGGGCTTCTCATTGTAGCACCGGTCATATAAGGAAAACATAGTTGCTAATATGCTTTTATTCACATAATGGAAGCATTCATCTATGTCTGTCAATGTGGAGACAGTCCTAATAGGGTGTATGCGAGGTAGTGGCATATAACTCACCAGTGTGACGTATTAATCATGTCAATCCAGTTTAACACAGATTAATTACCTCAATATTGTTACAACAATTGACCATATTGGATAAACATTCATCAATAAAAATAATTTCAATCCTCATATACAGTGCCAAGAACCTTTACATGTACATATACAGGATACATAGGGCATCGCTACAGCGAAACATAAACACTTGTAAACATCAGGTGTCATTAGTTTAAATCCAGTCTATACTTGAGACCACATAGTGTATCACGACACTGGTGTAAGCAGACATGTCTGTTCAGTATTATTTAGTGATTAAGAGTCAATGACACAGGACTTCAGTTAGTCAGACTAGACACAAACCCACACCATTCTTCGCTTGTATTGAGTCCCTGATCAATTGACTTAGAACGTTCTATCCACTAGCATTCCATTCTCTGTAGTATATGGGTCAAATCACCTCCTCGTTCAGGTAGAAATGCTCTGCCCAGAATGCTTATCGTACCAACATAAATTGCTGGAAGCGATACATCGACGATATTTTCTTAATTTGGTCTGGCACTGAAAATGATTTTGTTGAATTTGTTAAATATTTGAATAATGTTCAGAAACATCTCACATTCACGTCGACTATACACAAATCAGAAATTGCTTTTTTAGACCTCATGATTAAACACAATGAGGGCACATTGTACACTGATCTCCACAGAAAACCGACTGAAAGAAATACTCTCCTCTCATATAACAGCAACTACCCTCGTGCGCTAAGGGATGGGTTACCTTTTAGGCAGTTTCTGCGTCGCCGCAGAAATTGTTTGCGCAAAGAGGCCTATATGAGGGAGGCACAAACACTAAAAGCAAAACTTTAGCGAGGGGTTACCCCAACAGGATAGTGAGGAATGCCCTGAGACGAGCATGGTTCTGTCCTAGAGAAGAATTACTGCCTCCCAGAAAGAAAACCAATCTGGAAAAACTGACTTGCGTCACCACATTTGGGATACATACCAACAAAATACAGAAACTAATCAAAAAGAACTGGCATCTTATACAGAATATAGATTCCACTATGGAAATACCCATGTTTGCATTCAAACGTGGAAAAAACATTAAAGATCACCTCGTTTACTCCCCAAGTCAAGGCAAGATTAGTCTAAGATCCGGGACACTAGAATCAGCTTGGGGGTTACCTGAAATCAAGGGTCACCATAGATGTGGCAACTGTGTAGCATGTGCCCTTACTTTTGAAACCAACATCTTTGAGCACGGGAACATCAAACATTCTCTTAATTTCTTACCAATTGCAACACACGGAATGTAATATATTGTATATGGTGCCCTTGCCATCTGCCCTACATAGGACAAACTAGCCAACCTGTCAAGACACGGATAAGCCAACACCGAAGCAGAATAAGGTGTTCCATCCCTAATGCTCTTCTGGTAGCCCACTACAGTGAGAAACACCACACTGCAGACGACCTTAGGTGGCAAGTAGTGGAAAGAGCATTTCTACCTGAACGAGGAGGTGATTTGACCCATATACTACAGAGAATGGAATGCCAGTGGATAGAACGTACTAAGTCAATTGATCAGGGACTCAGTCAGTCAGTCAGTCAAATCACTTTATTCGATTAATTAAAATCATAAAAGTACAGTACACAGAACATAAAACAACAATAATATCATTCAATTCAGTTGGGCGATATAAAAAAACTTTAAAATTCCTACAAAAATATATAATTCATCAGAGCTTGAAGGTTATCAACTAAAATAATTACATTAGGATGATTTTGAAAATTCATACATCATTAATCATAAGAAATCTCCTTCTCCTAAGGCGAACAGCAGCCACAAGAAAACTAGCAATATTAAAAATGTTCCAGGTGTCATCTAACAGTTGAAGATACATTAAAGCTGGTCTTGCCTGTAAAAACCCTTTCCCCTCAAAAGGGGACTAAAAACCTCCTCCGTATTTCATTATAAAAATCACAAAACATGATAAAATGCAATGTATCCTGCAATGAAAAATTATCACACTGGCACAGGCCTATATCCTCTGGCTTACACCATCCCGGAAGGTTACCCAGGGAGAAATGAATCAGGTTGAAGCGGAACCTTGTCAATAGCCAACGGTGATAAGGCTTAGTTACAATTCTCAAGTAGGGCTCAATTGACGGGGAAGAAATAATTAAATAATGAGCCCTAACCGAAGGTTTTTGAATCTCCCGATCCTCTCGTTCCAACATCAGTATATTTAAAAATTGTGCTTTTACCCAAATTACATCATCTTTTTTGATCCCTTCTGGGGCATTATAAATATCAGGTCGCCCTAGTTTAAAAAACATAGACCTAACATAAGACAGCCACGGGATGCTGTTAGCTTTCTCCAAGGCAACAACATCCCGTAAAATCTGATGGTTCAAGGTTATCTCAGGGTTAAGCCAGGTTTTAAGCCAGCAGACCAAGGGGGCCAGTCTCAGTGAGTCAGTTACATAACCCAACCCCAATTCCTGATGAATAGCAAATGTTGGGGTTGATTGGGGCACAGACAGGAGGGTTCGTAAGAATTTATTTTCAGCCATCTGCATCCCCATCTGCTGTTTATAGCCCCAAATAGCAGAGCCATATGTAGCAATGGCCAAACATTTAGATCTATAGATGGAGAGAATAGCTTCAAAAGGCTTTGCTCCCAGTCGCTGTGAAAACCCTAATAAAGCTGATGTTGATCTTACTACTGCGTTTTTTTTGCTTTAGATTGGGGGACCCAGGAACATCTATCATCGAATAAGACCCCTAGGTATGTAAAGGAGGTCACTCTAGACACCTCCGCTCCATTGCATGAGAAGATTTTTCCTTTTCTTTTTCTTTGACCCATTATCATAACATGTGACTTTGACATATTCACAACCAAATCCAGGGATTTCATAAAATCCCCGAATGCATCCAACAGTCTCTGAAGGCCAATAGCGGTTCGGGATAATAAGACGGCATCATCCGCGTATAGTAGGACCGGGATAGTCCTAGTTCCTACACGCGGAATATCCAAACTCGCCTGTTCCAAGATTTTATCTAAGGCATTAATATAAAGAGTAAAAAGTAATGGCGCCAATATACAACCCTGGCGGACAACTCTGCCTGATTTAAAGTGACTAGTGCATTTACCTTCCCGAGTGACCCTAACTACTGCTAAAAGATCCCGATGTAAGTCTGCTAAAAAATAAACCAAACAAGGATCAATACCCATAACAAGTAAAATGGACCAGAGCTTCGATCTGTTAACCAGATCGAAGGCGGAGGTAAGATCCATAAAAGCCATTTGCAGGGGACCTTTTTTGGCTACGGTGTATTTGCCTATTAATAAATATAAGTTAAGACACTGATCCATGGTACTTCTGCCCTGTCTAAAACCATACTGAAGATTGGATAAAACCCCGTTATCATTTACCCAATCAGTGACTTTAGCCAAAATCACTTTACCTAAGATTTTGACGGCAGAATCAATCAGTGATATAGGTCTATAACACCGAGGGTCACCTCTTTGACCTTTTTTAAAAACTGGTATAATTGTAGACAGGGACCAAGATGCAGGAAACCCCTGCCCAACAGAAGCATTAAACACATTGGCCAGGATCTTGGCCCAAAATTTAGGTTCACTTTTATACAGGTCTGCAGGGACACAATCGGGGCCAGGGGCCTTATTACTGGAGGTCTCAACTATTGCCTTTTCAATATCCGCCTCTTTAAAAACCAGCAAAGAAAAATCACCATAAGTATCCAATCCTGAAGAGGGAACCTGCACCTCACTTGAACTATAGATTGTCTTAAAATGCGCCAGCCACTGCTCTTCTGATATATTAGTTTCCATGATGTCATTCTCTATGCCTGAAAAGAAAGGTGTATTAACAATTGCCCAAAATTTTGAGCTATCCTTTAAGACTTCAACAGACATTAGAGCATTCCAGGCCTCCGATTTGATCTCACTTTTATGGGTATGTATCGCTAGCTTATAAGACCTCCTAAGGCTAGCTATCTGCTCCCTATCTCTTGGTCTCTTTTTCAGGGCTTGTGCTAAGATGCGATGGGCCCTAGAGCAATTTGTGGCAAACCACCTTTCCACTGGTTTAGGTCTAGGTTTGGATTTAACAGTCAGGTCAATTGCTACCTGATGACAGATACCTTCAAAACCTCTAATCACCTCATCCTTTGGGGTGGAATGATCAACACACTTTGCAATATCATCTTTAGCCTTCATGCGTAAATTAACAAGAAAAGATTCAGGAATTACTTTAGACCATTTGAGCCTCCTCCCTGGTCACTTGTGGTCACATGATTAACTCCTGTGTTCCCACCCAATAAACATAAAAGGCCCAAGTCTTTGTGTAATTCAAGAATTACTGGGTTGTGGTCACTAAGGGGGGACAACTTAGCATTATAGGATACTACATTAGCTAACAATAAGGGGGACAAAAATATATAGTCAATGATAGTATCCCTTCCCTTAGCTTTAAATGTCAGAACCCTCTCAGATAAATCATTGAAACCAGGTTCAAAGAGATCAACTCCTGCCAGGAGATCCTCCAGGGCCTCCCCCTTTGCGTATGCTCAAAATGGGGTGACACCGAATATTGAGGACCCAAATGATCATCACCATAACAATTCAAATTACACAAATGAATATTAAAATCGCCCATAAGAATGATATAATAAAAAGTGAATTGCTTCGAACTATAAACTTCTAAAAAACATTTCAAATAGGAAAGATGTTCATTCAAAGTGTCGCATTCGCCAGAATTATAAAAATTAATTAATAATATTTTGGGACCAGTAGGAGTACACAGTTCTAATATCATACAATTATGGGAGCTTACCTCCAACATTTTTACAGACCCTTTCAAATTTAAAGAAAGAAGGAGTACTAGGCCCCCTTGGCTCTACCTGCCAGGGTAGAACGTGCAGGTGAGAAAAAGATTTAAACCCGTCCAGCCAAAAATTGCTCTCCCTGTCCCATGTTTCCTGGAGAGCAATAATATCATATTTTTTTATAAACTCAAGCCAGCTAGGATCATCCCTTTTAGATCTAAGCCCCGCAATGTTCCAACTAATGATCTTACAATTGGAAACAGTTTCTAGGTCCATAGGCTGGTGATTCTGGCCGAAATCAGATAGACAATCATGAGATGACTCTAGTCAGTCATTCTCGTCTGACTGATCAGGGACTCAATACAAGCGAAGAATGGTGCGGGTTTGTGTCTAGTCTGACTAACTGAAGTTCTGTGTCATTGACTCTTAATCACTAAATAATACTGAACAGACATGTGTGCTTACACCAGTGTCGTGATACACTATGTGGTCTCAAGTATAGACTGGATTTAAACTAATGACACCTGATATTTACAAGTGTTTATGCTTTGCTGTAGCGATGCCCTATGTATCCTGTATATGTACATGTAAAGGTTCTTGGCACTGTATATGAGGATTGAAATTATTTTATTGATGAATGTTTATCCAATATGGTCAATTGTTGTAACAATATTGCGGTAATTAATCTGTGTTAAACTGGATTGACATGATTAATACGTCACACTGGTGAGTTATATGCCACTACCTCGCATACACCCTATTAGGACTGTCTCCACATTGACAGACATAGATGAATGCTTCCATTATGTGAATAGATGCATATTAGCAACTATGTTTTCCTTATATGACCGGTGCTACAATGAGAAGCCCTGCACCAAATGCAGTCAGTATTTTCACTCTTTCCTCTTCAATAGACATAGAGAACATCCCTGTGATGCTTTGAATTAGGGTATCCAATACACTGGATTGTACCCCTAATTCTCTGTTGTTTTAATTCTCGACATTCCTTAATTAATTTCCGTGCCATACACCAGCAATTACATGCAGATCGGAATCTCTCACACTCGAGAGATATTCCGTGAATTATCATCTTTTAGCAAGGCTTACCCGCATGCGCCACTTATGACCAGCAGAGTGCGCAGGGGGACTATAAATCAAGACCTGAGAACAGGATCGGTCTTGACATTTTCCAAGCAGAGATGGACGAGTGCAGGTCTCAGTGCTATCACAGGCGAGATTTCTCCGCCACAGATTAATTCTGAACCCCTTATTGGACTTCCTGACAGTTCATATATCGGTAAGAGATGCTAACTAGCCACAGACTCCTTGTGACACACAATGGTTTCTGCCACATTTTTAAGCATTTCATGTTAATTTTAGGAATCCTCAAAGGAAATGGAGGAACCTTTTCCGAAGTCTACTAAAGACCCCTCACATTGTTTCACGCCGCCAACTAATTAAGCGGTAAGAGAATGGCTAAACAATTAACCTCCTTTATGCCATATACTTTACATACTGATCGTGACAGGGTGTTATGATACCTTTTTCAGACACTGCCTTCTGGATAGGTATTACATCTACACCTTTGGATTTCACTGATTGCCAGCCCCTTCCCTCCATAGGGTAAGTTGTACACGCGCTCTTTGTTGCTACCTGGTATTTTCCTGTAAAACCTCCTCGTGTAAATAATCCTTTTACCCTTTACCCATACAGTGCCCAGACGGGCCCTATGTGAGTATCCCCTGCTACCCTTCACTTCCACAGGTGCTCACCACACCACTGTCAATCAACCACAGGTATGCCCCTGTTTTTCGTTTAGTTAATCAACCAGCCTCTGTCCTTCCCTTACATTGTCGCCCACTGACGCATTGATTATCAAATTGCAGGTGTCCCTACATTGATAGGTCCTGATGAGACCCCGCATTGCTAGTTGGGTCGAAACGCCGTCGACAACTTGAAGCAAACCTATTCTCAGCCCCTATGATTACACTAGGAGGCTGCCAACATTGATTGTGTATCTACTGAATGGTCGCTTCTGTAAAAATATTGAAACCTTTCTTTTATGTCACTAAAAGTCACATTTCGTACTTATAGGTTTCACTTTTCACTTGGGACACTTTGCACCTGAAATTTTACTGCAACTGTGAATTTAAGATATAAAAATACCTTGTTTCTCTACATACTCTGTGTTACATGTCGTTTCTTTTTCTGACATCTGTGTACCTCACTTTTACTGCGATTGTGCTGATATATATTGTAATATCAATCATTGAGTGTCCACAGGAACCTCTGTTTTTTGTCTAATTGTAAGTACCCTGGTTCCGTGTGAGTAGGGTGTCCCTTGTTTCCTTATACACGACCTGTAGTGCGGTGGCTGCACCGCAAGGGGTAAATTCCTTGTAGGAATGTCCTCTTACCCTGTTTAAACACAGGGTGTTACACTATTTCCTGGGGGTATAATGTCTGAAAGAGAAGCGCCTCTATACACAGACGAATATATAGCCAAAATTATTAGTGGCCCCTCACTGTTTTCCGTACAACCTAATAAAACGGTCAGTCCAAAACAGATTATCCTAGAGAAACTTGAAAAATTAAAAAAGAAGCATGTAAGGACTGAGCTGCATGCACGCATGCTCACAGAATACCTGAAGGCTGGAATCATACCTCAAGGATTGCAAGTGAGGAATGTACCAGGTATTTTCAGAGAGGACCAAAAATTTAAAGGAGGGTTTAGTCATATTTCCACAACTTGCTCCAGCCACTGGATGGTGCTGGGAGTAGAGACGGCAGTAGAACACACCAAAGCTGAACTGAAAGAGATAGAAGACTTAGAACGAGAACTTCTAGGAGGTGACGGTGTAGCAGACGCCAAAGCACTCCTTGAAAAACTCAATAAAACCATTGATTAGTTTAACACACACGAACTAAAGAAAAAGGTAGACAAAGTGACGAAAGATATACAAAACTTCACTAAAGAAAAAGCATACCCCTATCTTAGAGAAGACTACTATACCACTTTATCAGCCCAGAATGGACAGAACACTTGGGGACGGTTCAAGAGGAACCAACCTATTACTTTTTCAGAGTCTTCAGGGGGCTCTGAAGACCCGGACGTGCAACCAGGTCCCAGCCGCTCTGACAACCACCCAGGTCAGCCTTTTTTAGAAAGAGGCACAAGAGGTAAAGGCAAGACATGGTACCAGTACCCAGGGGAACGCCAGACCAGGAGGAAACACTACCAGTGGGGCCCCCAGCCATACTAGGTTGTCCAGAAAGAAATATAGAAAAAATACCCATATTCAATTTATCACAACATCTACTATCCTCAGCAGAAATCTCACTACTTAGCAGAGGGTTATCCTTTGTGATTACGGAAAAAACAAATTTTTTTGACCTCAAAACAGAGTTGTTCAAATTCTTTAGAAAAATAAGACTGAAAATATTTTTCAAAGACAACGATTCTAATGCACAACAATCAGTTACAGGCCTACGACCACCTTCCACTTTCTATCCCTCAAATTCTATGATGCCACCTGAACTACTAACTTTTGAAAAACTTACACTAAATGGGCTAGAAAATATGAAATCAGTCAGATGTTTCATCCCCTATAACATCAGTCTAGCTGAGAGAAGGGCATTACAAACTCTAAAAAATGATAAAAACATAATTCTCAAACCAGCTGACAAGGGAGGAGGCATCGTAATTCAAGATCGTAAAGATTATGATGCAGAGATAACTAAACAAACCTCAGACCAAAAACACTATAAAGCCCTGCCCTTGAATCCCTTGTCTAACATCAAGACTGAAATTCTCAAGCTGACCACAGAAGCAAAGGAACTAGGATATATTACCAAAAAGAATTTGAGTATCTTAACACTGAGAGTCTCCTAACTCCAGTGTTATACATGCTACCGAAAATCCATAAAAACATCACGAACCCTCCTGGACGCCCAATTCTATCAGGCTGTGGCTCAGCAGTGGAACCGATTGGAAGATATATTGATTTCTTCTTGAAAGACTTTGTACCCATACAAGAGACTTACGTGAGAGATAGTATGTTTATGATAAACCTAGTGGATAACAAACCCTTTAATTTAGAAACAGACTGGTTAGCCACACTAGACATTACATCACTATACACAAACATACCTCAAGAAGAGAGCATTGTACTAGTTGAAAAATTACTAGAGACACGCACACGCCCCTTACAAGTTCCCACGAGCTTTATCATCTCTCTATTACGGATTGCACTGCAATACAACTATTTTCTAGCTGAAGGGAGATACTACCAGCAGTGCTCTGGGACATCAATGGGAGCTGTTTTTGCCCCAAACTTAGCGAATATCTATATGGATTGCATTGAACAAACCTATGCCCTGTCTGCACAGAATGCTTATCGTACCAACATAAAGTGCTGGAAGCGATACATCGACGATATTTTCTTAATTTGGTCTGGCACTGAAAATGATTTTCATGAATTTGTTAAATATTTGAATAATGTTCAGAAACATCTCACATTCACGTTGACTATACACAAATCAGAAATTGCTTTTTTAGACCTCATGATTAAACACAATGAGGGTACATTGTACACTGATCTCCACAGAAAACCGACTGAAAGAAATACTCTCCTCTCATATAACAGCAACCACCCTCGTGCGCTAAGGGATGGGTTACCTTTTGGGCAGTTTCTGCGTCCCCACAGAAACTGTTCGCGCAAAGAGGACTATATGAGGAGGCACAAACACTAAAAGCAAAACTTTTAGCGAGGGGTTACCCCAACAGGATAGTGAGGAATGCCCTGAAACGAGCATGGTTCTGTCCTAGAGAAGAATTACTGACTCCCAGAAAGAAAACCAATCTTGAAAAACTGATTTGCGTCACCACATTTGGGATACATACCAACAAAATACAGAAACTATTCAAAAAGAACTGGCATCTTATACAAAATATAGATTCCACTATGGAAATACCCATGTTTGCATTCAAACGTGGAAAAAACATTAAAGATCACCTCGTTTACTCCTCAAGTCAAGGCAAGATTAGTCCAAGATTCGGGACACTAGAATCAGCTTGGGGGTTACCTGAAATCAAGGGTCACCATAGATGTGGCAACTGTGTAGCATGTGCCCTTACTTTTGAAACCAACATCTTTGAGCACGGAAACATCAAACATTCTCTTAATTTCTGTTCCAATTGCAACACACAGAATGTAATATATTGTATATGGTGCCCTTGCCATCTGCCCTACATAGGACAAACTAGCCATCCTGTCAAGACACGGATAAGCCATCACCGAAGCAGAATAAGGTGTTCCATCCCTAATGCTCCTCTGGTAGCCCACTACAGTGAGAAAAACCACACTGCAGACGACCTTAGGTGGCAAGTAGTGGAAAGAGCATTTCTACCTGAACGAGGAGGTGATTTGACCCATATACTACAGAGAATGGAATGCCAGTGGATAGAACGTACTAAGTCAATTGATCAGGGACTCAATACAAGCGAAGAATGGTGTGGGTTTGTGTCTAGTCTGACTAACTGAAGTCCTGTGTCATTGACTCTTAATCACTAAATAATACTGAACAGACATGTCTCCTTACACCAGTGTCGTGATACACTATGTGGTCTCAAGTATAGACTGGATTTAAACTAATGACACCTGATGTTTACAAGTGTTTATGTTTCGCTGTAGCGATGCCCTATGTATCCTGTATATCCACATGTAAAGGTTCTTGGCACTGTATATGAGGATTGAAATTATTTTTATTGATGACTGTTTATCCAATATGGTCAATTGTTGTAACAATATTGCGGTAATTAATCTGTGTTAAACTGGATTGACATGATTAATACGTCACACTGGTGAGTTATATGCCACTCCCTCGCATACACCTTATTAGGACTGTCTCCACATTGACAGACATAGATTAATGCTTCCATTATGTGAATAGATGCATATTAGCAACTATGTTTTCCTTACATGACCGGTGCTACAATGAGAAGCCCTGCACCAAATGCAGTCAGTATTTTCACTCTTTCCTCTTCAATAAACATAGAGAACATCCCCGTGACGCTTTGAATAGGGTATCCAATACACTGGATTGTACCCCTAATTCTCGGTTGTTTTAATTCTCGACATTCCTTAATTAATTTCCATGCCATACACCAGCAATTACATGCAGATCGGAATCTCTCACACTCGAGAGATATTTCGTGAATAATCATCTTTTAGCAAGGCTGACCAGCAGAGTGCGCAGGGGGACTATAAATCTAGACCTGAGAAGAGGATCGGTCTTGACATTTTCCAAGCAGAGACGGACAAGTGCAGGTCTCAGTGCTATCACAGGCGAGATTTCTCCGCCACAGATTAATTCTGAACACCTTATTGGACTTCCTGACACAGTTCATATATCGGTAAGAGATGCTAACCAGCCCACAGACTCCTCGTGACACACAATGGTTTCTGCCACATTTTTAAGCATTTCCTGTTAATTTTAGGAATCCTCAAAGGAAACGGAGGAACCTTTTCCGAAGTCTACTAAAGACCCCTCACATTGTCTCACCCCGCCAACTAATTAAGCGGTAAGAGAATGGCTAAACAATTAACCTCCTTTATGCCATATACTTTACATACTGATCGTGACAGGGTGTTATGATACCTTTTTCAGACACTGCCTTCTAGATAGGTATTACATCTACACCTTTGGATTTCACTGATTGCCAGCCCCTTCCCTCAATAGGGTAAGTTGTACACGCCCTCCTTGTTGCTACCTGGTATTTTCCTGTAAAACCTCCTCATGTAAACAATCCTTTTACCCATTACCCATACAGTGCCCGGACGGGCCCTATGTGAGTATCCCCTGCTACCCTTCACTTCCACAGGTGCTCACCACACCACTGTCAATCAACCACAGGTATGCCCCTGTTTTTCGTTTAGTTAATCAACCAGCCTCTGTCCTTCCCTTACATTGCCGCCCACTGGTGCATTGATTATCAAATTGCAGGTGTCCCTACATTGATAGGTCCTTTTTTTTTAAAAATATCTTTATTGAGTTTTTAACCACACTGATTTTTCACCCCCACCCCAAGTCCCGCCCCCACCCTCCCAGGTCAGACAGGTATACAAATTAATACATTACATACAGAGATTCTATCCTTCAAATGTACGTAGGTTCGATGATACATTCAATTATGTTGGTCAAGAAAGAAGAGAGGAGAGGAGAAGGGCCCAGAGTGAATACCACTACATTTTTACAGAACATTTACACACATTGACAAAATATTTACATGCGTCCTTGAGCTTGACACCACTCTAGCAGAGGGGACCAGATCTTCAACCCTCTTTTACGCCGTTGCCTACCCTTCCGTTTATAGATAGCCACCTCCATATTAGAAATTGCTAACAGCCTAGCTAGCCACTGCTGGAAGGATGGTGCTATAGGATCAAGCCAGGCTGAAGCAATAGACAATCTTAAAACTGCCATGGCGATAAAGATTAGTTCATGGCCAGGTCTAGCATTACTAGGGTTCGCAGCCCCTAGTAGTATAACTTCGCTAGACAGTACAATATCACTTTGAATTACGACAGTCAAAAACTTCTCTATCTCGTGCTTCAATGAAATTAGACCACTACAAGTAGAAAAAATATGTATACAGTCAGCATTGTATAGCTTACATCTAGGGCAACATGTCCCCGGGCCACTCCCCACTTGGCAATTTTATCTGGTGTATAGTATAGAAAGAAACAAGTTTTGAAAAATTGGGCTTGTAATTTAGTAGACATAAGAATTGTTTGTGACAAGAGATACGCATAGTTAAATACATCAATGGACAATCCAAGTTTCTCGTGCCATTTCTGTGAGGTTTTTACCAAGTCATCTGGGAACCGTGCAGTGATAAGGGAATACATTTCCCCAATAGTGCTGGCTTTACTGCAATTTACTTTTTCTACTAAAGCAACTTTACCAAGTGAAGCCCTTCCACCTAATTTCCGTGAGAGAAAAGCTCTGGTTTGGAGATACTTAAAAAAGTCACTCCAATCTAGATGAAAATCCTTTTAAGTGCCTCAAACGATTGAATCCCGGTAGGGGAGAGAAGGCAACCCACTTGAACAATTCCCGCCTTGTTCCATTTGTGTATATAACCATCACTAAATATTTCGGGAAGGTTAGGATTATCCCTTAAGGGGGTATAGAACGAGATTCTCCCTATACCGAGCAATCTTCTAACAGCCTTCCATACCTTAATCCCACTATAAAGTGTTTTAAATTTAACTTTTTTATGATAACTATCATGTAGGTGTTGCCAAAAATATCCTTTACTCTTGTTGCCCAGTAGTAGTTGAAAGGTAGATGGTGTACTATCCCCAGGCATTACCTCCTCGCCGAAATTCCATAATAATTCCTTGCTATATAGTAGCACCGAGGCCCAGTAGTATGCTTTTAAGTTTGGGAGCGCTAACCCACCTCGATCGTTGGAGAGGGTAAGAAGTTTGTAGGCCCGCCGAGGTTGCGAATAAGCCCAGATAAAACTAGAAAACACACGATCTATTGATTTAAGCCAATGAGTTGAGAATTCAAGGCAGATTGCTCTAAATAGATACAGAATTTTGGGAAAAAACACCATTTTCACCACATTAACTCTGCCTATAATAGAAAGGTGTAAGTTGTCTAGTCGTCGTAGATCTTTCTGCATTACGGCCATCATGGGTTTAAGATTTAAATTAACCACATTGTCTAGTTGGGATGATATACATATTCCTAGGTAGGTAGCTGTTTCTGTAACCCGGGGATCATCCATCTTGCTATTTTTGTTAAGTACTACCTGAGTTTTCCACTGGTTCAGGGCATACCCAGATACTATTCCGAAATCCTTAGCCTCTTTTTCAATTGCATTCATAGCTGTGTTAGGGTCCGCAGTTAAAATAGCAATGTCGTCAGCATATGCCAGGGATTTGGTGGAATGCTCTTGTGACCAAATTGGTTTAATTTCATAGTTGTTGTTTAGATTACGGATGAAGGGGTCAATATATATTGCAAAGAGCAGAGGTGAGCAAGGGCAGTCCTGTCGTGTTCCCCGGGATATTGTAAACTCCTTGGTGAGGCTGCCATTCACCATCACCACAGCCCTCGTGTTAACATATAGTTTTTGTACAGCCTGTATGTACCTATCCTTTATTCCAACCCTGGACTTCGAGGCCCACAAAAACTGCCAGGAGACCCTATCAAAGGCCTTCTCGGCATCGAGAAGCACCAGTGCCATAGGGTCTCCTGCCAAATCCATACTATCAAACAATGTGAGCACTCGCTGGATGTGGTTGATAGTGGACCTCCCCGGGACAAAGCCATGTTGACATTTAGTAATAACTTTGTGGATAATAGGAGCGATTCTATTAGCTAAGACTTTTGAATAAACCTTTGAGTCTACATTAATGAGAGTAATGGGTCGGTAAGAGCCTAACAATTCCTGAGGTTTTTTTTTTTTTGGGAAAGATGACTATCTTAGCTCTAGACCAAGAAGTTGGGGGTTGGCCACCTTTAAAAATATGGATAATAAGGTCACTGAGAATAGTTTGGATTTGATCGAGAAACGTAATATAAAATTCCGATGGGATACTATCCAATCCGGTTGCCTTCCCTTTTGGCAAACTTTTAATTACAGTAAGAATTTCTTCGGGGTTGGGAATCTCTTCAAGGATAGCCTGGTCAGCCGCATCAAAGTGATCATAATTAACCTTATCCAAATAGCTTGTGGTTTTTACAGAATCACCCCCTACCCCCTCCGAATAGAGTTCCTGATAAAATCGCCAGAAGGCATCTCTTATATGTACTGAATCAGTAAGTTGACCTGCAACAGGATCAGAAATCTCACGAATCAAATTTAATGATGTCAACTGCCGAGTGCGTATGGCAAGCTGATGCCCAATTTGTTCATTCATCTCATAAATCATCTCCTTTTGTGAGAACGCCTTTTTGACAGCTTTGTCAGAAAAATATTCGTAATTGCAGCCTTGGCAATTGCCACCTGGTTTAACACCTTTAGTACTACATCTGTGCCGGGATTCTCAATTGTTAGCTTTATTAATTCTTCTTCGGCTAACCGTAAGATTTCGTGGAGTGCCTTCATAGCTTCCCTGGCTAGTTTATTAGCCTGTAGCGAATACTTCAGTGTCTCCCTCGAATCCCGGCTTTTAGCGCATCCCAAACAATCTCGATTGATGTGCTTCCAAGATTGTCGTTTAAAAAGTTAGGAATCCACTGCCTCATGTAAGCACAATATGCGTCATCTAAAAGCAGGGCTTTCTCAAATGTCCAAGACCTGGATGGAATTCTTCCTCCTACTATCTCTAAAGTGCAGATTAAAGGATTATGGTCCGAAAGGACCCGTGGCAATTTTTCCATTTGACAGTTAGATTTGAGTGAGTTAGACATCAATATGTAATCTATTCTAACGTGAGTAAGATGTGGGTGGGAAAAGAAAGTATACCCCGGATCGTTAGGCTTTAAAGTCTGCCAGCCATCCACCAACCCGTGCATGTGACACATATGCTTTAAAGCCTTAAACACCTTGGGTTTACGACCTACATATTGCCACCCCTCTTCCATGGACCAATCAATGGGAAGATTAATGTTAAAATCCCCGCATACCATTAAAGGTAATGGCCAATGCGTGAGTTCGGCAGAGATCTCTTCAATAACTAATGGATCATCACCATTACTACCATAGAACGCGCAAAGTGTTATCTTTTGCCCATTCCCATACTGGCATTCCGTGACCGCCCAGCGTCCAAATTTGTCTACTTTGGAATGGCTAAAAACGAACTCACCGCCTTTGGCTAAAATAGCAACCCCCGCATCCTTACCCCCTGTGTCGTAGCACAAATCAGCCTATATCCTAGAGTTTTTAATAAATGTATTTGCGAGCCCTCTATGTGAGTTTCTTGTAAACAAATTATATTAGTACCCAGTGCCTGTAATCCTACCATAACTAGTTGCCTTTTTTTAATGTCATTGAGACCACAAATATTCATTGATAAAACCCTTAAGACTCCCATCTGATTATCATTTGAATACGGGCTGTTAGCTCATAGTTTGGTAAGAACCATTTGTAACTCCACATCCTGAAGTTACCATCAAATCCTCTGATCCAAATGACATTGATCATAATGTTTTTTCGCGACCTGTCTGACCGACCAAACGCCCCCCCCAGTCCCACCCCACCACCCCACCACCCTCCACCATGTTTAGAGGTTACCTGGCCTAGCCAGGGGTTTGACATCCGACAAACAGAGCCCCGCGAGGCCCGCTGAGACTCCCCCCCCCCGCAGTATACCCTTCCAAAACAATTCTGAGACATTTTAAACAGTAAAGCAAGCAACACCAGACATATGGAAAAAGAGAAAGAAAAGAAAGAAGAAAAATCCGGTCTGGTAAAAAAAGTTATTCCATCAAAAGCCCGTTTATTTGTGGGTCTGGCCAGATCGTAGAGGGTTTGTCGCAATAAAAAGTTGCCGAAAAATAAAAGCATAGCACGAGGATGTTGTTGAGTAGTAGAGGTACGTTTAGCGGAAGACAGAGGAAATCTATGGGCCCACTGCACCTCTTTATCCCAGTCCCAGGAATGTAGTTCTGGGAAGGCCCCTTTCAGCAATGTAATCATAAAGTTTCTGGGGTCATCTTTCTCAACACCTTCCGGAATCCCTAAAAAGCGGAGGTTGTTACGCCGCTGGCGATTTTCATGCTCCTCCATCTTCCACACAAGATCTTTGACAATTCCCTCATGCTCAACGTGCTGTGTTTTGAGAGTGACAACCTCTTTTTCTAATTGCTCGGTCCTTGCTTCCACTGAAGCCATACGATCTGCTATTTCAACACAGGTTTTACCAACTTTCCTGACAGCCCCTTGTAGTTGCTTGGCGGCTAGGCGTGACCTGCGACTATCTGTCTTGACTTCATCCTGAAAGCTCTTGATAGATTGTAAGATGACCACCAGAGCTGGGTCACTTATGGAATCATTGAAGTCACTCATTTTATTGCCTCCTATGAGTGTTTGATTTCCGCCAGATGCGGCCAAGGAATCAGAGCAGATCGTAAGCGGAGTATCCTTATAGTCCCACTTCAAATCTTTAGCGCTTTCTTTGCCGAGCGTATCAACACTCTTTTTTATGCGGCCCTCATTTCTTTTTTTTTGTAATTTTTTCAAGCCGGACTTAGTTCTCTGTGGGTCCGTGTTGGAACTACTATACCACTTATTGCCTTCCTCCCCACTGGATAATGAAATGCTAATATCTGACAGTTCTGACTCGTCGGTTAGAGAATAACATTTTTCTAGGTTGTCAGGTGTTTTAAGTAGGTGTCTGGCCCCATGTAGTGAAGTAACTGCCTCTGTGGTTACAGTAATGGTGTTAGCGCAGACATTTGGATTCTCATTGAGGTCATTAAGGTCTCTGGGCTTAAAAGTGATAGTAATATCACCCTCCATCATCTGAGATAAAGATGTACTTTCGTTTAAGTCCACTTGCTCTTCCACCGCCGAGGATATGACCAAGGATGTAGCGGTTTCTTTTGGCCGTGATTCAACCGGGATTGCTAGTAAAACCGGGGGGGTCCATTCTTCCACTACCTCCCCCATTGATTTAATTGACGCATCCGCATTCTCCAGTGGTAGGATCTGATCGCTTTCAACCCCTTTTGTGGCGCCAAAACTAGCAGTGATTAAGGGTTGTGAAATGTCGATTTCTTTGAATAGGCGAGTAGGGATTTTTTTGCTGGTTGAAATAGTCACAGTGTTATTATCCCCAGTATTTTTATCGGAGCTCTCTTTCTGATCTTTCTCTCCCCCGCTGTGCCTCTCTTACCCAGAGTGTCCAGCCGTTTCTGCCGGGTGGCAGCTAGAGTTGTACCAGTCTGTGGGAGAGCCAGTGGGGGAGCGGGCACAAGGGATACATTTGCGGCCGCGTTCTTAGCTTTAACAGCTCTCGTTCCCTTGCCTGTCATCCTTACTTGTTGATTGTCACGGGCGATACAAAGTAGCACCGTGAATGTGCCGCTCTTCAGAAGTCCCCCGTCGTATTGCCGTCCGTGATTGCTCTGCTGATTTTTGCCGTTAGAGGGGGCCGCGCAGGGACAGCTGGTGCTCTGGCGCTCGTGTTGATTCTGCCGGTTCTGTTGCACGGACGAGAAGCTGCGCAGGCCAAGATGCATCCGAGAGGCCCGAGCCAAGTTGACGTGTTCCAGACGAGGGAGAGGTGAAAGCTTGAATCTTTGCGAGCAGATGAAAAACGTTTGAGATCTGCCAAAGAAACGTTTTGGAAACATTCCGTAGGGCTTGCCAAATAATTAAATAGTTCAAGCGAACTCCAGTATTGTTTCAGAAAGCATGTGTGCCAAAATCCTTAGAGATCAGGGGGAAGCTCAGCGGAGCCTCACTGCAGAGTTGCTAGTCGGACACCATCTTCCTCCTCCCAACTACATTGATAGGTCCTGATGAGACCCCGCATTGCTAGTTGGGTCGAAACGCCGTCGACAACTTGAAGCGAACCAATTCTCAGCCCCTATGATTACACTAGGAGGATGCCAACATTGATTGTGTATCTACTGAATGGTCGCTTGTGTAAAAATATTGAAACCTTGCTTTTATGTCACTAAA
The DNA here is from genome assembly GCA_963921515.1 of Calotriton arnoldi. Lineage (NCBI taxonomy): Eukaryota > Metazoa > Chordata > Amphibia > Caudata > Salamandridae > Calotriton > Calotriton arnoldi. The sequence goes on from CAWUFW010008227.1 coordinate 736,156, forward strand.
AGTCACATTTCATACTTATAGGCTTCACTTTTCACTTGGGACACTTTGCACCAGAAATTTTACTACAACTGTGAATTTAAGATATAAAAATACCTTGTTTCTCTACATACTCTGTGTTACACGTCGTTTCTTTTTCTGACATCTGTGTACCTCCCTTTTACTGCGATTGTGCTGATATATATTGTAATATCAATCATTGAGTGTCCACAGGAACCTCTGTTTTTTGTCTAATAGTCAAACATGGATCATGCATGTGTGTGCCGCGACATAGGCCTGTCTCAAGGATTGCGGTTTTGGGCTAGGAGAAGCGCCAAAGCGCTGCCCTAATCATGGTGAAAAGCTACTGCCTTTACCAGGAGTTAAGCAGCAAGAGTGCAGTGGTGGCAGCATACCGTGTATTGATCAGTAGGAGTGAGCAGGTCCTTTTTTACCTGTGTCACAGGAGTGAGGCCTCCAGGATACTTCATTGAAAGTTGCACTGTTGTGTGCTTAACTCACCCCTTGGCCTACATTGGGGTGTTTTGAAGTACTACGCAGCACATGAGTGGTGTACATGCACTGGGTATATGTGTGCCTGGGAAGGATACAGTACATAAAGGATGTAATGCTGTGCCGTGTATGCATGTTAAATACATGTGCTGGGTGCATGTGTGCCTGTGAATGGCACAATACATGGCAGACTATAGGTTTCATTTTCGGAGACACAGGGCTACATGGTGAAACATAGAGAGGAAGTAGAGGAATTCCCCCAGACAGATCCGTGTATTGATGCATTCCTGTACGCTTTGTAGGACACACTAGAGACTTCAAAGTAAGCTCTTTGATTCAGAGAGAGGTCACAAGGAATGGGACTAGGCACATCTCAGGAAGGAGATTGGCCTGATAAGGTAGTCGTAAAGAATAGGGCTGACGCCCTGGGCTAATCTTTTGATACACGTATCACTGTGGCTGACATCCAGGTTTAAACTCTAGTGACGCTCATGGCCTGTGTTGTAGGGCCATCAGCTTTGGAGCCACTCCTGCTGTGACAGACTACTTTCGAGAGGAAGAAAGGGCAGATCTTGCAAGTAGAAGGTCAAAATGTGGGACAGTTGTTTCAGTGGTGTAAATTGATGGGGCTTTGTTGCACAGTGTATTGAGGCAACCCTAAGACTCTCATATCTGAAAGAATTGTAGTCCTTGCGGTGCCCCATGGGGGCAACGCAGGGGCTTATGAGGTCTGTGTTACAATCCTGAGTACTTTGGAAGACAGCTAAGCTTCGCATCTAAAATTAGATGTCGTTCGAATCAAACCTCAAAAGAATAGCGCTTGACAATTTAGTGATTCAGGCTCAAACATATACAAGTTTTAGAAGATTTGATAGTGCTTTATAAATTAAGATAGAGATTCATTTAGAATTAGATGTTTTTATATCTGGATGGCCTTTGGACCTCATGTACTATTATTGCATTCACAGAAAGTGATCTCAAATTGACCATATGCCGGTTCACAAAATACTGAAGCAGGAAGTCACAGAACAGCCTGCTGAATTAATATTTATTAGGGAGGTTGCAACAATTACAGGGATAGTAGACTGCAAGGGTCAGCAGACCACCACGCCTGTGATTGTGTTGAAAAAGAAACCTTTTTTATTTTAAAATTAGTCTGTTTTCCTTATAGTAAACAACACTGCGTTTAACCAAAATATTTTCTTTTTTGAAAATATTTCTTAGAGTTCAGAGTTGGCAGTGGTCCCATCAGACCACTGCCAATTCTCCCTGAAACGTTTTGCAATAATCGCAAAGGGGAAGGGGTCCTTTTTGGACCTTTTCCCATTTTGAATCAAATACCACACCTCCTGAGGTGTCAGTATCTTAGCAATAGTTTCTGATAGCAATTGCCTTCACAAACTATTCATATATTTCCATCCGACTCATAAATAATGGCTGGACACCCCTTTCACACCCTCCTATTTACGATTTGGACAGGGTCGCAAAATCCCTTCCATGAGTAGGATTTTTTTTACAGCTAGTAAAAGGGCTTTTGAACACAAAGAAAAGCCCTTTCAAGGATGCAAACCCTGTAACTTTGCGAACTGCAGACTTGAGATGCAAAATATGAAAAAGGGCTTTGAACATGAAACCCTTGGCCACATATATATAAAACTATTAGGCAAGTGGCTTGCTTAGGAGAGAAAAACTGTGAGCGCAATATATTGTGAAGTTTAAGATACCAAAAAGGCGTTGGATAAGGTGAACTAGATAATTTTTGGAAAACCACATGGTCACTAGATCACAAGATCAATTTGGGGAATTTAGGGGCATATTTACAAGCACCTATTGCCACAGGAACGTCACTTTTAGTGACGTTCCTGTGGCGATATGTGCTTTGCCTTATATACAAGGTAGCGTTAAGCCACTTAACGTGGCTTTCACGCTGCCTTGTTAATAAGGCAACCTTTCATGCTGCACTCAGCGTGAAAGGGGAGGGCAATGGGTGTTGCGTGGGCGTTTCACCCATTGATTTTGACGCTGCCCCCTATTTACAAGGGCAGCGTAAATAGGAGGCAACGCCAAAATGTACCTGGTCTTAAACAGGCGAAACGAAGAGAAATGCTTTATTTCTCCTCATTTTTGCTGTTTCCATGTGTGCTGCGGCACACATAAAAACAGCAACATGCCGTTGATTGTCTATGTACAGGAAGGAGACCCTTCCTGCACATAAATAATCTTTTTAAAAAATGATATTTTGTAACTTCTATGTGTGCTGCATTAAGCAGCACACATAAAAGTGACAACACGCCATTTAAAGATTGTTTATGTGCAGGAAGGGAGACCTTCCTGCACATAAACAATCTTCCCCTCAACGCAGGCACCCTTGCACTATTGTGCAAGGGTGCCTGCGTTGGCGACTAGGCAGCTAAATTTGGCGCCAGCGCAGGGGGAAACGCCGGGCTGCACCATATTGTTGTAAATATGGTGCAGCCCTGCTTTTCAGAAGTGGAGGAGCGTGGCGTTAAGCCAAGGAGGCTAACGCCACGCTCCGCCACTTCGTTGTAAATATTCCCATTAGAGTGAAACAGCGGCTCGCTTAATAATTGATAGGACCCCAGAATGCAAAGTACGTTTGTAGCACGGTACTCGCCAAAGCTCGCCAGTTCTCTTGGCACTCTTGGCACTTTCATTGAGCTTCTTACATGTTGAATTCCCATACGTTTGAAAAGCAGAAGCTGACTAGACCCAGGGGCATATTAACATTTTTGGTTATATACAAACAATATCATGAAGGATCAGAGGCCAGATGTTATAAATATTAAAAATGCAATAAGGTCTATCAAAATAGTTGCTGAACTAGCTGGCTGACAGATAATTACAGATGAAGTGATGGTTATTTTATAATGTGTTTGGCCGCAGAATTAGTACAAGCTCCTTTAGCCCTACCAAAAAAATCTTAAGGCACCCAGGCATCGGTGAATGTGTCTCTACAGCTCAGGTTAAATTTCAGTTACCTACTGGTTAAGATGAAAAGCCAGCACAAGGCCTGAAAATATGCCTGTTAACAAATGTGGGGGGGATTACTTAAATTATAGGCTACGTTCTTGTTCTTTATTGCCGCTTGTGAAGATGCACTTCATGAAAGCTTTAGGGTCCTGGTGGGTTTTAAATAATTGAGAATAAATGACTGCAGCTAAACATTAGCTACAGCATTGGGAGACTACATTTCACTTCTATGAAACACCTTAGCAGCAGAAGATGTGATTTTCATGTCCTTGCCACTAACTCTGCAGTGTGGAGAACATGAAAAAGATCATATCCTCCAAGGGGGGTGAGTGCACCAGAGGTTTTGCCCTTTTATGCCCGCTTCAGTGGCTAAGGCAGAAGCTCTTTGGCATCAGCCCCCAGTCACCCTCGTGCAACATGGATGCTGGGGGCACGTACACCTTATCATTCTGCTGGAGGACATGTCCACTGGCAAGTCTCACAGTCTATGTCAAGGGAGATGATCTCGCCTATTTGAGCACCTACCAGCATGGGAGAGAGACCGTTGGAAAGGGGAGAGTCTCACTTTACCAACGCGGCCCCTTTGCGAAGGATTCCTGCTCGGGGATCATGGTTGGGCAGCAATCCTGGAACAGGAATCCTCTACTAGAAAACCAGGGATTGTTGTACCACAGGTCTTTGAAGGGTATTCTCTTACATTCGGGGAGGGATTTGGAATCTCTCCTGCTCTCCCAAATCATATTGGCCGTCCATAATGTTTAGTCACCTCACTCTGGGGCTTATTTACAAGCCCCTTTTGCTGCTGGTGCGTCACTTTTAATATGGAAAAAAGTGACGTACCGGCAGCACAAGGGGCTTGTAAATAAGCCTATCTGTATTTAGATTTTTGTAGATGTTTAAACCTCAAATATTTCAAGATAATAAAATAAATGCTTATCTAAGGTTATAGTAAAGTTTGGTAGAGCAGTGACAGAAATTTTAAAAGTGCCTCGATATCATGGTAAAGCCCAGATCACAAACATATGTGACAGAGACTGCATACTTGGAATGGCAATAAGCAGGTCACTTTAAGCTTACTGACCGCTCAAACTTCAGCAATCTGAAAGTGCAGCGTTGGTGTGGTATCCATTTCTCCAGTTCTTTTGACCTGTATCCTCAAATTTGTCATTTATATCAAACAGAATGTGCTTTGCACTGCTAATCAGAGAGTGTTGTAATTTCTGGGAGTCTTTGTGAAGCTATCTATATTGATTAAGCCCAAAACAGATCCTTCAGGGTGGAGAAGGCTGGGATCTATTTAATTTCAACTGAATGGTGATCATTAAATAAATTGGCAACCAGTTCCAAGATGCTTTTGAATGATATTTTCTAACAGTACTTCATAAATGCCCACAAACCCATAAACCAGCAATTGGTAACAATAAAAACATTATTACCGGCTCACATGGAATTACCACCAGACAAACAAACAATGACATTGCATGGTAATTACAAGTTCCAAAATCAGGTATATCTTACCACTATCTATTTCTGCCCCGCGAGCACTGTTACAAGTCAAGCTGTTGATAGGAATGCAAGATGTAATTTGCTCAATGAATTGGTATAGGAAGACAAATGGAATGGGAATGAGAAAAAACAATAATTACTTTTTCATTTATGTATTCAATCACATGACCTCTTTGGTGAACAACGAGAGACTCCTGTAGTAATAATCGTGTTCAGTGATGCAAAAGACACAGATTTCACAATGAGTTCCAAAGCGTAGCAAAATATTGGGTATTGAAATGTCCAGTTTATCATGTTTTGTGTGACACCAGTCTTCTCCCCTAGTATGTTAATATTACAAATGTATGGAAGGGAATCTTATCTGGCCAGTTCCACGATTACATAGGGTGCCATCCCAGGTCTACCACCTGATGGAAGAGTGACTCAGTTAAGAAGGTCCTGAGCCAGGAGCGATGTTCATGATCAAAAACACCATTGCTGTGCTCATCTTTGACTTCTGTTTCCTGGCCTTCCTTTTGGTTCGCAGTCCTGAGAAGCTCTTGATCCAAAGAAAGTTACTGGTCACTGTTCCTTCTCGAGGATATATGCCCTTGCACTAGCTCATTTGTTCATGGGTGTCCCACAACAAAGTTTCAATGCTTTTAATGCCTGGCTTTTGGTTTCCAGCAAGTTGCTATGGGAAGAAATTGGTTCTAGCCACCAGGGCTACATTAATGGCTACTCAGCTAGAGGTATTGGGAGTGAATGAATACTCTGTCATTTCAGTGTCCTGCCACTACTTAGTGGCTTTTCAAAGCAACTTCTTTAATGTTCATTTGAAGCATTCTGTTGTTGGCAATGGGAGGTAGTGACATATGGGATAGTCCTGCAATCTTCAACGTTGCAGGAATATTTGCTGTGGTGATCCCTGAATTTCAACTTCTTGTTATTTGGTATGTTTATCCTGTGCACAAATAAAAACTGAGTTGGTCCCAGGTTGTATGGAGTCCAATAGATGCTCTCAGCCAGGACAAGGGTTAAGGTAGAATATTACGGTTTACCATTCAAGGGCATCCTTCATTTTCTATGATGCTTCATCCCCAAACTTCTCTCTTTCTTTTTTAATATATTCTAAAAATGGCAATGAAATGGTAGCCAAGTTCGGAATGAACTTCTACAGCAGTGGCACATGTTAAGGAAACTTCATGCTTCAAAGATGTTTTGGCCTGGTCAGCAGTTTTGATGTTCTCAACTTTCTATGAATTGTTCCTGTCTCAAGGAGCCAAGAATGTTTCCAAAGAATTCTAGCTCTTCCATTACATTCTAGTCGATGGAGTGTACCTGCATTCTCTGAAAAGGTACATCTGGTGCCTTGTCCTGTGTTGCCAGGGATTAGGATAATATTGCTCTCATTATGGATCCCAAAGAGTTTGTCCCACACTTTTCTGATGCTATTTATTTGGAACATCTCTCAGGTTGAGAATGTTGTGGAGCCAAACCTCCTGCACGTCTTTATCTGATGTGCGTATAGAATATATTGTTATTACAGATAATTGTACTCAACATTTAGACCCAACATGGACAACCATAATGCTCCATTGACATTGCCCAAGATTTTATCCACTGTGGGGGAGATGCACTTCTTCCACTTCATAGAATCGTTGTGTAATTGCCTGTTAACACATCTAACCTGACCCAGTTGTTTGTGGATGACTATCATGTGAGGCATGCATGGGGGGGGTTCTTTGCACTAACTCGGTGACCTTCATGTTTTCCAGCTTGTTGACCTTTATCTCATCTTGCTTGCAGAAAGCTGACATATTGATGTCTTCGACCATTCGGTTCTTGTGTAACTAAATCTGCTTACCTTTGAGACACCCTAGTCCCCTGGAATAGGTTGACATACTTAGTTATCAGGTGCTCTGAGTACCTGCAGTTGGTGGTGCAATTTAATGGAGTTTCTATGTTGTAGATTGTGGCTGATGTTTGGTAACTCTCTGTATTTGATAATGCACACTTCAATTTCTTTCTCTGGGATGTTTCCAAACTTCCATGACTTTTTTCATTCTTAGCTACCACAGAGAGACCTACTCTAGCACCATGGTTTCCTTTTATATATTTAGAGTATGTACTTCCCTTGGTAGAATATTCTCCTTGGTGGAGCAGTAATTGTATGGCTACTTGTTCTCTTAGTTTTGCAAGCAAGCTTATACAGTCGGAGACATATTTCCAGTCCGGGCTAAGAGTGCAAAACCAGTCTCTTTGCAATTCTGCCTTATAGGACTGGATTTAATTCATGCTTTTATGCTGTGAGTGTCTGCCAGAATCTGTGAGTCTGCTCATAAACCCCCAACTGGAGTTTCAAGCTCGTCATTAAGCTGAGGTAGGGTGACCACATTTCCCAAGCCCCCAAAAATCGGGACATTTCACAATGGGAGTAGGACTACAATTTCACGTTGCAGAGGGGCATAGAATGCCTGGAAGACGGCGCTCAGCAATGGAGCCAACACAGACCCTTAGGTGCTGCGGGACATAGACTAATTATGGGCTCAAAATGCTAGTTCGATGGGTCCTCCAAAAACCTCCCAGAAAATCTGCTGAAACAGATGTTCAAAAAGAAAAAAGCCAGGACTGTCCGGGCAAATCTGAGATGTCTGGTCACCCCACACCGAGACTTCTAGGCTTATTGACTTCTGCATGTGGGGGGGGGTGTATTGCTTCTGATTTGAAACAATAGGACACAACTAAACCCAGCACTCCCAGGAAGAGGCAAATGTACTGCTGCGCCTTTAAATAACACTCATAAATCAGCACTCCCAAAAGACGAGGCAATAAAACAGGACCCAGCACTCTCTTAAGGCAAAGCAAGAAAACAGATTTAGGTGCATTTAAAGTGACACACATATTTATTAATCCAATACTTTAAGAAGGAAGGCAAAATATATTGGTTAATGCAGATTCCGAAATATCAAGTAACTTAGGCAAAAAAACAAAATAACATATGGCATATATACATGGAGCAGAGAAACTTAGAAATTATATACATGATGTAAGTAACAGAAATGCATCACCGAACGTTCACTCGACATTCTTGAAAAACTCGGCTGAAGGAGCCCTTGACAGCCCAGGCAGAATTCTTGATAGGGACCCTCAAAAAGTTCCCTGCGGCAACACGTCTGTTCCACAGCAAGCTCCCGTCTGGGTGCCAAGATTTCCCGCCTTTAATACCTTTACTCAACCTGAGGAGAAGGTTCTAGAAACCTCACCCCCATTCTTCTGTTGCGAAAAACCGAGCTGACCGTACTGGTCTGTGTCAAAGTCAAGACAGAAGCTTGCCACGCCCCTGTATTTTGACTCCGAGACAGAGCTGTACATTTCACACATTTCTCTGGCAACAACAATCTCTGAACTGAAAGGTACCAAGCATGCATCCCACACAACATGTTCCAGTTTACTCTGCACGGTGAGGAGCGAAAACAAGTGAAAAGTGAAAACATCCCCTCCCCACCTTGCAAGTGCGTGCGAGCACAGAAAGATGAGTCAGTTACACAAGATGGAGTCAGCACAGAAAATGGAGTCAGTTACACAAGATGGAGTCAATGGTCAATATATCGTTCTTAATAGCATTACAGGGGCAGTGGAGTTTAAAGCTCTTACCATCCTAGGCCAGAGAAGAGCATTGGTTCCTTCACCGAGGCTGGCTTTGTCCATAACTGAAAGGGAGGCCTACATTGCATTGGAGGCCTTTGGAGCATTTTGGGGGTGCTGTTGGAACGGCATGCCATGAAGGAAACGTCAAGCTTGTACATGAGGCCCAAGGAAATGGGGACCTGTTGGCCTGGTGATTGGATTACGTCCCATTCGACTGCGGAGGGACCTGGGAACAAGGTTTTTGTTTTCTTCTCCGCCCCTCCGCCCCTTCCTGGGGGGTGGCCAGCAAACTCCTCTCTGGGGGATCAGCAGCAGTGTGGAGGCTAGTTTCTGTAAGCACTTAGGCAACCTGATTACTCTGTTTTCCCATGGCCTCATCATCAATGCCGGACCTAATGTGGACACCTGATGACACAGCCCACAGAACCCCTGAATTCCTGGAAGTGAGTAAAAATGTTTTGAGCATCCAATGCTGTTTGTAGTCCTCTCTGTTCTGAAAAAGGGAGAATGGGGATGTTGTTTGTCTTTGCTATCAGAGGTAACTACTGGGGATTAGGCCGTCAGTATTATTATTATTTCCTGTCTTCATTTACTGAGGGGGCCTATATTTACTGTGTATTTTGGCTCTGTGATTACATGAAGGCGCTTCCTCCTTACACTGTCACCCCTCCCTGCTGGGGTTGTGATACCGGTCCTTGTTGGCTGGGTTCCCTGTCTGTGGCTGCTGCCATGTGCTTGCTCAATTGCTGGATCCCTGCTGCAGTTGTGTGACGACTGGCGAATCTGCCTGCGACTGAGAGTATGGCATGTTCTGATTACCCTGTGCTTGGTATTGAAGAAGGACGTTAGTGGGAGTTCGTATTGGCTGGCCCTGGTTCACTAACCTCTGCTGCTTTTGCTGATCATGGTATGCCTTCATCCGGCACTTCTCTACCGCTCTATATCTTGGTGGGTAAACCTTTCTTAAGAATATTGTAGAAAATTGTAACTTGTGGCCTGTATCGGTCGACAGCTGTCCTGTCCCTTGTCCCCATCATTCTATTCAGGAAATTGTTTATTCTTTCCTCTGGCTTCATGGTTTCTGCCATTAGCCCTCCTACATCTGGGCGGTCAGGGAAAATTTCTCTCAGGGCTGTCCAGATCCGGTGCCTGTGCATATTAAATGAGACCCCATCATACTGGGTATCTGTTAGCGTGATTGCTGGATTGTGAGCTTGGGCAAACACTGTGTTAGTCTACTCCCCCATTAGACTACTTACCAAACTCTTAATGTCTCCTATCGCTAGATTGATACCTGCAGTGTTTTTCTCAAAACATGTAATCCATTTCCCTGCCCCATCCAGCAAAGACTTTAACTTTGTCCTCAACCCCTCTTTGTCCATCTGGGCCTATGGCACGTATATAATTCCTGCCACGCCTTTCTGTAGTAATGGGCACGCTCTCACGCTAGGTGATTCTACGGGTTTCTCCTCAACATAGTGTTCCCATCCCGCGAGGCACCGCTGCATTTAGAGGAAGTCCCACTTAGGGTTTCCTCCTTCATGCGTGATGCAGTCCTCCGCTACTGCCATGTCCTCTGGCTCAAATGATCCTTTCCTCAGCCAAGGCCTGTCATATTGGTCCCTCTCCCCAATCCTATCCACTATTAGGTCACAAAATGGGTACACAAAGGTCTTGCCTTCCATTTGAGCTATTATCTCCCTTGGGGTTTGCCTATGTTTGCCGTGCACCCGTGAGGAGCAATGTGTATACTCATTGATACTTCCCTCGTGTGCAAGCACTGGTGCTAGCTTGTTTTTCCTGCCTCGCGGGAGGGTAAGTACCAGGCTACTTTGTTCTTTTATTTCTTGGTCAGCCCCTCTCCTATGTCGACCGAACAATGTGGCTCTGAGCCCTGCTAGCAGCCTTTCATCGACCTCCAACTCTTCCCAGTGCAGCGACCTGTACCTGGCTTCGCATTCCTCATGAGGAGAGTGCGCTGTCCTGTACTCACGTTCTAACTCCTGGTTGTGCGCCCCCTCTCTCTTGAGCTTCCGTTCATGCCTCTCTTCCTCGCGCCATCTGGCCTGTCCCTTTTGCTCAGAGCTAAGCGCTGCTTTGGTTAGCCTGGCTTCACCCTCAAATTCGCTCTCCTCCCCGGCTACCTGGGCAAACACTGTAGCCCACTCACGCCATTGGTTCACGGGGGGACTGGAGACCCCTTCATCTCCCAAGCTCGCTGAGTCGCTATTAAGAACCGCCACAAACTTCCCTGACACATGTTTTTACCCACCTGACCCAGTGGGAATGTGTATTTTACTTGTCTTTGAGGTGTCACCGTGTGCTTTAGTGGGGAATCCATGGCAATTTTAGTAATTTGGATAATACAATTCAAATTATGTTTTTCTAGATTTGTTTGTCGAATTGTTGGGGCAATTTGTACGTGGCGCACTCTTACAAATTATGTATTATGAGCTGATCGCTTACAATTTTTACTTCAAACAGTTTGAACAAGCATTTCAATAAAACAAGATGAGACTGCATAGGTAGTATTGTAACACAGGGTGAATATGCAATATGTTAGAATAGAGTCTGCACGATCACAAATTTTCGCACAATACAGTTTTCAAAGACAATCAATGCAATACCATCACACAGTAATGCATTTCAATAATAGTTGACAGAAAAATTACTTGGTCAAAAAAAATTTGTATGAATGAATGAATTTATTGTTTCAATTAGTTAAAATTGTTACAAAAGAGACTGGGCGGGAATCTCTCCATCTGATCGCTTTCTTCAGTCATGGATAAAACATAATCATTTCATTTGACAAGTCTATTATTCATATATAAAACGTGGTCATTTCATTAAACAAATCTAGTAGTCGCAACACTAAACAATGAGCAAAAGGTAAAGCAGTGGGAAACACTAGATTAAGACTACAATCTACCTTTAGTCCTTGTTTGAGTTTTTACTTAAAAGTTCTTTCACCTGATGTGCAAATTTCGCTAATCTGGCCAGTTCCATTGGAGTCTCCAAATTGAAGATACATTTCATGGCATCTGTGCAGGTGCGTATGCCGTATTTTAAAAACAGAGGTCTCAATAAAAAAATTAGTATGTTCATCACATATTATCCTCTAGCAAGGGAAGACTAGCGTGGAACGCTTTTCTAAGTGAACTGGATAGTCTGTCACTATCTACTCCCAAACAAAGGTGGTAATATTAGAAACCATTTAGCAATAACTCTGGAATCACAGGCCCCTCTTGGCCACACACGAGTTATGCCCAGTTTCCTGGGTCCAAGTTTTCCCTATACAGATTCCACCCTGTAACGCCCAAGGTCAAGCTCGATGCACCTCCCACACACCTTCCATATACTACAGGTGTTAAGAAACCACATTTGCACTGGGAAACCGTTGAACTAAAAAACTATGAATCTGAGGTGTTAACTCCACCCAATCAGGATAGATAAGTCACGAAAATCAGCGTCCTAGGGGTTATCAAGGGCTATACACATCATTACACTATATGCACGGTAGCTAGCGGTCAGCTATCAAACAAAGGTGACTTCCGCGCGAACGCTTCTGAGGCCACCTTACAACTGATACAGTAAGGACATATAAAATAGGTAATATGCCAGACCCGGTCAGTGGCAGGGTGCTCAGGTTATCTTTTTATGCTTCTCCCTAGTTTACCATATGCCAACTGCTTTGTACCATGTTTTAGGTCTAGTTGTAGTCTCTTACCCTCTTTGACAGCTGCTCCAGGATGGACCTCTGCCCTGGGGATTCAGCAGAACTTCTAATCAACTGCAGTGTCTGTCCACCTTTCTCTTTGCACTACGTGAATCTGAACGGACGGGGTCACCTTCCTTCGGCTGCAGTCGGAGATGAGGTCCCAGTCCTCCTAGGGTGGCTCACCAAAATGTTGCTTGAAGTACAATTCCTTAAAAAATAGAAGCCAAGAGGCGCTTGGCAAAACAGGAACAGTTTGTTCAATTAAACAGTTGGGCCGGGAGAACAGTTACAGGCACTAGGTCTGAGGACTGTAAGGGAAGTAGGAGCACATTGCCTCACATCACAGCACCATTACCCCTTTGCATCCTGGTTAGTGTAGTACAGGATTTCGTGCTTGCATCAAAGTTCATCATAATTTTTACTAAAGCTGGTTCCGTCATTGCTGTATCTCTATTCACATGTCTTTCTGGATTATTCCTTCATTAGTAGAGAATTATTCTGGGGTTGCTGGACATGCTGCCACAAATTTCCTAAGGTCAATAACACTCTGGGCACACTAAAACTCCAAATCTCGTCAGCTTGTAGGCTCACTAGGTCTGAGGACTGTCTCAATTTACATTTGGTTGGTGTCCTTCTTATATGCAAAATATAATAGGCAATAACAGATTTCCGGCATTCCATATATGCTGAGGGATATTGGTTGCTGCCTTTAGAGTCATAAATGTATGGTCAATGGTTACTACAGATGGGTCTCAACCTCACTTGGACAGTGGTATATGTGTCCAGATGTAAGGCATTGGGAGGCCGTGATCACTACGTGTGGTAGGTCCTGATTGGCTATGTGTTCCTAACTCATGTGGCGTCTAACTTTATGGTGTTTTTAGGAGTGCCCGTACCCCTTTCGACCATGTGTTCTTTATTGGGACAATCTACCCTGACCATTGTAATGTCACTGCGCCTATCTGTGGGATTGATCAAGAGTTTCCTGCCTGAGTGTTTGCCTGTCAGCTACGCACCTTCCCACCTGTGACCTATCAATCAGCAATTCCTAGGCCAAGTTCTCAGGGCCTGCCTAACTGCATATTTGAGAGTCAAGGTTGATGTAGAGTTCACAACTGGTGAATCTGTTAATAAAGACGATATTTATTTTCCATCGATGTATGCCTTTTTTTCCATATTAATACACTCCTTCATTTTTGCATAATAGGATTTGTTTCTGAAATATCTCAGAACAACTCTGGGGCAATTCCGAAGTAAACTGCAGATAGCAGACTTTTCCTAGAACCAAGAACTAATTAATATGAACCAGAAGATAGTGGAAAATATAGAAGTACTGACAAATCCTGGTCCTGATGAGACCCTTCTTAACAATATATTATACAGTGGTCAAAGTGGCTAAACCTCCCAGACGACAGGCCACAGCTGAATTATGTGCGGAAGTTCTAGGACTTACTCGTAATGTTAGATACGACACACCGAGAGCTTGAAGGCCTCCTATGCAGCACAAAACAGTACTTCACTCAAGAGCACACTCTTGTTAGCATAAGAAACACATTATAGGCGCTCATTAGTAGTCCGGCAGAGTGCAAAAACCTCATGGAATTACACGTCACCAGATTCCAAGTGTATAGGTTTCTCCTCATCCAGTTTTTCCAGGTGTGAGAACCAGACCCCATTCTGCAGAGTAAAATTGCATGATACTTTGGCTGCAGCAGCAGCCAAGCCTCATTCCAGTGTTTTTGCCTTCCCTTCCCTACTTCATCCACCCCACCCTCAAACCAGGACCACCCAGAGGCTCTCACATACATCAAATGTGATAAATGTATGTATTAAACTCCATGGAATTGTGGATTCTGTATGGTTTTATGATCAGAAAAACCAGTCCAACATAGGTATGCCTCCTTTAAAATACCAGCCATTTGTTAAGACTCTGCAAAGGCCTGGACATGATGCTTAAATAGACTTTATCTAAAAAGTTATTTATTCATTAGGTCGAGCCTAGAGTCAGCGCGCAAACGCTGCTCTAGGGAAGATCTGGGGTAGTTCAGTACGTGAGGGAAGCCCCACCCACTGCCTGCCCATTTTTTCATTGGCTTGTGTCTTTGTTCTTCGTAAATGCTGTCTTATGATTCATTATGAGGCTTGTTAGTCCCTCCTTATGACGGCCATGTCGTCATTTATCACCTCCCATGGCTACTGGCCCCTTTACTTGGAGTGTTACACAGTATGTGGACTGTGAGCACTACTTTGTCGCCCCCTCCTCCCCCCACCCCCGCACTCCTGTTGTCCATGCCTTACCCCCCTCCCCCCGCCCGCACTCCCACTGTCCGTGCCCTCCCCCCCACCCTCCCTCCCGTTGTCTGTGATGCAATAGGTCTTGCATATTGCGAGTCCTATTGCATTGCAAATGCTTGTCTTTTGGAGGGGGCGGTGAAGAAATAGGCTGTCAGCTGCAGCCTGAATCAGCAAAAAACCAAAGGCACCGCAGCCCCAAAAAATCCAAAGAGCTGAAATATGCGTGTGTGTGGAGGGGCGGGGGTTCAAAACAATTGTGAATCGAATCTTTGTTCCAGACACACACCTCCCTCTCTGTAGAGGAACCCATGGCTCCGGAGCAGGGCTTATTCATTGCACGGTGGGCTCTGGCCCCTGCTGCCTGTGCGAGGACTCCGGGAACAACTTCAAGGGCCAAAGGAGGCCTGGGTGGAGGGGGGAATGTAAACGATTTAATATCTCGGCACCCTGCCCCCCTCCCGCACACCCCACTAATGTCACCAGATCTTGGCAAAGCCTTTCATTCACACACATTTTGTGTTTCAAAGTTACAGAGTAATACGTCCTCTCCCGGCCGGCTTTCATGATTTCTGCATCCACCGCCCCCGTAAACATCCCTCGCCTCCCGGTATGAAGGTACAAGCCGTTAGCACGTTGTTGTTTTTTATTTGTCATAGCATCGAGGCTGTAGCAAAATAAATAATAAACGTATCCATACAGCCGAAACATGACAGATTGAAGAACGATGTTACATCTCCTGTTTAATTGTTTTAATAAAGACAACGCACAAAGGGGAGGGGTTTTGAACGCTAAGGTCTTGCCAGACCAGTTTGAATTTAAAAGCGTGGGTCAGTAGCGGCCCGTGGAGGGAGTTCCGTGGGGCGGTATTTATTTAACTGTTTACTTACCTCCGTTCATCCATATTCCGGTGTTTACTACCCCCCATCCCGCCTCACCGCCCCACCGCCCCACAGAACTCCCTCCACGGGCCGCTACTGGCGTGGGTTCTAATCCCGGCTTCGACAACTGACCTACCCATGACGATTCTGGACGAGTCATGTAATTTTACCAGTGCGCCAACTTGTCATGCGGTTTTGCCTTGCCCCTCCCCCAAGTAATGATGTTTGCAGCGCTCATGCGTTAGATGCTTCTGCTACATTACTCAAGTTTTCGGCGCAGCGCTACAATGCCTCTCACGCTATGGCATCCATAGATCAAGGGAGGTGCCCTGTTATTTCATGTTTAGAAACTTCACTATCCACAGCTGCTTACAGGGTGATCTGAAGAGAGGCGAATCCTTACTGGCAACAAATACACCCTGAAAATGCATCAGACAATCTTTTTATTTGCAATGAAAAAGGCAGCTGGACTTCCGTATATTCTGCCACGGGCTCCGGTTATGTTAACTGTTTTCCCTATAAACAACCAGGCTGACATGGAGTGTGTCTCAGAGGAGAGTAAACACATAGGGGCTTATTTACAAGCCCCTTGCGCCACTTTTGCGTCATTTTTAACATAGGGAAAAGTGATGTACGGGTGGCGCAAGGGGCTTGTAAATAAGCCCCATGGAGGTTTACTGCAAGGGAAAGAGGGGCAGCTGGACACACCTGCTGAGACGGGACCCGAAGGCAAGCTGGAAGGAGCCTGGAGCTAGTTGTAGGGACCTTTGTTCATCACAAAACCAAAGCATTATTCCTCATGTACACCTGCCCTGGTCATCTTTTCTGTAATGAGACAGTGTCGACAGAGACATAAAATGTACATCACCCATTATAACATGGAATTACACAAGCCAACAGTAAAGGAAACAGTATTCGGCTACAGAAATTAGCAACAATATATGCAATAGCCGGCAATGAAAGTCAAACTATTACTCGGAAAATCATAAAATATAAGGATCCCTTTGGTCCCATTATATATATATATATATATATATATATAGAGAGAGAGAGAGAGTATAGGAAGGGGGATTTCTCTTCAGTGGCAGGTGAATGCTTTCCAATTAACAAGGGCGTATTGTAAAAAAATCTGCTCACAAGATTACTTTTTCTTTTTTACCGATTACAACATTTGTAGCAATAGAAGTATATTACAAGCTGTTATTATCACATGAAAGAAAAACACTGGTTTGAAAAACATAAATTCATTAGAATGTTTGTATTTGTTGTAATTTAATTGATGACGTCATGCAAGAATTACGAATTTAAGCTGACGTGAAGCCTTTGATTTTAAAGAATGCCTATAGGGCTACGTGTCTTATTGGGCATTAATGCCAGCTCTGGGGGTCCTATTGCCATGTGTGTGTGCATGCTTGTATGTTTGTGTGTGCGAGCGAGCGCGCGCCCCATAGGCAGTTTGCGACACCACTTGGAGGCTTAGAACTTTGTTCTTGAGACATTTGTGAAACAAGCATTTGCAATGCAATAGGTCTCGCAATCGTGAGATTTTGAGCTATTGGCATTGTAAATGACAATGCCTTTTATTTATGTGTTTAAAAAACCTGCAATAATAAAAGGCATTGTCATTTACAATACCAATAGGTCAAATTTATTTTTAACCTGGCCTCTCTGTCTTTGTTTACTTTATTCATCAGTCAAGGAGCATTAAAGCAGCTCTAGAACACATGTTAAAGTGCTTTCATCTTATAGTTACTGTTCTGTGTGGCAACCCTAGTCACACACAGTAGCTCCACATTCTTGGGGGTATATTCTGCTCCATGTGAAATGCAGTAAAATACACTGCGGCTATTCCAGCAGCATGGCGCCCACGGTTCCCTCAGTTTTGCTCTGTCACCAGCAAGAATAGTAGCATCTAGTTCTAAATCGAAGACAAACAGCACTTGTGAAGATGCAGAAAAACATGGAAGTACATAACAGCATCATCACTAGCAGACACAACTCAACCTTTCCCACATGTATTGTATTTCTTTCGTTTACAAAGTGCACAATCAACCAGCAGTGAATGGCATGGGCATCCGCAGGGGGAGGAACTTGCCCCTCCCTGGATTTTTCACTTGCCCTTTAAAAAATTGTCAAGATCGCGCTGCTGGTATAATGCCGGCAGCGCGATCTCGACATTTTTAGGTCGAGCATTCGAGACATTTTGTATATACTTTAGTATATACTTATTATATACTTATATGTGTATGTACTTAGTGGGCTCTGGAGATCAGCCCTAGGACTTGTCTGCTTCCGCTTAGGGACTTTTTTTCTGTTCAACTGCCTCTATTTAACTGTCTGATAGAAAATAACCAGCAGAGGTCAGTAAAATACCAGAATTGCTTTCTGCTGAGAGACTTTCTTTTAAAAAATTTCTGGCAACTGCCTCTATTTAACTTACTTGATAGAAAAAGACCAGCGGAGGTCAGTAAAATACCAGAATCACTTTAGCATTCTCTATATTCCAGTCCATCGAAATTGTCTTCCACGAGCACCGGTAGACAATAATATTTTTTCAAATCTTGTATTTTCTGTGATATGACCACCGAAGGCCCTGGTTTTATATGAAAAACAGAGCTTTGGACTATACCATTTCCTGCTAAAAGGCAATATTTCTCTCCATGTGTTCCCATACCTGGCGTGTCACGCAGTTTGGTGCTTACTTTCCCACCATGTTAAAGAACAGTAGATGTTTCAGCACCCAGGCTAATGTGCTGCATAGCTAAATACATATACGGTCCCAAAGGCGAGACCGATTGCATTGCAAATGCTTGTTTAATCATGCCTGCCCCTCCCTGAAAAAATATCTGTGGACGCCCATGGCGACTGGTGATCTTTGAAAGTGGCGGGTGTAATTTACTCTAAATTGCCAAGAGCGAGTGAGCAAAGCAAGCTAGCCTTACTGGCATCTAAAGGGTCCAGGGTAAGGTTCACTCTGAAACATTTTTTAAAGAATTGTTGTTAAATGGAGCATTTTAAAGCACTTTTATGTATAACATAAATTTGATAAAAGCTGTAAACTCTGAAATAAATCTACCACTTTCACGGTGTGCATCAAAGCCTGACCCTCCACAGGAGTTTTGCAGGTTTGCTTGCCTTAGGAAAAAATTGAGAAAATGGTAAATATTATGCGTTTTTAGCACAACTTCCTAATAAAAGGCCTAAAAAAGCACAACATTCAAAATACAATATTTATAAGATTCTGTATTTTGCTGTAACATAATCCCAGGTAGAGCAAGGAAGAGGGACAGAGGGGTTTTGTTCTTTTAGAAATAAAATATCATGTTACTGTTAGTCTTCCAGCCACAGATACAGTGATGCTTGCACATAAACATAAATGCATATGTACAAATGCACCAGCACCTTTTGGACCTTCCCAGGATTCGATGATCTGAGGAGGATCCGTGGAACCCCATGGGAGGGCCTCGCTGGGATCTGTGGATCAAGGCAGTGGCATTGCTAGGTTGCCATGGCACTAGTGCAAGCAAAGTAACTGCCCCCCCCCCTCACTAGGGTGACATCTCAGTCTGTCAGCTGCCTCTGATGCTCCTCAGACAGAGTTTGCATCTGCCATATCAAAACTCACTACTGTTCTCATACACACACTATTGTATTTCCACTCGCTGCACTGCATTTTTGTAAGTCAAAGCCATAACACTAAAAAGCATTACCAAAGCCAATAGGTTTGGCCCTTGAAAAGTGCATGCACACAAGGACATATGCAGGCACCCCACACTCACACTGCTTCCCTCACATAGGCATATCCCTCATGCTGCATTCACACAGGCATAAGCCTCACGTTGCACTCCCACAAGCACAACTTTTAACTTATAGAGCACTTACCCTGCACTCACAAAAGGAAATGTTAATCCTGCATTCACACAGACACATCTCTCACAGTAAACTCACAAAACATGGTGGCTATCCTGCACTCATGGAAGCACACTGCTCCCTCACAGGTACACTGCTCAACAGGATGGAGCAGAGTTTGGACAGACGGTGGCATAGGAGACACAGGTTGATTATCTGGTGCATCGGTCCACTAGTGTAATTCAAAGCTCTTAAAGAAAGCTACACTGAAGCCTAAATGTCCACTAAGGATATCTAATCTCCCATCGTTCACACATGGATTAGCACTGCAGACTAAGTGAGTCTGATCTTTGTGGACTTTTGTGAGGAAGAGTCTTGGCATAAAAAAAGTCCCACCTCCCTTCTAAATTAAGGATGTGAGTTTCTTTGTATTGCAAGCATATGCTAAAATAAAAAAGATAGAATTAAAGAGAAATATACCAACGTAATGAGGGCAGCAAGTTAAAAAGTAGAGCTTTGCACTGGTCTGCCATTTTGGAACAGTTAAAAATGAGAAAGTATGTTGAATACTGTTTCAAGATGTGGCCTGATGAATAACTGAAGTGGGCTTTCCTAAAGCCCATTATATATTGTTTTTGAGAAAAGATATGCTGGAGAGACAGCTAAAACAGTCTTTTGGTCAAACTTGAAACACACAGAAATAGATAGAGCACAGGGTTTAGGAGTGCAGGTGGTCCTTGGTTCACAAGCAAAATACAAGTGCTGTATTGCAGTACCAGTTGTCGAACAAGTATGAACTGCAGGGCCAGAGTAAGCTTCTGTCAAAGACATGGAACAAGTCTGGTACTCAGGGCCAGTGTAAGCTTGCATCAAATGCATGGAGCAAGTGTGGTACTGCAGGGCCACTGCAGGTTCCTTCAAAGACTTATAAAAGTATGGCACTAGGCAGTACCATTTAATCCCTCCCTTGGATACAATGCTACCCACACTCTAACTTCATGCACCCGGACTGAAAGACAAACCATTAAACTTTGATGTCAAGCAGGAGCAAGAAAGGGATACCAATCTAGCGGCTGAATTACACAGTGTGAAACCAGAAAACCTGGGATTAATCCAGGCTTTGCCAAGTGATCGCATGGTGTGATCCTTGGCAATTTTTTTATTTTATTGTGCCTTCTGTTTTTCATTATTACAAATGAGAAAACTTTGAAATACATGAGGATGTGTGCTGCATAAAAATCTCTCTTGTGTTATGGTATGCTATGGTATGCTATGCTATGTTATGACTATTTGTATAGAGCATTAATCAACTATGAGGGTATCCAGGCATTTGAGCAGGTGTGTAGACATATGGTCCCTGTGGAGTTACTTGAAGAGCTAGGTCTTCAGCCCCTTGCGGAACTCAAGAAGTGAGGATGAGGCTCAGATGTATTAAGGGAGGTCGTTCATTTTTTTCGGGGTGATGTAGGAGAATGAGCGACCACCTGTTCTTTTTTTGTGAATGCGGGGGGGTGTGCTAGTGGGTGTGAGGCAGAGCGTAGATGTTTGGCAGGCTGGTGAAAGTGTATCTGGCTTTTAAGGCATGCTGGTAGGGCTTTGTATGTGTGCGTGAGGAATTGAATTGGCTGCGCTTGTGGATGCGGAGCCAGTGAAGCTCCTTCAGGTGCGGTGCGATGTGGTGCAGCAGGGGCGATCAAGTTTGAGTCTTGCAGTGGCGTTCTGGATGATCTGAAGTCTGTGTAAGAGTTGCTTGGAGATTCTGACATGGAGTGCGTTGCCGTAGTAAAGTTTGTTGGTATGAGTGCTGTGTGATGGTCCATCTGGTATTCTGTCACAGACACTTGAAGATCTTTTATAGCATGTGCAGGATGTTGAAGCAGGAGTTGCTCGCTGCGTTGACTTGTGCTGTCATGTTAAGCTTTTTCTTCAGGATGATCCCCAGATTTCTTGCATGGTCGGTGTGTGTGAGTTTTGGTCCAAGATCTGAGGGCCACTAGGTGGAGTCCCATAGGGAGGTCTTATTTCCGAAGACCAGTACTTCCATCTTTTTTTTTTAATAATATGTTTTTATTGGCATTTCAAAGAAGTGGTAACATTGTATACATTTCGCACAAGACATCAACTTATTATCTCATCCATGTGTATGTATACATAATTTATCAACATCCCACCCACCCTCCCCCCCTAACCCCTCACCTCGGGCTCAGTAAACCAAGAACTCATGCAGGTGACTCCAGGTTACACTGTACTTGAGAGGAATCCTCCAGCGACCACATCCTCCATCAAAGTGTCCTTATGTGTGGGAATCGAGCAAATTGCGCCACGTGTCATAACCATGTGTTATGGCTCAGATCTGTGTCTGTCCCCGACAATCTACGGGGGTAACTCATCTGGTAGTGTTAGCAGCTCTGCTAGCATTGCTGTCCATGCCCTCAAATCGTCGCTCACTTTTTGTCCCTACGGGTTGCCGTCATATCGCATCCCTCAGAACTCATCCACTCAGCCATATCTTTCAGCCAATCCTCTATCTTGAGACGTCTAGGGGACATCCATCTTATCATAATCCTGTGTTTGGCCAGTAGCAGCCCCAACACCATGAACCGCCTGCTTTCTTTTTTTTGCGAAACGGTATCAGCCCCAGTAAGCACTGTAATGGTTCCCTAGGGGTCTCCCAACCCGTGACAGAGTTGAGTTTCAAGAGGACGGTCTGCCAGTACTCATCTAAGCCTGGGCAGCTCCATACCATGTGCAGAAAATCCACCGGCTGCCCCCCACACCTAGGGCATTCCAGAGAACGCTCTGGGTATATGGACTGCAGCCTACTGGGGACCAGATCCACCTGATCCACCACATTGTATTGAAGGAGCTTGAACCTCGTGTTTGTGGATGTGCCTTTGACCCCTACATGTATCTTCTCCCAATCTCTTTCCGTAATGGGTTTTTCTATCTGTGTCTCCCACCGTTCTTGTATCGCCAGTGTTTTTTTGGGGCATCCTCCCTCAGGGCCCTATATATATGGGAAATCAGCCTTTTGCCCCCAGCCATCATCAGGATAACTTCTAGCGTTCGGGATGTGGGTGGCGCATCAGGGAACGACGGCCAGATCTCTCAAGAGGTAGCCGTAATCTTGGCATATTGCAAGAACTGTCCAGGGCCCAGTTGAAAAGTCTCCAATGCATCAGTTAGTGTTATAAATCTATTATTAGGGTAGAGATTTCCCAGCGTCGCACAGCCGCCTCTCTGCCATCTCTGCAGAGACATAAACCTCTCTATATTGCAGAATGGACGTAGTGCCCAAATGTTCAATTCCTCTGTTCTTGGGGCTCGTTTAATCACTGTTCGTACTGTTCTATCCCAAGCCCTGCAGACCATACGGACCACATAGGGCAACCATTCTGGGGCCCCGCCCCCATCATCAGGACCTTCGGTAGCGGATGTCCACCACATGTGCCTCGCACCAATCTGCTCTCCCAACTATCCCCTTCATCCATCCAATGCACCGCATGCTGGAGCTGTGCCGCCAGGTAATATTCCATACATGGCACCTCAAGTCCACTCATCTGCCATTCACGCTTCAAGGTCACCAAACTCACTCGCTTCCTCCCAGTATGCCAGAGTAATTCCAACAGCATTTTCTCCAGTTCCAAGAAGACTCGCCTAGGTATATCATACATGGTGCCTTGAAAAATATATAAACACATGGGGAGCATTACCATTTTGGCCAGGGCAATTTTCCCCATCAATGACAGTTTGAGTGTGTTCCAAAATTTTATGTTATGCTTCAGACTGCCTATGACTCTCCCTATATTAGCCTCCTCAAACTCCTTAGCATCATGTGTGACCCTTATGCCCAGGAATCTCACACTTCATCTCCCAGGGTAGGGCCAGATCCGGCATATCTGCATCCGGTCCCCCCGCCAGAGTCCCCAATGGGAACAATTTTGACTTGGAATGGTTAACTCATAATCCGGCATGCTCGCCGAAGTCTGCCAGAGCCTCCTGCATGATTGGGACTTCTAAGATAGACTAATGCATAATCCGCGTATAGTGATACCACATGTCTGGTGTCCGCGACCTGTATGCCCAACTCATGTAGTACATCCCGCAGGCAGCTAGCAAGCAGCTCCATAGCTATCGCAAATAGGAGCGGTGACAATGGGCATCCCTGCCATGTCCCCCATGTAATGCAAAGCCACGCGATACCAATCCACCTATACGTAATCTGACATAGGGTTCCTTATACAATAATTGCACCCATTTTATGTAGTGTTCACCGATGCCCATTTTGTACAGTACTTCCCATAGGAATTCCCAGGAGAGTGAATCGAATGCTTGTTCGATATCCAGTAGCGCCATGGCGTATTGCCCTTTGTATAAGACAGGGGAGTGAAGAACCAGTGACAACCTCCTGAGGTTACACTGTGTGTTCCTATTAGGAATGAATCCACACTGGTCATACGCTATCAGTTGTGGTAGGAATCCCAGTAACCTTGTGGCCAGTACTTTACTTAGGATTTTCAGGTCCACATTTACCATTGACAGTGGGCGGTAAGAGGAGACCACCTGGCCATCTCTATCAGGCTTTGGCAGCATCACAATTATCGCCTCCCTCAAAGACTCCGGGAGCACCCCCCTCCCATAGGCTTCCTGATACACTTCGAGTAGTCGCTCAGCCAGTTTTTCTTGTTGGCAGCGATAAAACTCGTCTGGGAGGCCATCTCCGCCTGGGGCCTTGGCTGACTTTAAGGTTTTGATAGCTGTCAGTATCTTCTCCTGTCATGTCCTTTAGGATAGTCCCATTATGTACTTCCAATTACATACATTTTGTCCCATCCATGCGACATAACGGTCTTACATGAGTGACCTTTTACCTAGTAGCTTACTCCTGTCTCTTCGACAACCAAGCTCTCGGTACCTTATCTTAATCCCTGTACCTGACGTACATAAACATGTCCCCAGGCATGGTAGCTTTATTCTGTATAAGGGTCACCACTTTTTTCATCCATGGCCAACAGCCAGCTGTGCATGATCATGTTTGTTTAGAAAAGGATTAGCAGAGGATTAGTGAATGTTTTCAAAACATATTGATTATAGAAGAAACCCTGGAGTGACCACTTTAGTATAAAAGACCCTCACTCCCCCTTACAGACAGAGAGGAGAATTCCTTCCAGGCTGGACCGAGACTCTGCAGGCTGATCCTTCGACAGGCAGGGACCTGACATCCCATGCAGGGTGCCATCCTCAACGCAGAGACGGGGTCCTTCATTCAGAACCATCAGGTGAGGGGTTAGCACTTCCCCGCGGGTTTCTTGGCTCCATTAGGATCTATCCTGACATTTACATACACATGCTTCACCTATATATCTAGGCTAGGTACATTTAGGTAGGTTACGCATTGTAGGAGTACACCAATACTATTGTTTTATATAATCTGTTTATATTCATCTTATTAGCACTATGGTAGAAATGTATCTACTATTTACGATATTGGTACTTGCGATTACTTTTGTCTGCTCCTGTCTTCCGATTGTCGCAGCAAATATGTTTCACATTAGATTGACGCTTGACCAATAAATAATTATTGAAACCATTCCAATCATCATTCTATGTTTATTCTGAGAAAAGTAAGCACGAGTGACTGAGCGAAAGATACAGTATTGTTTTACACCATACCCGAGGAATCAGGGTTGTCATGTTCAGTGGTTGCCAGAAACTACCTACACCGCTGTAGAATACAGGGAGGTGGTAGTGGTGCCATAGAGCTAGCTGGTCTAACGGCTGACTCATCCTGTGGGGGTGTCCAGAGTCTGTCTGCACACCAAGCCCTCAGTTTAGGTCATCCAAAACGTGCAGGTCCTGGGGGGTCCTAGGAACTACACAAGACTCCTTCGTGATAGGAGCATTTAGGAGCAGACTGTCTTCCTCGGATAGTTGAGACAATCGTATTTCCTCTAGATTGGACCTAAACTCCGAGGGGCTAGTTGTCTCATGGGCTCCATATATGCCGTGCAGGAGTTCCGTGAACACTTCCAGAATTTCTTGCTGTGAAGAACTTAGTCTACCCTGTTTGTCTCGGAGCCCCGATATTGGTGGATGTCGATTCTAACCACGGAGGAGCATTGCGAGCATACGCCTCGCTTTGTCGCCCTCCCTATGTAGCCTTTTCCTATATGTGGAGGGGGAGAATTTATCAAGTCTGTCCCAAGTGTCCAGTACTTCTGCCCTACACTCCTGCCAGGCCTGCAGACTGAGAGGTTGTTCAATCAGATCTTTCTCTAATGCGCCTAGCCTCTTCTCGAGCCTATCAAGGTCTGCGAGGAGTTGTCTCTTTACAGCATACATTATCTTCAGGCACTCTCCCTTCATTACCACCTTCATAGCATCCCAGTCCATTGCCTTAGTTAAGGCACTGCCCCAGTTATCGTTAACATAGCCATTTAGCGCCCATGTCAATTCGTGCACAAACACCTGATCAGATAATGCTTCCACACTCATTCTCCACAGCAGAATTGCTGGTATTTGTACCTGCATGCGGTTGGAAACCAATAAAGGCGAGTGCTCCGAAAGACAGCGGGCCAATTACGTGGATGCCGTAACCCACTGCAGCGCCTCATCCGATACCAGCCAGTAGTCTATCCGACTATATGTATTAAAAGCGGGCACATAGCATGAGTACTCCCTATCCTGAGGATGGCGCACCCTCCAGACATCATGTAGTCCTAGAACTTTAATTAAATCCAACAATGCAGTTTTCATTGCCGGCTTAGTGGCCATTTTAGGGGGGTAGTGATCCATGGCTCCATCAAGCACACAATTCAGGTCTCCCGCCAGAATTACCGCAGGCTGTGTGTGCTCCATGATTGCCCCCAAGATTCCACTATAGAAGGAGGGATCGTCATTTGTCGGGGCGTACACGTTCACCATGCAAATTTCTCTGGCATCCAGTGTGCCAGCCACAATCACATACCGACCTTCCGGATCAATCTTGACTTCCCTTGCCATAAATGGAACCCTCGGTGCCACCCAGATCTACACTCTCCTGGCATAACTAGAAAAAGTGGTTGCATAGATTTGCCTCCCCCATCTGCGGTGGATGGCAGGCAAACATTCCCCCATGTGTGTGTTTCTTGCAGGAAGCCTATTGTTACACGATATCTGCACAGGTATGAGTGTATTCTCTTCCTCTTGACATATTTGCCCAATTCCCGAACATTCTAGGTAACATATTTCCAGTCAGAGGCCATCAATCTTTTTGTAGGTTATGAGCAATCTAAGACACACCCTTCCCTTCTCTCCCCCATTTGACTTCTCCCTGCTTCTCGTATATTCTGGGACCTCAATCCAACAGTCAATCTGAGCCATGATTTTCCCCTGAAAACTGTAATAAACCCCAAAACGTCCCCCCCTTCCTCGGGCAGTGTGTTTAAACTGGAGAGCCCACCCCAACTTAGCCCTCGCACAGGATGCACCCCTCCATACCCACTGAAGAGGCAACGGCCTCTGTGTCATTCCGCTATTAGCAGAGGGCTAGGGTTCCAGCGAGCAGGCGAGGCCAAGGCACTCAGCCCACCTGACAGATCATGGCCCACGTGGAGCATCCCGTCAGTTTGTGTCAACATATTACCCACATTACAAAAATACATGTCTTCAAAGAAGCTGTCACAGCCTTACCTACTCTCCCTCTCTTGCGAACATAGTATACATACTTATAAAGATTTCAAAAACATTATACTAGCGATCCTGATGCAGCCCTGCCTTAGAAGGGCAGTCGTGCATTCAGCACAGGAGTTCACCCCCCCCCCAAAACCGGGGGGCCGGCATCTGCTCACTCGCCGCTAGTAGTTGCCCCTCCTCTGCTCTTGTTCTCTTGCTGTGGCTGTAGAGGCTCATCTGTGTCTGGTATATAGTCAGAGTCCACCAGGGTACCGTCTGGCCAGACCAGTATCCTGCCGGAACGGCGATCATCATGATTGAGCAATGATTCCACTGAGTGCCTCCTGGCCCAAGGGCCCCACCTCAGCCTCAGGTCCCTAGCGTGTCTAGCCAATCATTGTCTTCTGCAGGAGTTGTGTAAAAGTATGCCTTTCCATTATGCTGGATTCTGAGTTTCGCAGGGAACAAGAGGCTGTATCTCATGTCATTGTCCCGCAACCTTTTCTTAGTAGCCTGGAAGTCCTTCCGCTGTTCCTGTACCTTCCGTGTGTAATCAGGGAATATCATGATCACTTGTCCATTGATCTTTAGGGCGCCATGCGCTCTGGTGTGTTGAAGTATTACATCTCGTTCTCTGAAATTAAACAACTGGGCTATTATCGCACATGGTGGTGCTCCCGGTTTGGGTGGAGGCGCCAGAGCTCTATTCGCCCGCTCTATTGTGAAAAAGTTGGATATCCTTTTGGGACCTAACTTATTCAGGATCCAATCCTCTAGAAAGAGTTCCATCGATTGTCCCTCAGTTTTTATGGGATGCCGGTTATGCGAAGAATATTTCTTCTTGAACACTCCTCCGCATCTTCGACCTGTTCCTCCAGCCGTGTGGTCTTGGATCTGAGCTCCGTAACCGTCTTTCTCAATAAGGCTAATTCCGATTGTACGGCTTGCGTTTCACCCTCTGTGGCAGTAACCCTGTCCGAGATCTTCCAGACATCAGAGCGAAGTAGTCCCATCTCCAGTGCAACAGTGTCAATCTTAGCTAAGGTGCGGTTCCTGGATCCCTTGATCTCAGCCAGTAAATCGGCAAGCGCAGGGTCTTCCTGTTCTCCGTTGGGGGCCCTCGTGTCTGCACCCCCAGTTGCCCCCTCCGACTGCAGTGGCATGGCGCAGTTATCTATTTTATTTGCCTGCACATACTTGCCTCCTTTATCCTTAGCCATGGCCTTCTGATTTCCGCACGCCCCATGGCAAGGTCCTGTTATTCTTTTAGGTTCGAGAACTCGCCCAACACCGACTGCTGTTTCCCAATAGGGAGGCCCCTGCCTTGCAACACCGACCCGTGCTGCGGCCCTGCCTCCACGTGTCCCAATCTGAGCCCTCCGACTCAGATCTGTCTGGGCCCCCCAAGCTGTGTACTCACTAAAGAAATGTGCCGCTGCCTGTTGTACCCAGTCCCGAAGGGCTGGGGAATCTCCAGTGTGCCCCTCTCCCAACACCATTCGGGCTTCACAGCAGCTCTCCTCCTGCTCCATCGCTCTTAATCCTGCCCCCCCCCCAGTTACCCGCCAGCTGAGGCACATCCCTCTATTGTAGTGCTGCGTCGGTCTCTCTACCGTTGGCTGCTCCAGTCCGATCTCTGTCCACCCAGGGAAGGGCTCCGCACAGTGGACCACTCGTGCAAGCTGTTGTACATGGCCGTCCTCACATCTGAAGTGCCTAGCAATTGGGGCGTGCCCCCTTTTAGCCGGATTCCAGCTCAAGTGATCACGCCGGGGTCTCCGCTCCCGGTCTTCACCACAAATCCGCTGCACCGCTGGCCCGCAGCCTGACACGTCCCTGTCTTCAGAGGGCGCCTTCGGAGGCTTACGGATGCCTCTCTCTCCTCCTGTGAAGTCTTCGGCAGCCCCCAGCAATCTCTGCCCCCTCAGACTGCCTCGAGTCCCACTCAGAGGGAGGGCGGACCGCCGACCCGTCGTTATTCTGCCTCTTGCAGCACCCCAGCTCCAGTCTCATCCGGGGTGTTCCGCCAGTCGGTGTCACCTGCTCCGCTGCGCCGGATTCCATCACTCATCGGGACCAGCCTGCCATGGCAGCCTGGGGCTTCAGCTATGCCACAGGTCCCGCGGTCCATGTCCCAGGCTCCGCGTCCTTCAACAGCTGCATGTCCGACCTCCAGGCCGAAGATGACTCGCCAACCTGTTACAGCCGGGCAGCACGTTTTTTCAGGTGGGTAATAAAAGGATGATGCAGGATTTATTCATATTCGGCAGGGGCTCCGGGGTTCCGCGCCTATCTCGCCATCTTGCTTAGCCACGCCCCCACCAGTACTTCCTTCTTGTTAGAACTGAGTTTTAGACAGTTGGTTCTCATCCATTCTCCTACCATGGTCATGCAGTTGGTGAAATTGGTTTTGGTGGTGGTTGCTTTAACTGTCTGGGAGAGAATGAGTGTTTTTGGCATAGGAAATTATGATGATGTTTTGGGATCGGATGATGTTGGCCAGCGGTGTCATGCAGACATGTGTTCGACTTAATGGACTAAAATGCTGCGCTGTAAGATAAGAATGTAGAAGACGTATAGGGTGTGCATAACAACTGACTTGCTCTGAGCTCACTCATGTCGTCGGAGTAGGGGGTGGGAACATTAATGTTTAAAATTGATCACTTTTGATAAATGCCTCTGAATGTAGTGATAGACTCTGAGGTACTAAGGTGAAAACCTTGTCAAAGAAAGTTACTTCATTGAATTTTTAAGACACTTTATCATATTTTTGCAAAATATTTATTACATGCATTCCATGCCCAATGTTCCCATGGCTCAGCTTGTTCCATGACGGGCTCTTAGGGTGTTGTGCCCTTGCACACATGTAGACACAGGTAGCCATGTTGAGTTTGAAGACATCTTTATTGGTTCCAGGTGATATGTACATCAGTCCATTCCAGCTATATTTCCAGCTCCTTCACCAGCCCCACCAGGAGCAGCCTCCCTGCTGCTCAGCCCATCTCCAACTGTCACCACTCATCCACCCAGGCATTCCATTCATCACAGTCACACCAACATTCCGTTACCATCTCTCACTCTGGCTGAGCAGCAGGAGACAGCTAGGCTGGATTACATTCAAAGACACTCAGGAGGATACAACATTATCCCCTTCCTTTTAAAAGAAAAATGAAAGTGTAGGAGAACATGGGAATAACTATAAACAATGAATATACAAAAGAAGTCAAAGTTCTAACTCATAGAGACAAAGCTAAAAACAACTTCACAAAAGAAAGAACTCTGAATACTAGAAGGAAAAGGAAAATAATGGCAAACAAGAAAATACATTGTCAAACCATATACCCATCCTTCCCAATAAACAAATTCGAAAAATGTAAAGGAGGGTGGACCACACCCCAGGACAAACACCCGAGGCCAACAACAGGCAACAAGGGTGAAAACAACACGACAAATACACGTATACCACAAAGTAAACAACACAGAGGGTACACCCAGTGAGGCGCAGGGCGACTTACACACCACAACATCTGAAGCGCAGGGTGACTTACAGAACAACACATGAGGCGCAGGGCGACTTACACACAAGACACAAAACGTGAGGCGCAGGGCGACTTACACACAACATGACAAGACGTACAGCGTAATGCGACATACACACAAAGTGAAAATGGGGCTAGCACCCATAAACACACACCCTATGTAGGGATGTACCTTTGTACCGCACAACATGTATATGGAGTCAAAACCCATAACCCAACCTTGTGTAAGTTTAACATCAAAAACTGTGTATATGGGAACTCACCCAAAAACCTACCCCCAAGAGAGGTCAGTGACTGAAAAATGTAAAAATGGGACTATTACCCAAACCAATCCCTCATGTAAGGGATAAAACTGTGATGGGACTAGTACCCAAACCCATCCCTCATGTAAGGGATAAAACTGTGATGGGACTATTACCCAAACCCATCCCTCATGTAAGGGATAAAACTGTGACTACCACCCACTAAGATACATAGACCTCCCATCTGTAGGGAAACAAACTGTGGCATCACGAAACTTAAAAATATCTTTCATAAGTCATCTCCCGATAACTACTCGGCTAGAAACACCCTTGCGTAAGGGAACCTTTGAAAGCAACAGTAGAAACCCATGCTGCGTAAAAGATGACAAGCTGTAACAGCATTAAGATTAAAGTAGGACCAAAATTGTTTTTTTCGCTGACCCATGTTAATAACCAAACTGTAACCACTGTTTGATGAAGAAAAAGCCTTAGTAAACAATGTCCCACAGATATGCTGAACCACACTGTTACAAAAATGTACATTTTCTTTAAGAGAATACAAATGCCAAAACTGGTAATCAAAACAATTTCTTGTAAGAGCAAAAACCACAATGAAGCAAGGTAAGAGGATATCCATTAATTGCAAAACGTCCACAACGACGGCAGTCACAAATTAAGAAATGTACCTTTTGTTCATAAATCAAACCGGAGCAGCAGAACACCGTGACAAGAGAAAAACCCTTTTGAATTAGACTCAATTGAAGTTATTTGCACTCACATTTCGATCTCCGACATCGATAAGTCCAGTTCACCAATATACGATTGCTGCTTGCTCCCACACTTGCATCATGCACTGATTGCTCACAAGATATTTTCTTAAAATGCTTAACCAAACGCGGATGGCCGCATTATGACAGGAAACACGGTTAATATGCGTGTACACCACACGTGGTTGGCAAAAGCAAACAGGAACCACGATCCAAAACAGAGTATACTGCAGCATACAATCCCAAGATGGCTGCACGTACATGTTGCTGAGCCGGATGGATCGCGCGTACATGCATGCAGGCGTCCAGAAGCAGGAATCCACTGTGAACAGCCAGGAACGTTAGAGGGGCTCCATGGTGACATCGCAGGACAATCAGATGCAGGTAAGACTGCGCGCGCTATGGAGAGCTCGTGCCACGATTTTTAAACCACAGCATGGCGATTAACTAACGCCCACTGTGATAAAGTCTCAGCTGACATACCAAATAATAAACAAAAGTTGTTTCACCTCTCAGGGCCCCCATGCGCTGCCAAAACAAAGTGCCACTGCAGCAAAAGGAGGAGTGCCTGACGATAGTGCCCTCACACGAATTTGAGACCCAGAGGTGCACAGATCACAAGAAATCACATTTCCCATAGGAGCGCTGAGAAAGACTTGCGCTCAACTATTTGAAAACGTAACGCTGAAGACATGCAGTCAAATGTTAATACTTAGGCAGTTGTAATGACCACTCCGGCCGCTGGCACACCCTCTTGACCACTCCAAAAAAAAAACAGACTTGTCAGCTGGCATGTCGGAAATGCATCCATGATAACGCAGAATACTACCAAGTAGTTTCTCCTCCAAAGCATCACTTCTATGTGGTGCCTGTGAAACGATTCACTGAGACTGAGTAAAGAATCTGTAGAGCCACACCGTTCTTGTGTGGTGCCTTTGAAGTCCAATCACTGAAACAGTCCATAAATTGCATCTGTGCAGCCACTCCTCGCAAATTGAAGTGACTTCTCGATCCAGGGCAGTGGCACTGACAATGAAGGCACACTTCCAAAGTTAGCATAAAGATTGCTTTAGTAAACTTGAGTTGTAGTTTCCAGTCATCCACTTTCTTTTAAGTCCATTAAATGCTGTAATGTCTATGGAGCATGTCCAGGCTGGGCAAAAGTGGTTGGGGACGTCCGTTGACAAGGACACTGGTGGGGCTGGCTTGCCTGTTGCTCCAAACAAGACGCTCTTAACTTTGTTACGCTTGATTTCTTCTGACTTGGTTCTCATGTTTCTTGTAGTCTCTTGGTTTCTGTAGTCTCTTTTAGTTTCTATTGGTTTCTGTACCATCCTTAAAGACGCTTGAGTCCAGGTCCGCTCGTCGCCACAATAATGTTGTGCCCTTGCACACATGTAGACACAGGTAGCCATGTTGAGTTTGAAGACATCTTTATTGGTTCCAGGTAATATGTACATCAGTCCATTCCAGCTCTATTTCCAGCTCCTTCACCAGCCCCACCAGGAGCAGCCTCCCTGCTGCTCAGCCCATCTCCAACTGTCACCACTCATCCACCCAGGCACCCAGGCATTCCATTCATCACAGTCACACCAACATTCCGTTACCATCTCTCACTCTGGCTGAGCAGCAGGAGACAGCTAGGCTGGATTACATTCAAAGACACTTAAGAGGATACAACATAGGGCCAAGACAGACCCTTAACTCGGCTCTCCCTGTTAATTTGTTGGCTCATTCACCTCTACTACAGTACTGTGTGTAACAGTTCCTTGAGTTCCACCTCTCACAGTATCTCGCTCTGGAGTGCAACATCCTGTTTTCCAAGATTATGGTCAGTTTCCACAGGTTTCAGAAGGATAACTATTCCTACTTCTGGTTTCAGTAAGAAAGAATTGTGCATTAGCGACTCCAAGAAGTTGTTCAAAGTTACCTGTTTATTTATTTAGCATAAAATGAAACAAAGAACGTGAAAATAGTTTTTTACAGTTCCAGCACTCTGTCCTAAGTAAGTCTTATTCCTTTTGCTAACTGCCATCATCCGCCATCCACCCATTAGTCTGAATGCAGTGATTACTGTGATTGTCTTGTCTTCAGAACCACCCAGCAGCATTGCCAAAACGTCTTCAGCCAGGGCCGAATAGCACACTTTGCATTTACAAAAGTGAGCATGCGTACTGCTTAGCTATTCAGTGTGCACACAATAAGTCCTTTTTAGTGCCCCCACATGTGCTTCAGTAGATTCTGCTGCTTGAAATACTGCAGCTGGTGGAATTGGACAGAGCTAACAGCAAGCTCACATTGCTTTAAGTGCTCCTGTGACCCTAGTAGGCATTGTTACTGTAACAATTTTCAACCTAGTGGGGTTGCCATCAATGGTACGTCACTGAACTCATAGGGATTTGGGACCAGATGTGCAAATGATCTGCCGCCCCATCTCGCTCTCTTAATTCTAGAAGTTCTGAGGAGGCATTCTTGGGGTGATCTTAAGCGTCTGGCAGGAACATAGGGGAGGACAAGGCCTCTAATTTTAGAAGGACCTTTGTTATTTATTGCTTTGTGTGCAAGGCAGAGGGATTCAAATTTGATCCTTGTTTCAACAGACAACCAATGAAGCCATTTCAAAGACGCCCTCACTTGTTCATGGTTTGGAATTT
Organism: Calotriton arnoldi; assembly: GCA_963921515.1. NCBI lineage: Eukaryota > Metazoa > Chordata > Amphibia > Caudata > Salamandridae > Calotriton > Calotriton arnoldi. The sequence continues at coordinate 770,367 of CAWUFW010008227.1, forward strand.
TTAGAGGAAGCCTGGCTGCCGCATTCTGCACAACCTGGAGTCCCTTTATAACATATTTTGGTGATCCCAAATAAAGAGAGTTACCATAAACCAGGCAGGAGACTACCAAGGATTGAATCACAGTTTTTCTTAAGTGCTCCGTACATACTCCATACATTTGATTCACAAAGATAAGGCTGAGACAATTAAATCACACTTATCACTGTTTGTAAGATAAATAAAGTTCTGTGGTGCGACGACCCGGCAGCCAACCTCCTAACTCCCCATATGAGAACAAGTTCTCATAAAACAATCAAGAAAGAATGATCAGCACTCAACATATATTTAGTTCATTGTACAAGACATTGTAGTATAATTTGATCGAAAATTCCCCACTTCACCTTATTAGGGCATCCAGGGTACCAGGTTTCATCTGAGTGTTGCTCCAGATCCCAGGGTTACTCCAGTCTGATCATACTATCCCTCCCCTTCTTTGTTGGAAGAACCATTCTGCCCTTTGTGTCAAATGTGGGCACTACAAGTTCAAGCCTCTTTAGGCATCCTAGTCCATATTCATTAGTGCAGCGCGTCACGGTATGTTTCCAGCTGGAATTTTTGATCAAATTATACTACAATTTAAGCCCTGATGAAACGCGTTGGCAACATTAGATTTTAATGAAAAGAAAAGAGAAGACAAATAAAGAACAATTTGATGAAAATTGAAAACGGAGTCTAAGCCATATGCAAAAATACTCTCTGACTGCATGTCTTTTATAATGAACTAAATATATGTTGAGTGCTGATCATTCTTTTTTGATACTCCATGCATTTGGAAAGGAGCTTTAGTGCGGCCTTCATCCACAATTGGCTCGAGACATTGCTAAACACATCTTGTATCATCCCACAGCAGCATTTAATTCTCACACCTTTCTATTATCTTTGATGTGTTTTTTTACTTTTTATAGAATGCATGAGGAACTATTGTATATCTGAAAAAAAGATTGTCATCACTCAATTTATTCTTTATCTCATTCTTAGATTTTGTGCACAAAGCATTTTTTGTTTTGCACTCTGTAAGGAATTTTTATATTTGCTTTTGTCATTGACTGACTTGTAGACATGACTCTCCACACAGCCTAAAATTGTAAAAGGCTGGTCCTCTTTAAACCCAGAGCACCATGAGTAGCAGTCAAGCTAGGACCAGGAAAGATGCCATTTACAGTGACAGATGTCCTCTAAGGAGAGTATAATGTCAGGTCTGTCGGGCGTTGGATGTTCAAAAGGCAACCTCGGACTGTGAGTTGCTCTTTAAGCCCCAGGTTTTACAGTATTGGTCTGCCCAAAGTAGGGCAGACCCCTTCCAGTAGCCACAATGCAGCTGCCACTTGGAAGTGCCTAAGTAGATGGTTCCTTCTAGGAGGAGTCCCGGAGGAGTAAAAAAAGCCATGAGGCAAAAAACGTCCTTATGGTAGCGACCACAGGTAGAATGGAACTGAGAAATAACACAACCAGGCAGGGACGAGCTGAAGATGCAGAAAAAAGGAGAGAATCTACCTTTTAGGAACACAGGAAGAAATAGGAGCGAAGAAACACACACATAGGAACGAAAAAGTGCTGCGACGCAAGGAGCAAAGAAAAAGTGGCCGTATATACTACTGGAGGAAGAAGTAGCTCCCAGAAAGCTGCAAGTCACCAAATACCCAGAATTCCTTCCAAGAGAATTCTGGGAAGAAGGACCAGGAAGAACACGGAGACGCTGACAGCGTACTCCCAGCTGACTCTCCCATGGAGAAGAATGCAGTCGTGGGAGATGATACCGGCAGGTCGCCCACCGTAAGGTAAGTGTTTAAGAGAACAAATGAGACTGGTCACCGGCCTCTCCCCTGCTGACCTCATGCATGCAGCGCATCTTGTCCATTCAAGAACTGAGCGAGGGCAGCGGCGTAGCTAGGGGGGGGCTGTCCGCCCCAGGCGGCACTATTTTGGGGCGGCGGCCGCGCTGCACTGGTGGCCCGTTGCGGCGGCCTTTATAATTTATTTGGGGACACTCACTACTGTCAGTCATTACAGTAGTGTCAGTGTCCCCAAATAAATTATAAAGGCCGCCGCAAACGGGCCACCAGTGCCGCGCGCGCGGCCCCGTTTGAAGTGCAAGCGCACCTGCTTGCAACTGCTGCCTGCAGTGGTGCGCGACCGAGGTCAGAGGGGAAAGACTCCAATGAGCTCTCTCAGCTCACGGGTCCAGCCGACGACGAGCCCTCCCCTTCGTAGGCGACGCGTACATGTAACATGTGTGCAGGCAATCCAACGGAGGCGCGCAAGGGTCTGCTGGTACACAGGCTTTGAATCTGTGATATTTGCCGCCGCGACGTACCGCGTTTGTGGTTGCTTCCCTGCACCGTGAGCGGCCCTTACACCTAAAACAATACTGTTGGTTTAACTGCTCAACTCTTTAGTTCTCCAATATGCTTAGTATAAGCAAAATAACCCAGCACAGGTTCTCTCTGGAAGCAAATGTATTGTTAAAAAAAATGCCAAAAAGTAGTAGATCGCCCTACATCATTATCCCGTACTTTGAATTTTCTGGTGCACTAGAACTCCTTCATCAGAAGTTTGACTAAAATCCTCTAAAATCTGAGAAGCAGGGGGTGCGTGAAAATTCCAAAATTAGTGTATGTGGTAAAAAATAACAGTCATTTAGTTAACTGTTCAATGCGAAAGACCTGTTGTGCAGATAATTAGTAAAACTTTCTTTATGAGTTGCATGTTAATAAATGTACAATTATATAGAACCAAATAAACGCCGCTTAAACGCCTCTTTTAAAATGTCTAATTCAGATATTATGTTCCTCCTTTAAAAGAAATTAAAGTGCGGTGCACTCTTAGAAGTTGTGTTCCTTAGTAATGAAGCAATAGGAAATTCTATTTTCCACACGTAATCTCTAGTCAAATACATGTACGCGCCGCATGTTTGAACAGATGTTTCTGCCACATACTTTTTTTTGGAAACCCTATGAGACTACATCGGCAACATGAGATACAGGTCTTGCTTTCTTCCGTCTTCACTGTGACTTTCCTAAAGAATGTGTTTATTTTGCATCTCGAAAAAGAACGGAAGTGTGAATCTTCATCCTGGCTTCAAAGAAGATTACCATCTGACTGCTGTATTGAAGGAGCCGGCGTTCAGCATGGAAATGCTGAGCAGGTATGGAAGGCATTTTACAAATCTGCTCACCGATAAAAGGAATTCATTTCAAACAAAACCCTAGAAGTGCTGCGGCTTACGGAGGGGCAGACCTGGTGTAAATCACTGAGCCCTTTGAAGAAAATGTTCAGAGCGGTTCTGAAATAGAAAAATAAATAGGATATCCCCCCTGACCTCCAGCCGCACAGAGAGAATATTGAAACTCCTCAGAGATGACACGTCGCTACGGTTAAAGTTGTGGGTCCGTCCCAGGGCCGTCAATCTTGTAGCCCGCGAGCGCTACCAATGACGGCCCTGGGCATCATTTTGGCCAGCCCTTGCGCTGAGCATGTAGCCGTGACGCGTCACGCGCTGCACCACGACGCGCTCTCGTGAGGAGTCGAGTCTGGGGCAGTGGCAGTGCTGGGCGATTTGCTGCTGCAGCAGAAGTGAAACAACCCCTACCATTTAGACCCTGGCTGCCACCACTGTGGAGTACTGGAGGCTGAGTGAGGTAAGAGCTAAACGGTTTTCTGAGGGGAGGAAAGGATCTTTAGTGAGTGGCAGACAGTTCACAAGTCCTATTAAAAGAAGTGGGGGGACTAACCAAGTTAGGCAGTCAGCAAATTACATCATGACACGTGCCATCCATAGCTGCCAAGGTTTCAGATTGCTATGTGTGACATGTTCATAATTTCAGTGTGGTTATGAGTGACATTTCAACCACTATGAGTGACACTTTCTTGCGAGCAAAAATCAAGCAATGAAGATGACGAAACATAAATATCAGAAATTAGACCCATTTGAGCAACGAGAAACTCTCAGAAGATCTAACACTGCTGCAAACGCCTGCTGCAGCTGACTATAATTAAAATGACAGCTATGGACATCTAGAAAGCAGGTCACATAGCTCCGCTAAGAATTAACACCAAAAAGAGCATGGACCTGCGGTTAGGCTGTAAAACCACTGGAGCGAAGCTGTGCAATAAGAGCCACTAACAATACAAGACAACAGTTTAGTAGAGAACACAGATCTTTACAGGACCCCACCAATGTAGAAGGGGTATTGCTGGGTGCACATGAGGCATTCAGAGTTGTAGTGGCATGAGCATCACCAGAGCCTGCCCTGATGTCCTGACATAAATATCTCTAGTGTCACACAGCGAGTGACAAGTTACACACCAAGTAGTGCTACTTATAGTGCTACTCATCCCTATGTAGGGCGTCGGAGAACCTTACATTACACACACATTATGCAGCAACAGTGTTTTGTGCAAATGTGTTAATTAATGCGTCTCACATGAGTGTTGCAAACAACCATGTCACTGGCCTCCTCCAGGCGACAAACTATCTTATCTTATGCTGCGTGCAGTCTATTTTATACTGTGTGTAATACAATATTTAAATTAATTGCATACATACTCTGCTTTCTGTCACAGGCTGTGCCCTCATAGCACCATAAATACAAGTCACTATTCTGTGCGCCAACAAGGATTCAAATCAGTGACCCTCCGGCTACAGACTTAGACATCTGAAGTGATCAGATCAACCAACTGAGTTTTCTGGCAGCGCAAAACATTTCCCGTTGAGCTAAGACTAGGGAGCCTTTTAGCCATTGAAGGTCCTTATTTTCATTTCTTTACAGTCTCCTGCTGAACTTCCATCTATCGTACCCTAACCCAACCCTCTTTCACTTCTATACAGTTTCTCCTCTCAACAATTCATTGTCTTTCTTTGACCTTCACCTCTTAGCTAGTGTTCCATTTTCCTTTTCACATAATCCCAAGCCTCTTTTGACTCTGTTTTTATCTTACATTCACCACTCTTTCCCCTCACATCTATCTTTTGAGTTTCCTTTCACCTTAAAATCTTCCCCTTTGCACCAGTTTCCCATTCCGGTGTGTCCTATACCTCACTCTTTCATTCTCTCAGAGAATTTCACTCAGTTACAGCTCAGATGCTCGTCTACCTATCTTCTTCCGTCACCTTCATGCTTCACAGTGCTCTACTCCATTCACCATTAAGTCCAACTCTTAATCTCTTCTTGCCTATATCTCAAATGCATCTTTAGGAGTCTAATTTTCTCATTTCTATTTCTTCCAATTTCCTCACGCTATGCAACTTTTATCCTCTTTCTCTCACTTTCTTTCACTTCCATCTCCTTTGGTTTTACCTCTCAAGTGCAACTACAACTTGCATTCTATCACATTCCTGTTTTCCTCTCGCTTCCACCTTTTATTTTCTCACATTCGTTGTTTTCTAGACACCCTCTCGTCCTCTTAGTACCCCTTCACTCCTCCAATTGCTTTCTCTTTGTTCTCTTCTCATCTTCAGTTGTCTCTCGTATCGTATTATAGGACAATGTGTTTCTTATGCGAGTAAGAATGCGCACAATACCAGGCAGAGTTGTTCTGGACCCACAGATTTAGGTAGTGCGAGTATCACTGTGAAAGACCTATTTATTAATCTCCTGACATCTTCTTGATTTGTTGCTTTTCAGTAGCAGGCTCTCGTGGCCTCTTGTGTGCTTGTTTGGTCATTTAATGCCTGCCAGTCAGCTATTATGATCTCACACATTTGTTTTTATTAGGTATATCATGAGTGCATTTAAGCTCATTATGAGATTTAACAAATTAGATTTTGCTTTGGGGTTGTGCTAAAAAAGTGGCGCAATCCCGATGCAAAATCTGGGCCTCAACTAATGTTAAATTTTTTTAAAACCCTGCCACAAAGAAATTGGCAACAAGGAGAAGCATGTTAGTAGATCTTTTATGCTTAATTGGTTACAAACTCTGCATTTTCTAATATTTTTATAGGGTTAAGACATCTGCTGCAGAGGTGCCCAGTAACTATCAGGGAATAATAATTGGTGAGATAACCCTGGAGGTTAAAGTATTTCTTGGAGAAATTTCTGTTTTGTGTAGTCCCAGATCTGACTCAAAGTAGTATAGAAGGTTAATGTGCCTGCAAAGCACATCATGTAATATGCAGATGACAGATTTTTTTTAATTGTAGCTAGGTAAGTGGGTTACTGCTTTGAACACAGATCCTTTTGTTACTTGCAGTTCATAAATAGTAAGCCTTTTAATATAGCACAATGAGCTATGTAGGATATGTGACTGCTACACCTTTTAACCCTCACTGACTCATGCAACACATCTTGTACACTGATTTACACGCTTGCTTGATTTATTTTCAATCTGTATGTTATGTAAATCGCTCTGACACCCTGCATTGGGATGTGTAGCGTTATAAAAGAAAGTAAAATAGTGCTATTTAAATTGTGTGTAAATACTGGGACAGACCAACACATCTGAGATACTTACTGTTCATGCACTTACATAAAGGGACCTAACAAAGTCAAAAGCATGCCTCTCTTAAGTACCTGTGAAGAGATAACAAGCTGTGTGCTTTTGTTTCCCTCCGTTGTATTTACATTTAAGTGTGAGGTTCCAGGCCACTCGATCAAAAGGAGGCCTAATGGCCCCTTAACTTGGCCTTTATCTTTGGTCCAGCTGGCGATGAATATAAAAAAGCCCCACTCGCTGCCTGCATGTTGCTGCTGGGAATGAAAAGCAGACAATGTGCAGGTGCTGCTGAACGTGTCTAGGAGTCTGAAAATGGCACCTGGACAAGTTCAGCATATTTCTGTGGGGCCCAACTTCTTGGCAGGGTGGACGGCGTTCACCCTGTGAAAATAGTGGGTGGACGCTGTGCACCCCGGAATTGTGCCCTGGTTGGCGTCTTTCAGTGGCTGCATGGTTGTTTCAGTCCGAGTCCTGGCGATTCACAAATAGAAACTTACCTAGACTTTTACTGGCACATCTGCTAATGTAACAGACAGGCTAAAACCCTGAGTAGGAACCGAATGGCTATCTGTACATCATCCTGAGTAGTAGTTAATGCAAAATTAATTCACACAACCTTTTGGACTTTGGAGTGTATCTTTATCCAAGGCGAGGGGTTAGTAGACCGGTGGCTCTGACAATTTCTTTTGGTCATAGAAGTCAAGGTGTATGAAAGAATGACAAGGTCTCAGATTTTTTTTTTACTTCATATATTGTGACTCTCATGTAGAGATTTTCATTGAGACAAGTCATTTCTAACCAGTGGCCGAAGTGGGGGGGAAAATGTAAGGGAAACGTGGGCAGAGAATGAGAGGGCGGGAATTACCTCAGGATTGGGTAAGTGGGCGGAGTAAGAGGTGTGGCCAGAAAGAGCAAAACATCACAATTTTTAGTATTTGTTTGGCATTTCACTGGCCAGTTAAAGCTTATTACGTTATTTAATTCAACCAATAGATACACATGTTTATTTAAGGTTTAATATGAGTTATTGACTTTAAAATACATTCACAAAGTGGGCTACGTTTCCAAACACCATGAATGATTGCCGTGGCCCTCTGCTGTGGGGGCCCAGCAGGAGCAAAATGTACCTCGCCGGCGAGTCGCCGCGCTCTGACAGCTGGGACATGATGTGACGCCCCCCTCCGTTTGGTAATCAATGTACAGGATGTGTCAGATAACAAGACAGTGAGGGTTACAAGGTGTAGGGGTCGCATGCCCTTCATAGCTCACTGTATTTTATTGCAATTCAAACGGAGCAGACTACAAGCTAACATTTTAAAATGGATGTATTTATCCATTATTCTTTTTATTATGAATATCTTTCTTTTTCTTATTCTTTCAAGCTTAGTTAAGATGAAGCGATTAAAAGAAAGTGGTGCAGCCTTTAGAAAAAAGAAAAAGGCTAGAGAGGAAGAATTAAAAAAGTATGAAGGTGCACTACTGAAATACCTCAGTCGCGAAACAGAAACTACTAGTACTACTACTGTTACTGAAGCAATTTCCGATTCTGAATTCAAACCATCATCAAAGTCAAGTGATCCTTCAACTTCAATAAGTGATAAGGGGTGTAACAGACAAAAAATTCCAGCTGTTGACTTAAAAGATGTTGGTCTTTGGCCAAGTAAGATTAAGGATGACACACGCATCTTACTGGTAGGACAAGGGGCGTCTGTGGTTCAACATCTAGATTCTGATTTTGGTGAAGTGATTCGTGAGGGTGCTTCAATCAAAGGACGAACCAGAAAACTTACACGCGAGTGGTTTTTTCAAACTCTGCCAAATAATGAAAAAATGTTGAGGTCGTGGTTGGTGTACTCTCCTTCCAAGAAAGCTCTTTACTGCTTTTGTTGCAGACTATTTGCAGACAGAAGTCATTCAAATTTTGATTCTGCAGATGGATTCAACACGTGGTGGAAACTCAATCCTAAAATTTTCGATCATGAATCTAGTGCGGCCCATGTTCGATGTTTCACACAATGGAAGGAGTTGGAAATTAGAATCCGATGTGAAGCAACAATTGATAAAAAGGCACAAGAACAAGTTGAAAACGAAGTAAAGAAGTGGAGGGAGATACTTTCAAGATTGTTGGATATCATTAGATTCCTAGCTAAACAAAATTTGGCTTTACGGGGTCACCGAGAAGGAATTCATTGCAAGACTGATGATGAACCTGACTCAACAGGAAATAGAGGACATTTTTTAGAATTAGTTCATTTGTTGGCGAAATACGATCCAGTGCTACATGAGCATACTGTAAGAATTAAGCTGGGAAAAAAGTATGCTAAATCCTATATGTCGCCTACTATTCAGAATGAATTTATAGAAATTTTGGGAGAAAAAGTAAGAAGCAAAGTTATCGAGCAAGTGAAAGAAGCAAAGTATTTTTCTATGATATTCGACAGCACCCCTGATATTTCTCATAAGGATCAGACGAGCCAAGCTTTACGCTACGTTATGATCAATGGAAATAAGGTGAAGGTTGTGGAATCATTTGTCGATTTCATTGAAACAAAAGGTAAAACCGCTGAGAATATTTCAACTATGATTTTGCAGAATTTAGAAAGCAACGGAATTGATATTCAAAATTGTAGAGGACAAGCATATGATAATGCTGCTGTGATGGCTGGTCAACATACTGGCGTTCAAAGACGCATCAGGGAAATTAATGGAAAAGCAGAATTTGTCGCATGTACAAATCACTCGCTGAATTTGGCTGGTTTACATGCAGCTTCTGTTGCTGTGAATTCTGTTACCTTTTTGGAACTGTGGAGCGTTTGTTCACGTTTTTCTTCCTCGACCCATCGCTGGGATATTCTGACTTCAGTCACTGGTCAAAGTGTCAAGCGTGTAATAGAAACTCGGTGGAGTGCACGGGGAGATGCTGTGAGTGTTGTAAAAAGAATTACTCAAAAATCTTAAGTGCTGTAGAACGTTTAACTGGTGAAGAAGAAAATAGAGTTACCAGGTCAGATGCTGGTGTGCTGCTTGTTGCTTTACAATCTTTTCCTTCCTGTGCTTTCTTGGCCTGTGGGAATCCGTCCTTGTAGAAATTAACGACACTCAGGTCTACCTCCAAACCAAAGGATTTAATATACAACAAGGCGACATAAAACTCAATGCTTTAAAAGCATTTTTAACTGAAAATAGGTGTGAATTATTTAACAATTCAATAGCTTACGCCAAAGAAATTTGTGATGATCTTGGGATAGTCATGGATCGTCGGTGTAGAAAGAAGAAACTAATGGCAGGTGAAGAATCACGAGATGCTGAATTGTCATACGAAACTGAGTTGAGGAGAGAAATGTTTTCTTCACTGGACAGAGTGATCCAAGAAATCACCACAAGATTTCAACAATTTCATGTTCTTGCTGAAAAATATGCCTTCCTTACTCCATCGAATCTTTTGAATGATAAATACGAATGTCAACTAAATCATTATCATGATGACATTAATAAGGAAGAGTTCCTCGTTGAGAGAAAAAGACTTCACGAAACAGAGACATGGAAGGACAGTCCCCTTGAACTTTTGCAGTTTATTCTAAAATACAGTCTTGAGAACTCAGTTCCAAATATTGTAATACTACTGCGAATTTTCCTCACAATTGCTGTAAGTGTTGCTGGTTGTGAGAGGAGTTTTTCTAAATTGAAATTGATTAAGAATTACCTAAGATCTACAATGAGTGCCTTACGTTTAAGAAATCTTGCCATACTGTCTATAGAACAGCAACTGAGTGATGAAGTAGACTTCGACGATGTCAACGATGATTTTGCTAATAGAAAAGCAAGAAAAATAACATTTTAGAATGTTGGATTTAAGTTTTACTTGAAAAATAAATATAGTGTTTTCATTTACTTTCCTATACATCATTTTGAATTTTTGTTGTAGTTTTGGTGTGTATAAGAGGGGGGGCAAACTAAAACAATAGTTTTTATATTATTACAAGACCTAACAATAATGTCATATTAACCTTTGTGTTTTTTTCAGTGAATTTACTATAATGAATTCATGTCTGTCTCCCTCCCCCCCTCACCGTTCTTGTGCAGGGGGCCCTCCCACCATGTTTGGGGTACAGATTCTGAGGTGGGCATGCGGGACCCCAGGCCTCTCATCTGGGAAGAGGCCAGAGCGGTCTTTGGCACCGAACGACAGGTTATCGATAAAGATCTGATTGACTGTCCTAATCCTCCGCAGTTAAACGGTCGATGGCCCCTCCACTCCCCTCCCCTCACACACCAGGGGCTGAAGGTGACCCCCACCCGGCAGTGTGCGAGCCTTGCCATTCCGTACTAGACACATTATTATGATTTTACTGTTTTTGCGGACTTTTAACAATGTTGGTTACCATGAAAGTAATGTGAAAACAAAATCGCAGAAAAATGTAATGTTTCTTGTTTCTTCTGATTATTCACGGAGTGCCGCAGCGCCGGATCAGTTTGTCCCGGGCCTTGGATAGGGTTGAACATGTTCCCATGGCCCCTACAGCTGTGTTTAAGGATTGTGATGATAATGTGTCGCCCCTCCCTGTATTTTAGCTTTGGGTCCCCTGGGCAGGCTGTGCACCATGTGTGTGCTGTGGCTGCTCTGAAGGAGAGATGCACTATTACAAGCTGGCTTTGGGTCCCAAGAGCACACGTCTTTTCATTCCAAGGGAGTTGGTTGCTGCTGCTTACAAGTAATGACAGGGCGCGACCCCTGGTTGTTGCCTTTGGGCCACCAGAGCGGGCTTTGTATCTGGTCTGTGTGATAGAAGAGCACAATGGAGATTGAAAGCTGCTTTTGAGATATACAACCAATAGATACCTTCACAGAAGAGCACAATGGAGATGGAAAGCGTGTTGCACTACGCTACCAACAGAGGTCCTCACAGAAGAGTACAATGGTTTCATAGCCCTTTCTGGACACTTTGGAAGTATGAGTTGTGCATAAGGCACACAACTTGGACATTGTGAGAAAATACATACAGCACTGCTTTGCACCTAGGCCCAGGTTTTCCTCAAGCAAGTGTAATAAACAAACATATTAACTAATGCAAGACCACATTTGCCATGAACTAACTTCCACCAAAAAACCTTTCAATTTTTGTTTTTTAGGAATGAGGATGTGCACCCCAGTAAAGAATGGCAACTGTACAACATTTCTGGGATTCCTCTAACATTCTGGAATTTTTGAACACAAGGGCCCTTATTACTGAAAGGGCGCATTTGCCCTGTTTGTATCATGGTGCACCTTTAAGAAGGTGCGCCAGGTGCCCACGAGGAAAGTGCGCCCTATTATGAAGAATGCGTTGCCCTCAGGGCAGTCGTGAATTCGCACTGCCCCCCCGGGGCAATGCATTCAAGAGAAATTCGAAGTAGCTGTTGAAAAGCTGCTCCCTGTTTCTCTGTGCAGGTAGCAATCTGCCTACGCTTTAAAAAGGGATTAGAGATCCCCTTGTAGGTGGGGGCCATAAGTGACTGCACCCGCCTACAGGGTGATGTCTGGGTTGTCCATGGGACCCTCTTTCATACCTTGAGAGGGCTGCCCTAAGGGGGTGCAGTGACAGTGCGCCATCTGTTTGTAGTGCACTTTCAGTGTGCCTCCTAAGAGCATGTTTGCCTCTACACCCAAGTTGGTAATACGGCATGGGCGCAGAGGCTAAATGATTCCCTTATTTGCATGGTGCCATGCCCTCATGCAAATGAGGGAACACCCTCTCTCGATAACGCTGGTGCTACATGTGTGCTAGTGCTATCTGTATTACAAAAGGGGCCGCACAAGCGTCTGCGGCCCCCTCTGTAATACCAAAGTGCCCCAGGGGGACATAAATTGGGCGCAAATGCCCGCTGAGGCTTTGGGGCAATTTCTGTAATACGGCCCAAGGAATGTTTATAATGGCAACACCAATGTATTGGAAAGAAGAGCAAGGGCTGCAAAGCTGCAGTAGTTCCAAGGATGGTTACTAGAAGCCCCTCTCAAGTCAGATACAATTGCTTGAAATGTCTGTCATAGAGCTGAGGGGGTATGGCTTCAAACTAGACATTTGCATATACACTTTTGCTACTGTACCTTGCTAATTTTTCTAAAGGATAAATGCATATACTGGCTGACAGTGATGAGTCAACTCTACAACTTACAATAAAAGTCTTGAGTGTTATGTAAATAGTTGATGATACCCTACTATACATAGACACTAGCAGTCACTGGGGACTAGAAGAGTCTAAAAAATTCAATGTGTGGAGAACTATATGTCAATTAAAAAGTGGGATGTGACTTCAGCCTAGAAATATCCATATACATTCTTGCTCTTTTTAAGAACAAAAAAATTCAAAAGCTGGTTGATAGTTATACATCAACATTGCAATTTACAATAAATGTCTTCATTGGTATGGAAGTAGTTAATAACATTCTACTGTATATAGAGATTAGCAGTCACTGGGGAGAAAAAGTGTCTAAAACATTATATTCCTTGGGAACTAATTTTTAGGTGTGTGAATTCAAATTGCACTATACAGCCAGCCAAGGTCCTGGCCAAAGAAGAGTACAATGTAGGTGGAAAATGTGTTGCACACTACTACCACCAGAGGTCCTCCAACACGAGTAGAATGGAGACGGAAAGCTGCAGTTGCACTACACTACCATCAGAGGTACTCACAGAAGAGTGCAATGGAGATGGAAAGCTGTGTCTTCAAGCTATAAATTTGTAGAAGAAATTATTTGCATGCATCACACATATAAAAAGAAAACATGTGTGGCACATTACAAAAGTTAATTATTAGTGTGCACATTTTTGTTAAAATCAGTCAAACAACTTCAAAATAATGCTTTCAATAAATAACACACTCCTTTGTTCCTCCCCAGACTGTGATAAATCTCAGTGGAAGATTAGTACACCAGGACCATGCTGGAGGACATCTTTACAATGCTTATTCACCCTCTTCAAATCCTGCTGTGCTCCAAGAATGAGTTGAAGCAGCATAGCAGGGGAGTCTTTAAAGCAATTACTTTCTGTGCCAGTTGTGATGTACATTAAAGACCAGTGGAAACATGAGTATGCATGAAATTGTGTACTAATGTGCTCACGCACATCCAAATCCTCTCTTCTAACCCAAGAAACATATTTATTTTAATGAAAACTGTTGGGTGCCAGGAAAGAGCCTGACTGGCTGTAGAGGGCATCAGGCGTTTGCACGGGAGGCTGGAAGGGTGGGGCCGGTTTTGTTACTGGGGGCTGGTTTTGCAGCGATGATGCAATATCAGCCCCCAGTAACAAAAGCAGAAGTGGCTTTGTTAAGCAGCAGTGCTTCATGCAGTGCTTCACTCTTGCTGCCCCCCTCTCCCCCCACCGTGGGTGAGGGCCAGTCCGAAGAAACTGCCTGGGCTGCTTTGGGTTCCCAGTCCTCCCCTTGGGCTGTCTGTTCACCCTAAGGGCACACCTTGTGGGTGGTGGATATCATGATTTGCTCATTTCCTCATGTCTGATGCCAGCACATACTGCAGGCCCCCTTCACCCTCTGGGCCTGAATCACAAAGGTAAATGTATGCTTTTGTGTAAATTTACTATTCTTTTGGTATTCACAAACTAAAAATTTAATTTTACTAATAGTAATTTTACGACTGCTGAGACTCCGCACTGGTGGTGGAGACTCCACACTTAAATAGAAAGGATCCAGGCCCCATGCAGTCCTTTGCTGAAAAAGTTGAATAATGAATGAATCCTGTTTGTGATCTGGGTAACATGAACTGTTTAATGGACTTACTCAGTAATCTTAGATGTCATGGGCGACAGGACAGAATTAGCAGAAATGGATATTGACACAAATCCTGTAGTAAATTGTCTTTTAAAATCACCAGCTATTGCACTCAGTGAAATGAGAAACATAAGCTTGTGCTTTGGCAGTTGAGTTTTTTATTTTCATGTCTGGGTTTTGACAGCACATTTGTCAAACAGACTTATTTCCTCTAATACAATTCTAGCAGATTTTGAATCGGCCACCTTCATCCATTGGCATTTTTCAAGCAGCCTCTTTTAACCATTGGCTTGAGAGTTTGTCAATCATTTCTTGGCTCAGCCCAGTAGAGTATTTTTCCAAAGATTCAAGATTTTTCCATCATTTAATGTTATTACCGTATGGTTATAGCTCTGTTTCCAATTGGGTTCTTACCTAGAACCTCATGCCAGACTGTTTTCCTGCTACAGATCTCCTGTAGCCTCTTCAGTTTTCAATACCCCTTGTGTCTGCTCTGTTGGCTATCTACCACCCCACTCCTGTTTGCCACTGCTTGCTCCTTTTCCCTCAACATGTGTGTAATGCTCCTTTTTGTCCTACCCTTGTGTGACATGGAACATTCTACCACCTTTCTCACCTTTGTGTTGCTACTCATTCCTATCAATGCCCTCTTTCAGGTGTGTCTTGCTCATTGCCGCTCCCACTGTTCCCACCCATTCTTTTCCATGCCATTACTTCAACATCCCCACAATTTCTCTATCACTTCTCGTTACCCTGTCCCTCACCTCTTCTCTCCTCATGATAATCTCAGTTTCCTCACTGTTAGAAATGGGGTTCTGATTGGCTAGGTTATGCAGCTAAGCCAGACACAACCTATCACTCTATTCAGGGCAAGTAAGTTACACACAAAAGATAACCTGTGCTCACCCTCTGGTAGCTTGGCGCAGAGCAGCCAAGTTTATCATCTAGAAGCAATGTGCAAAGCGTTTTCCCAACACACTCACACAGGAACACAATGAACACACGTAGGAAAATGCCCCTTTTTGCATGGTTACTTCCCACTTTTTGCCTGACACATGATGCACTTTGACTTGGTGTGCCCTGGGTTCCTTCCAATCAGGTTGCCAGGGACTGTACTTTTGTACCCCCAATTGGCATCTCTGGCCACAGGTAAGCCCCTTGTAAAAGGTACCACGGGTACCAAGGACACTGTGACCAGAGAAGGCATCTAAGGGCTGCAGCACCTATTGTGCCACCTTTAGATGCCCTGTACCTCAACACCCACACACTGCCATTGCAGGCTGCATGTTTTGATGCAGAGAAAAGTGACGAGTTGACCTGGCACACATCCCTGTGTTCCATGTCTACAATCCACTGCCTGTGGCCTAGGTAAGCCACTCATCTAGCAGGGTGCACTAGACCACAGGTAAGGGTACAGTGGCATGAACTCTGTACCCCTACAGTGTCCAAGTCTATTCTCAGACATTGTAAGTGCAGTGAAGCCATAAAGATTATATGGTCTGGGAGTTGGTTATTACTCACTCCACAGTTCCATAATGGCTTCACTGATACCTGGGAAGTTTGGCAACAAACTTCTCAGCACATTAAACACACACTGATGCCAGTGAAGGATTTAATGTAAAGTGCACACAGAGGGCATCTTAGAGATGCCCCTTGAAAAATGGCCAGAACTGATGTGGTTCCTGAATGGCTGCCCCCCATTTCACACCACCAGACAGGTTTCTGGACCCATGGGTAGAGAGCATCCGCTCTCTGGGTCCAGAAACAAAGCCTATCCTGGACAGAGGTGATACACCTCCTCCCCCAGGACGGGTTGGGTCCATGAAAGGGGAAGCTTCAAAGGCCTGCCTCCTTTGTAAGCTGTCCCAGCCTTTTGCTGCTGCCAGCAACTGCTCCCCTGCAGTGCTGATCTTACCCCCAGGAGCTTTGCTCCCTCACCCAAGTGGTCTGCTCATGAGCAGTCCCTGACCGAAGGCCCCCCTTAGCTCCACTGGCTAACATAGGCCCCTGCACACTGGACCCGGCTGCCTCAGTGCCACTGGTGGTGCAAATTGAGTGCCTACCTGAACCTTGGGGAACCTTGGTTTTAACTCCCCAAAAACTATTTTTGCAGGTAGTTTACTCACCTGCAAACCGATAACCTTCTTTTCCACATAGGAACCAATGTTGTGATGTTTGTTCCTAAAAATGTTGAGTTGAACTTTTGTATGAAAAGAAAGTCACTGTGCTTTAAATCAAGAATTGGTGTACTTACCTGTAAGTAACAACAGCCATTGTGTGATATCTCTGTATATCACCTCAAGATCTAAAAGTAACTGTATAGTAATCCAAAAGTAATCGAAAGTATTCTCACTGTATTTTAAACTGTTTTATGTTTAAATTTCTTTATTAGTTTCAGGGCAAGAAAAGACTAACAAGAACAGTATGCGCTATACATGTCGTTGTGCAGCTCAGCAGAGGGCTGCCATAAAAGGAGATAGAACAACAAACAAGCAAATAACCCCCCCTCCCGCCCCTCCCTCCTCCCTCTCCATCAGTCCAAGGATTGAGTCAGTGCTTCGCTCTTTCGGGCTCTGCAGCAGTCAAGCATCCCTATTAGATTGGGCTTAGTGGTGGACATGTTTGCCCGCAACCGTCTGCAAAGGTGGATCTGCCAGTCGTAGTAATCTCAAGTATTTAGGGCAAGTAAGCTCTGTAAACTCCGAGGTCAGCAGTTTTAAAAAGGGTTCCCACATATCGTGGAAGGAGACCCTGGATTCGTGAGTGATAGTGACATTTTCTCCATCCCGAGTATGCCCCAGAGCCTATGAATGTACAAAAGTGAGTAGTGAAATGCACACCAAAGTACTCATAGTTTTTCATACTTGACTTCTTCACCACAATAAAGGCGTGCATGTGTGCTCCGCACTCCGCCCAACTGCGCTTCAGTGTAAACGAATGCGATGGAATCTGCTTTAGGTTCCAATGCACACTGCACAGCCACGTCAGTGACTGAATGAATCAAATCAATTACATTTCTAAGTCTAAGTAATCTCAAGTATTTAGGGCAAGTAAGCTCTGTAAACTCCGAGGTCAGCAGTTTTAAAAAGGGTTCCCACATATAGTGGAAGGAGGCCCCTGGATTTGTGAGTGATAGTGACATTTTCTCCATCCCGAGTATGCCCCAGAGCCTATGAAGCCATCCCAACCGAGTTGGGATAGTTGTAGTGCCCCAATGGGAAAGAATGTTTTCTAGGGCTGCACCCATAGCTAAAGTCATTTGTCGACATCTCCGCGCCCTGAGTGGAAAGGGGACCGGGTTAGGGAGGCCCAAAAGAGTGTAAGCCGGGAAACGGGGAATTTGGGTATCAAAATGCAGGTCAACATCATCTAGTATCTGCGTCCAGTAACCCGCCAGATGAGGACAATCCCATAACAAGTGAGTCAGAGTGCCTGGCGAACCACATGCCCTCCAACATTAAGGGTCTTGAGATGGGTTGCCTTTGTGGAGCCGGGACGGAGTCAAATACCAATAGGTGGCGATTTTAGTGGCCGTTTCAATGCTTGCTACTTTTTGCGCCGTATGGTGAGCTCTGTAGTAAATGTCTGACCATTCTTTCTGTGTCACTGATCGGCCCAGTTCGGCTTCCCAACGCACTTGGCCCGGGGATTTCCCAGCGTCAGGGACACACTTGATAAATTTGTACAAATCTGATGTTAGATGGGCATCAGTGTGTCTTGTGAGTAGCCATTTTTCGAAAGGTGTGAGGTGTCTTTCGGCTCCCACCCGCACCTCTGGATGCATCACCCAGTGTCGAATCTGTATATAGAGGTAGCGTTCCGTCTCTGGCAGGTCATGTCCCCTGCGAAAGTCAGAAAAGGTCAGGGGGCCTGTCATGTCAAAGAGATGGCCTATGGAGCGCTGCCCTTCTTTAGTCCAGTGTGCGAACCTTAACGCGTCAAACCCTCTTGCGAAATCTGGGTTGTGCACTATAGGTGTGATTGGAGATGGGAAGGTCGTAAGCACATATAGACAAATTCACACACAATTGATTTCTTAAATGTACTGCATCTCTAACGCTTTACCACATCATTCAGTCAACAACCAGACAAGCTGAGTCAGTATAGAAGCAAAACTAATACTGATAGCTAAAGATAGATCCATTCATATTTCCCTTCTACCATTTCCGATGAACCTTGGAAGGATGGAATTCTGAGTCGGTTTTACCAGAAATCAAACTCATGATCTCCATATCATTGCACATGTCCGAGCCATGAGTTAATTCACTGAGCCATTTAGCTTAAAAGGACTCTGCACTAAAAATTCAATTTCCCCAAATATGTGTTTACGCTTACAATGTCTGCCTCCAAACCCCTTGTGACAAATCACTCTTCTAGGAGTATTTCATTTGAAAGCCATATTTCTGCAGTTATCTACCTTTATGTGCATAGTGTTCTACAATAATATTGTATGTCACGCCTCTTCTAGAACTTCTGATTTGGGCCCCAACGGCCTCTTGTTAATATGGCACTTAGAATAAAACTCTGCATAAAGTAATAAATCAAAACAATTGTTATGCAGCCTACTCGGTTTCTCTATCATGCCAAAATTATGAATTGCATAGAGCTGACATCTCTGTTAGCGTGACGATGTTTAAGTTGGCCTCCAAAAACGACAATGGTAATGAATGTCAAAATATTGTATTATGGCTGATTAGGTACATCCAGAAACTATTAAAAGTTTAGACAGTGGTGCAGTTAAAATGAAAGTGATGTGAAGTTATTCACATTTGATACTGTGGACAAAGATTGTAACTTCCATGTACTCCCATATCTCCTTTTCAAAGAATTGTAATTGTATTTATATAGTGCTTACTACCCCTGGCAAGGCCCTCCACCCCTTCCCCCAAAGTAATTGCCTACTGCCCTGATGTATTGCATTGATTTTAGGAACTTGAAGGTTTCCAGTCTCTCCAGGGTTTGATACAATCCCACAAATTGTACCTATGTATTTTTAATGTGTTATTCGTTTTATTTTATTGTGAAGATTTGCACTGTGTAAGAGGCACAATGCCACCTGGTAGATTTACATGGGTAACAAGAAAAAATTGTCAAAGGCTGACTGTGCAAAGAGAAAATGAGAAATAAGAATAATATTTCAAATTAGGGATACAAGCCTTTTTAATTTCAAAATACACATCATACTGTTAATAAAGCTACAACTACGCTATTATGTCCAGGGCCTTGCAGACATTGCAGTGCTTCTTAGTTTTTAGAATTGTACAGACTGCTTGTTTAAAATTACTATAGCATTTCCTAAAAACCAGAACGAGTATTAAGTTATTTTAAAAAACGGACGATTTTAATGAAGGAGAACAGCACAGAAAACAGATCGTGTTCATGGCAGAAGACAGACATACATCATGCATACACTCAAATACACACACACACGCATATGTACATACATCTACACATAAACGATCATGTACACAGACACACACAAACGATCACAGTCATGCTCACACACAAAAGCTATTAAAATAATTTTACCTTGTGACTTCCGAATTCGACCTCGCTGAGATTCTTGTGCCAGGATTTTGACTCCAATGAATTGCACGCCAGTATAAACAAGCGGAAACAGCTTTTGCTTCTCCTGGCCTGGAACGCAAGCTACTGCCCCATCAGATGGCAGGATGGGGCTGGAGGCAGGTCCTTCTCCCCTAACCTGGCAACTGATAGGGTATTGGGATGAAGAGTGACAAGCCCCACTGAAGCCTCATTAGCAGACATACTGCACTGCCCAAGGCGAGTACTTTTTTATTTTACAGAGTTTTATATAGCGCGAACTTGACCCGAATCGGGTATCAGAGCGCTGTACATAGCACCAGTTGCATTACATGAGGATACATTCATTAGGTCGAGCCTCGAGTAGCGCGCAAGCGCTGCTTAGAGGCGAAGACTTTTAGTAAGCGAGTTTTGAAAGCAGTCCCAAAAACGCTCGTGCGTCGTGGCTGGCCTTTTTGAGATGGGTACGCGTGGCAGACATGTGTTTGCAATTATCGTGCGCGATAATTGTAAACACATGCCGGCAAAGGCCATGACGCACGAGCGTTTGGTCAGCTGAGCAGGCTGCCGCGCTCGCTCGCCCTCGCCCCCGCTCCTCTCGTTGTGATTACATGAGCTCTGGAACAACGAAATCTGTTTCTAGCCAGACCAAAAAAAATCTTGTTCCGTGCGCCTCAATGATATATTAAGGCTATCCTTACTACAGGGAGAAATGGCCCTCATTCCCGCTTTGAAATGTTGACAACTGCACAGCAAGGCAGGGGAACGAAGCCATGTGGCGGAGCGGGGCATGGCGGGTTGGAACAAGGGCGGGAACCAACGGGTTAAATCGGAGGACGAGGGCTGCGTGATAAACAAGGAAACTATGTCTAGTGTACAGATTGAGCAATTCTTACCAGGAAACCAGTGAGTGGCCACACCCCTGCAGCGCAAAACGTCCTGAGTGTACAGAAGGCATACTGTGGGATCATCACGAGCTCAGGGGCACGGACAGCACCTCCCGGCTCTCTGCAAACATGGCACGACAACAGCAAACCCTTGCCAACCGGGCCTTGGGAGGAAAAAACTTGGCAATGTCGCCCAACTCCCGGGACACTTCACTCGTGCAAACACACAAGCGGAAAGCTTTAGCAGCAGGGCCCGCGAAGTGAGCTGCAATACATCCAATAGCGCACACACACACACGATAACAGCAAACCCTCGGCGTTAGGGACCAAGGCATAAGAACTGCAACAAACCCATCTCCCACATTCTGTAAACACACCACAACGGCACAGCATTCACAGCACGAGGACGCAATCCCCAGACAGAATAATCTTTATTTGTCGTATAAGAGCCATTGCCAAATGGAGGTATTTACTACATTATGAATGACGCAGAAGAGGTCACGCACATAACCAATGACAGTAGGCTTTTCAGGAAGCTCGCAGACATACGAAAAAAAAGTTTCATTTATGGATTAATGCCACCAAATGGCTGTTTCAGGCTACAACTTAAAGCGAAAAGGGATGGACGTTAGGCAGGGAGCGAAAAAGAACGAAAAACGTGTTAAGGGCAGCTTTTAAGCAGAGGCGGAGCAGCCAGCAGACTGTACAGAGTTTTGCTTTGCACTAGAATAATGTTAAAATTTCCCATTCAATTGGATAAGATGGTGACCTGGAAAGAATGAACGATTGAGTGGACCTCGGAGATATGAGCTCCCTCATCAATAGAGTCAACTTTTTATGGGCTGGCTTGACAGCGCTGCTGACCTTAGATACTCATGTATGTGAGCATCACTAGAGAGGGGCTTTGGCTGGTGGATTATGAAACTGGTGGGGCCCCCTGAAGCCCCAAAGCACTACGACAGACAGACACCACCTACCCCCTGGGACAGGCCCACAACTTCTGGCTCCCTGTGCCTCTGCAGCATGCTAGAGGCAGACCCATGAGACTCAATCCAAATAACTGACTAATATCCACCACTCAAATTACTTTCATATTTCACTATACTAATTCACCACTAATCCTTTATGGGTTCAGGAGTAGCGCGCTACTCGCCGTTAAAAATCGCTTCAACACCCCATCAGGGGTAATAAGCGCTATATAAATGCAAACCTTTTTCCCTCTTCTATCCCTCCTCTATCTCTCCGCTATCCTTCTGAATCCAAATAACTGACTAAACTAGTGTTTAGCCATGCAACACTTGATGTTGTTGCACCAAGGATATTGTGCTGCATAACTAAATACTTATAAGATCCCAAAAGCGAGACCTATTGGCTATGCCAATGCTTGTTTTTGTTAGGCACGGGGAGATTAAGGGATTTGCCCAGAATCACAGGATGTTCAGAGTCATTGCCGAGACTCGAACCAAGTTCCCCAGATTCGAGGTCGACCGCCCTAGCCGTTATTCTGCTTCATATCTGCTTTAGACTGTGAATGTGTGAGGTGGGCTGAAGAAGCCACCGCCTGACAAATGTGCAGTTTAAACGGGACAGTGGAGCCCCCTTTGCTGCTGGCATGATGTTGCACTATAATTTGAAAACGGACACTCGTTTTTCTGCAAAAGTGCAACATCATGTCAGCAGGTAATTGGAGACAAGACAGGCTTGAGACATTTGTTGGTGGTTCGCCGCCCCTGCGCCCCCTATGGGCGAACCGCCACTGCGTCCATAGCTCACTTCACACACACTGATAACACAGCTTGTTGGTCTTCTGATGCTCCCTTGGCAGATCTGATGCACCTCCTGTTTTCTTGCCCTGCTCTGCCTTCTTTTTGGAAGACTATTTTGTCTCGTATCTCACTTATTTTTAATCTACATACAGGCACATGCATCAAAGCTTTTTGCGATCGCAAACGGTGCGAATCGCAAAAATCGGCCGTTTGCGATCGCAAAATTAGCTTTGCGATGCATGAAACAACTTGCCACTCGTAATTTAAAAAATCGCAATTTTTGCGATTTTTAAATTGCGATTACATTTAAGGAATCGCAAATTGCGATTCCTTAAATGCAATGCAGGATGCCTTTTAAAATAGCGATTTCGCTATTTGGGCCCGCTATTTACCGCGAAATCATACCAGATGGTAAATAGCGGAAACTTTGAAAAATGCACTAAAGTGCATTTTTCAAAGTTGTAGGTTACACACACACATGCCCTTGGGACATGCGTGTGCGCAACATATGTGCACAGATCAATTTCAGGGGTGCAACAGGGTGTCCTTTTGACACCCTTGCACCCTTGAATACATGCGCAATTTGCGAGTACCTATTGGTACTCGCAAATTGCGCATGTACATTCCCATTCATTCCTATGGGCCTGTAGGCCCATAGGAATGAATGGGAAGCCATTCCTTAATTGCGACTCGCAATTTGCGAGTCACAAATAAGGGATGTGTAGGAATCGCTATTTTGTTAGCGATTCCCTACATGCATAGGCTTTGCGATTCCATAATTGCGATTCCTTAATAATCGCAATTAAGGAATCGCAAAAGCCTACCTTGATGCATGTGCCCCATATTCCCTTATAGAATATTATTCTTTATACAGGAAGTTTATCAGAATCGTTGAGTTTACCCTTACATGAAAAAGGTCTAATTGACTAGATGTTGGTTTCAGCCTTTCAGCAAGTTACACTAAATTGGAAATGTCCAACCAAACTTTCAGTTAAACCCTGGTGGAATAATGTTTGTCATTATCACAGACTGGATATTGCTTTTGCCTCCTCTTTTAAACCATTTGTTAATAGGGACTTATTTTGGTCACTATTAATTAGTTACTTAAATAAAGTTACAAGTACTTGTGCACTGCGCAATCTTTCTGAAAATGTTCAACCCCCATAAACTGTTATTGTCTCTGCTTCTTCCTCTATATTATTTTTCATTATTGCATTGTTTGTTGGTTATTCTGATTATTTTGTTACTGTTTGAGAAGTTATTTACTGTTATTCGATCTTCAGTTGCAGACTCGTATTTTGTACCGCTGCCCCTCCTTTCCTCCTTCCCCATGATATTAAAATGTAAAAAAAAGCTTTCTATTCTGTCTTATTGCTTACCTTTACTTTTTTTGTTGCTACTTTACAGTTATATATTACACTTATGGCTTTTTGTCTTGTAATTGTTATTACTCAATAAAGCTTATTAAACACACACAAAAAAAATGTATTGCACCTCTGCTGAGAAGTGCAGGTACTTGCCTTCTCCAAATAACGAAGAGCATGTAGGCAGCACCTGACAGTACCAGCCCATTTAAAGCACTGGGTGGGGCCACCAGGCTCTTATTTTAGGGGCTGGCACTGGATAGTTCCTCATCAGACCTTGATCCAGAGCAAGAACAAGAAAAAAACAAAAGGTAGATTGAAAACCGAAGAGAAAGAGGGTAAAACAGTGATAACGAAAGAAAGTGAGGATTAAAAAGAATCCGAAAGAGAGATGTAAAGGGCAGGGAATGTCTGGTGTTGGATGGAAGAGGACAGAGCTGGAATCAAGACTACGCAGCATTGGCATTCGGTACCCCTTACATTCTACTGCCAGGGTGGCATGCGTGTGAGCAAAACTTTGGGCACCAGCACTTATTCTTTTACAAATGAAGCCCTGTATAAGGCGATAATTGAAGGGATTCGACGTCACTCCCTTATTTAGAAAATTGTGTGTAGTTCGGAGCTCTACCAGTATTGGGGCGGTGTGCAAATAGCGAAAACAATGATTAAATAATGGAATTAGACAACTTGCCAAGAAAACAGGATGTTCCATGAAGCCAGCAGCTGGTATGCCCCCCCCCCTCGGCCCTGGGGTGACATTTAACCTGCATCCCATAATTAGAGTCACTACATGGTTGGGACACAGTTCGTTGTGCAATCTGGGCTATACTTTATGGGCCGCTCAATCATTGCTTTACTTTTTTTTTTTTTACAACATATATTTGCTAAAGATGTTTTTCCCGAGAGTCTGCAGGAATCTGTATTACCGTTTTGTTCCTCTTATCCTTGTTCAAATTATTAATGTCCGCCCAGAGCAACCCCCCCAAATAAATATAAAAAGATACAGCATATAACAAAAGTTAAACGTAAAAAAATAGAAAATTGTAAATGTTACAACACTGCCATCTACAGATAAAAAACGAAATTACCATTTGCTGAAGATGAGACAGTTCATTTAATGTTTTAATTTCCAATACAAATAGAAAACAAGCATTTGCAAAGCAATAGGTCTCGCATTCTTTTTTAGAGTTAGAGCTATTGGCGTTGTAATGGAAATGTTTTTTACTTATGTGAGAGAGAGCGCACAAGAGCGAAAGTGATAGAAGGCGAGACAAAGATGGTATATAGAGATAGTTAGAGTTATACATGCATGTAAGTGAGAGGTAGAGTGAAGAAAGAGAAAATGAGGAGAGTAAAAAGAGAGTTAGAGAAAGGTAGAGTTAGAGAGACAGAGAGAGAGAGACCGACAGAGAGATAGAGAGAGAGAGAGAGAGAGAGAGAGAGAATGTTTAGAGATAGGTTGTTAAAGTTGGAGAGATAATTGTGTGGTAGAGTGAAGAGAGATAAATACATCCTGTGATTCTGGGCAAATCGCTTAATCTCCCCGTGCCTACCAAAACTAGCCAAGAATCTCAATATGCGTGTTATAAGTCCCTAAGTTCATTAATTGGAAAAGGAGTTAAAGAAACTGGAACAGATAAATGTATTGCAGGAGCACATTTGTGTTAATGCGACCCAACCAGGAACTGAAGGGTCTTTGGTGTCTTGCTGTATCCAATAAGATTTTTAATTTCACTGCTGCATACCATCTCTCCACTGAACTTTAACAGTATCTTCAACCCTTCGGGCAAAATGAAACTACAAGGTAAGCATTTTGTGACATCCATGAAACCAGAGCATTCTATTGAAAACAAAATCATTGTACCCAGTGCTAAGATGAACCCAAGAATGATGCAGTCAGTTGTAGAATCAGGGTACACTGTTGAAGACATGATTTTACTGTCAATAAATCCTGAAGACTGACAAATCATGTGCAGTCAAAGACAATTCCTAATGTTAATGTAAACCGGGTTGGGTGAAAGCCAATGTTATGGAAGGTGTAATTTGAAGTGCACAGCTTGGGGTCTTATAAGTCTTGTTCATGTGCAGTTTTTCTCAGACACGAAAAACCAGCCTTGCCACTGGTTGCTTATAATCCTAACAAGGTAATTAATTCTGTTCCCACACAGAGCAAATATAAAACGTTTAACTTATACACAGTGTGGGCCTATGATTGCACACTTAGGTGCCTGCTAGAACAATGTAAAGTTTGAACACTCTACTGTATACACCAGAAATCCTCATCTAACCATGAGGGAAAATAACTAAAACATTCTATTTCACAGCAGTACCCATAAAAATTCTATTTGCCTGTGGAGGGCATCTTAGAATTTTAATTCTTTTGAAGTTACCACCATTTGCAGCATTTTGTAAATTGAGGGTGAGCAGTAGAACAAACATGAAGTTCTAGCCACCAAAGATAAGGCAGAAAATTGGATGCACTCCTGAGAGATGGTGTGTTCTAAAGTGTAACCTGGGAGCCTCTTCTGGCGATAGGAAAGAACCACAGGATGATCTTGGTCCTGTTCTGCCATATATGGGGGAGACTCGTGTAAAATGAAGGACTGTGCAAGGTACAATT
This sequence comes from Calotriton arnoldi, assembly GCA_963921515.1. Classification (NCBI taxonomy): domain Eukaryota; kingdom Metazoa; phylum Chordata; class Amphibia; order Caudata; family Salamandridae; genus Calotriton; species Calotriton arnoldi. The sequence continues at coordinate 796,786 of CAWUFW010008227.1, forward strand.
ATCTCCTTAGCAACACCTGAAGGGACAATGCACCAAGCACATCTCCATCTCACCCATGACTTATACAATCACTGTGCTTTTTACACACTCAGGTTCCACATCCCAACTCTATCATGGTAACTTCCCCTGTAAACACAACCCCCACTGCGTCAGCCAAGAAGTGTTGTGCCTACAATCCTCCCTCTCCTTCCCAAAGCTGTCAACTCAACCATGAAAACAAATACCCTCAATAGCAGTCTTTTGCAACTTTTAACTGTAGCTGACTTCAAATTCTACAAATTCCACTACCTTTTTGTTTCCAACCTTTGTTTCGCCAAATTATTCTAGAATGCCATATGAAGCGATTTGTTGTGTGTTGCTATGACGTATGTGTGGTGTCTTATTTAACGAACACAATGCATACAAAAACAAAAAAAGGAAATCACCCATAATCGATGCCTGTTGTCAATAGGTTTGACTGGAATGTGTTTACTGTTATGAATTACATTGTAGACCATTTCCTATTGTTTTTTCAAAACAACTTTGAAATGGTTTAAGATTAGACTCCATCAAGCAGGACTACTCATCAAGCATGCCTTCTACTCACAATGAGGAGTCCCAAATAAAGCAAAATGGGTCTTGGCAGCCAATCACGCATTCTCAAAAATGTTCAACAACATCCACAACGTTCGGTTTAACTAGATTTTTTACGTTTTGATTAAAGGCATTGTTCTGAGATTTTGCTTGCGATCACTGTCACTAGAAAGTGGGGGTAGTGAGAATAGAAACAAACTTTCAATGCTACAATAAGCAAGTTTTGCACATGCCTAACAAAAAGGTAATACAAACATAATGGAAATGGGTGACCCAATATGAAAAAATGTGCTTTGCCACAGCGTCAATTTAAACTGTTCAAAATACGAAAACCTAAATATGCTTTATTACTACGCTGTGTAATGAATGCACAGCAAACTACATTTTTCTGTAGAAAAATATTGACACTGGAACTAAATCTAAGAGGGACGTTTACCTCACCCATCTGGAAATCAGTGCAGGTCTCACAATGCAAAGGCTCACTTTACATCGTACCCTTAAATTAATAGCTCCCTTTTATTTATTTGCTTTACAGCCCGTTTAGCTGAAAATACGATGTATCGTACCCTGAACGTAAAAACGGCAAGGAGCCAGTAAGTGTGCTTTGAATAAAGATAAGTGGAATAGTGAGGATACACAGAACGGATGGAAATGCACTTATACAGCAAGTACTATATGTGGTGATCAAACGAGGAAATGGTTGGAGTGGGAGGATGGAATAACAGTAGCGCATATAGTCATGGGGTCGAGGGTCAATTCTTTCACTGTGTTGTTCGAACGAACGGCACTGGAGAATGTCAGCTCCAACCTCACTGGCCACTCGGTGTGCTGCCATTAAGTTACTACACGCGTAGCAATTCCCGAGCACTACTGAGAGTGAAAAAACAAAGACAACCGGAGGCTGCGTGCACCAAAGTAAGCCTGCAGTTCCAACAGCCCACCAATAACTAACCAAGGGGATGATTACGATGGCGGGCGGAAAACCATCCCAACCGCCGTGTTAGCGGAAATTAACCGTCCGCATGTACCGCGGGAAAACCCACGGCCAGATTACGATGAACCGCCAGAAAACTCCGACCGCGGCAGACGGATTCCACGAAAGACCGCCGGGAGCGTGCAGAGCAGATGAAAATCCATCCACGGCGGTTGGATTTGCTGTGGAAAGACCCAAAACCGCTGCACGGCCAGTGGATTGACAGCACATTAAATTAGGATACCATTGCGGTGACAGCGGAACGATCCGCTGCATCCGACCGCCGCGATCGCAACTATTGATGAATGGGAGACCCGGCGGAAGGGCTGTTGTATTCCGACCGCCGCGGTACCCATTAACCAGGCTCAGCCTCAAAAAACACCTAACACACCCCAATGACACATCCCCATGGCAAGTAAAAAAATACAAATCCCAGGTCAACCCACACTACACAACTGACATCAATACTCCATTTAGACACACCCACATAGCTGAGTATAAAACCAGCCCCTTCCCTGACCAGAATCCTTTGCTCAACTCCACTACTGAAGGAACCAACCCCACAGCACAAAGGAGAGGCAAATCACCACACATCCCACCAGCACAACCCCACACACACACACCACACACATCACCACCACCACCTTCACAACTGCACCTTTCACAAATTTGCACATGTCACAGAAGAAAATGCCCAAATTCACTGACAATGAGTTGTCAGTGATGGTAGATGAGTTTGGAAACCTGGTCCAACAGACACCATTAGCCACCAGAACGCGAATGTGGGCAAGGATAGTCAGCAAGGTCAATGCAGTAGGGACCATCCCGCACTCCAAGAAGGAGATCATGAAGCGGTGGCATGACCTCAAGAGCAAGGTGAAAGAGAAGAACAACAAGAACCGTGAGCTGGCTCAGAGGACTGGCGGTTGCCCTCCCATTCCACCACGAACATTCACCGTATGGGAGGAGAAGGTGCTTGGCATACTGCATCCAGAGAGTCTCATAGGAATACCCGGGGGAGTGGAGGCTGGTAAGTACCAACAAGTGTCTACCATTACAATGCCATGTACTGTCTTGCATAACTACAAAGCAACACCTCCTAGGCCCAAATGCATTCATGTGCACCACACTCTCCCAAACAGTTGTCTCACAGATCCAACATTCACTCCCTCTGATTCACCTCAAAGGTAGCTAGCAACATTACCATGGGGGCATGTGTACAGGCAGCCAGCACTACAACTCCCACCAGGCACCCTTGTCCCACAGCCCAGCAGGATGGAACACTCCCCCCCCAACCATGTGGCAGCCATTGCATTTCACTCATCAAACTAACAGGTAGGTAGCCATCTCAACAGGGAGGGGGGTTTGCTCACAACAAACTTACAGGTAGGTAGACATCTTGACAGGGAGGGGGGGTTGTTCACAAAAACTCACAGGGAGGCAGCCATCTTAACAGGGAGGGGGTATGTGGATAGGAAGCCAGCACTACAACTCCCACCAGGCCCCCCTGTCCCACAGCTGAGCAGGATGGAGCACTCCGCACACCCACAGCCATGTGGCAGCCATTGCATAGCCCCATCAAACTCACAGGTAGGTAGCCATCTTATGCTCTCTTGTCCCACCCCTGAGCAGGATGGAACACTCCCCAACCCAAGAGCCATGTGCAGCCCATTCCCTTCCTCTGCTCCACCTCACAGGGAGGCACCCATCTCAACAGGGAGGGGTGTTCGTGGATAGGCAGCCAGCACTACAACTCCCACCGGGCACCCGTGTCCCACAGCCCAGCAGGATGGAACACCCCCCCCCCAACTGTGTGGCAGCCATTGCATTTCACTCATCAAACTAACAGGTAGGTAGCCATCTTAACAGGGAGGGGTGTTTGTGGATAGGCAGCCAGCACTACAACTCCCACCAGGCCCCCCTGTCCCAAAGCTGAGCCGGATGGCACACTCCGCCCCACACCTACAACCATGTGGCAGCCATTGCATTTCACTCATCAAACTTACAGGTAGGTAGCCATCTTATGCTCTCTTGTCCCACCACTGAGCAGGATGGAACACTCCCCCATCCAAGAGCCATGTGCAGCCCATTCCCTTCCTCTGCTCCACTTCACAGGGAGATAGCTATCTTAACAGGGAGGGTGGTTTGTGCTTTAGAAGCCAGCACTACAACTCCCACCAAGCCCTCTTGTCCCATAGCAGAGCAGTATGGAACACCCCCCCCCAAACATGTGGCAGCAATTCCCCTCAACTGTGTCACAGAACATGCACCCTGCCATTACTCTCAAAAAGCATGGAGCAAATTACCACACTAGCCCTCACATGTCAGCCAACTTGGCATAGATCCAATAGCCACTTCCAGTGTGCAGACAGAAATGTGTATGTAACAGTCACAGACATTTCAGTTTGACTCACCAAATCACATGTTGAAGAAATTCAGGGCACAATCATGCACAGCACTGATTGCTATGTGTAAGTGCCATGGGGCAGAGCATCAAGGCACATGTGAACACAAAACATGCATGGTCAGTTGTAAAAAGAAAGTAAAGTACATGCAATGACAAAGGTATGCTTTAGATTACAATGGCTAGTTCATGCTCAGATGTAACGTCTTCCATGCAGAGCAAACCGAAAAGACGCTTCACATAAAGTTGTTGTGCTTCTAGTTGTCAGATGAGGACATGTCCTTGTAATGACACAATCTGTACTTTGAACATGGGATCTATTGACATGTCACACCATGGGCAAATAATGTATGCACATCAACATCATGTCATGATGCTCAGTATCTTGCAGCCATACCACATGATTGCAATGTAAACTGTATGGTGTATCACATGTAACATCCAAACGTCTAACACCCAGTGTGTGGGGTGCCCTTCAATGACCATTTCACCTCTGTTCAACAGGAGATCAACAATTGACAGCTGCAGATGACAACACCGACCTGCAGAGCTAGTCTTCCCCCCGGAACATGGACCCTCGGATGCAGACTCACCAAGTTCATCGGCTGCAGAGGTCGAACCTGGCCCATCAGGACTGCCAGGGCGCACCACATCTCAGGCCCCCACTCTCCCCACCACCACCACCTCAGCAACAACGACCACGCTGACCCCTGCTGCAACAACCTGTGCCACCTCATCTACCACCACCACCAGTGCTGCCTGCAACACTCTCCCTGCCTCAGAGGATACCAACACCACCCCACAATCAGAGGAGGGCAGGGAGAGTCTGCGGGTACGTCGAGTGGTAATGCCACAGGTCCGTGACAGCAGGGCAGGTGGTAGGTCAACTGGGGGACAAAATGGACAGGACACTGGGACCGAAGCCATGGCCAACATCGCCAGAGTCCTTGGGGCATATGAAGAAACCCAGGGATACATGGGCCAGGGCCTGGTAGATCTGCATGAGCTCCGCCTGCTGGTGAGGTCCTTGGACACACGTATGGGCCAAATCGTGGACCTCATGGGCCAGCTTGTGGGGGTTCTGAGTGACAGTCTTGTGGCCCAAAGGACAGCTCAACCTCCCTCCAGTGGCCCGCAGGTTGATACTCCCACCACCTCATCTGCGGCCAGAGAGAGGGGTGAGCTGGAACTGGATGACTCCTCAGACTCCGCTGAGCCCGCAGCAGAGGCCCCTCCTGGAAAAGGCAAAAGGGGCCGTCCGAGAAACACCACGGGAGGATCCCGTGGCAAACCACCAGCCAAACGCAGGTCAAAGAGACAGCCATGATGGCACCTCTCTTCACCTTGACATTGACTATGTGGACTATCCTTACCCACACTGCCATGTTGATGGCAGGTGTCTGTTGGACTGTGTCACCTCATCAATGTGGTGACTACTCAATTGTCTCATTTACCATCACTGACAACTCATTAATTCACCTAGCACCATTTTCTCATACATCACTTGTCTGTCACAAACACCCTTTGTAAATAAACACTCCTTACACACCTATGTCTTTGTGTCAGCTCCATGTTTATCACAGGATGTACAATGTTGACTCTGATTCCAATGTACTGATTCCAATCAGAAGCTCTGATTGTGACGAGGCATTGAGAGGGTGAAGGGACCTAGAAAGACACAAGAGAACGACATTAACTTGTCAGGTGATGCCATCACAGCCAGTACACAACACTAGTCATCAAGCTACACAACCCAGCACACATTACAATGAGAAACAACACCAACATAGACGTCATGTGGCTGGTCATGACTACGCTGTGCCACAAACATCAGCCATCAGCACAGAGCCAACAACGGGCAGCAGTTAAAAAGGTCCCCTAGGCTTTTTCACCACCATCAAAGACAGCAGACAATGGCACTGTTGTACAATGTCACTCACACTCAAGGGAAGTAGTGGTTGATGAGCTGTTGACGCAGGTCAACACCTTCCTCCTCTCCACTATCCTCCTCACTGGACATGTGTGGGTTTGCAGGCGGGGGCATCTGCTGCTCATCTTCGTCCAGGATCAGGGGGATCTCCTTGCGCAATGCCAGGTTGTGGAGCATGCAGCATGCAACTACGATCTGACACACCTCTTGGGGTGAGTACATCAGTGCCCCTCCGGTCCTGTCCAGGCACCGAAAACAAGCCTTCAGAAGCCCAAAAGTATGCTCCACCACACGACGTGTCCTTCCATGGGCCTCATTGTAGCGGACATCACCCGGAGTCCTGGGATTCCTCAGTGGGCTCAGCAACCAAGGCCGGTTGGGATATGCAGAGTCACCTAGGTGTGAGATACACAGACCAACTTAGTAATATAACTGTGTCAGAGGACAGCATGTCACACATACAGCACGCTACTTGACTCTGCGTACTCACCCACAATCCACGCACGCTCCGGATGTAGATTTGCCATCAGCTGTGGTACGATGCTGTTACGCAGGATGTAGGAGTCATGGGCTGATCCCCGGAATTTGGCACAGACATGGGAGATAATCATATCCGCCTGGCATACCACTTGCACACTGATGGAATGGGAATGCTTCCTGTTCCTGTAGATGTGCTCACGTGCCTGTGGTGGAACCAGGCCAACATGTGTGCAGTCAATGGCACCAACAACATTAGGGATGTGGGCAAGATCATAAAAATCCCCCTTCACAGCTGCCAATTCATGTCTCCTGGGGAAACGGATGTAGCTGTCCTTGTAGGTCATCATAGCGGACAGGACATCACGTAGCACCATGCTGAACATTGGTTGAGACATTCCACCTGCGCTGGCCACTGTGTACTGGAATGAACCAGTTGCAAAAAAATGCAGGGCCGCCATCACCTTACATGTTGGTGTCAAAGCAGTTGGATAGGTTCTGCGAGGCCTCAGATGGGGCTCCAACTGAGCACATAGGTCCTGAAGGGTAGGTCGATCCAAACGGAATTTCCGTATGATGTCCACATCCTCCATGTCCGCAAGCAATGTGAATGGACGATGCACATTTGGTCGCCTCCTAGGTAGGATGAAAGGGGACACATGTCAATTCAATTCCCCTCTGAGATGCGTCCAACATCTTACGTTTTGACTGACACAGCGCCAACAATGAATGGCCTGAAACTACAGCTTACAGCACAAGTCACATGTAGAGACACCTTGATCTAAAGTAGTTGTACACATGTCCAGTATTCACACAGTGAGTACCCCCAAAACAGATTCAGACTATGTGATTGCCAAAAGGTACATTCCTACATATTGTGTCACCAGCCCTGAGAGCAGTTGACACAGCACATGTCTGAAACAGCAACACTGCTGGCTTCTACGTAGCTGCTGTACCTGCCACACCTTCTTGCGTAATTCAGACAGGGCACACATTACCAACACAATGAGCACAGTGTGTGCATAAAGATCAAGTTTCAACATGAGTACAGTAATCTGCACAGTGAAATATGCACATTATGTAGTCAGTCCTTCATTACTGTGGGTTGCTCAGCCATCTCACACATTGACATGTGTACATATTTGGGAGTCCATCACACAACAGATCTGTGTACATGCACAACAACATCATAAGCGACATGTGAGGGAGTACATGCCAATGCTTGTAATCCTGTGCACTGTCATGGCATGTGTAGTCATCAGTGAGTTAAATGTCACACTGGCATTGAATTACACTATCTGGTGGCATGATTCATAGTAAGTGTCTACTGTTCAATGCTGAGAACTGGCCATTGCCATTGCTACAGCATGATCTGTCCACAGGTGCCGTAAGCGTGCACCGCCACCGCAATCACAGTCATAGGCACCAAGGTAAAGATGCCAAATCGCGGTAGCAACCGCCTGGCCCCTGCGGTGTGGCACCGCCAATGCCCATGCCCCTCCAGCCAATGTGAACCGCAATCGCGGTAGTGAAATGCACTTTTGAAACCCGCGGTAGGCGTGCACCGCCACCGCAATCACGGCCATTGGCACCAATGTAAAGATGACAATTTGCGGTAGCAACCGCCTGGCCCCTGCGGTGTGGCACCGCCAATGCCCATGCCCCTACAGCCAATGTGAACCGCAATCGCGGTAGACAAATGCACTTTTGAAACCCACGGTAGGCGTGCACCGCCACCGCAATCACAGCCATTGGCACCAATGTACAGATGACAATTCGAAGCAACCGCCTGGCCCCTGCAGTGTGGCACCGCCAATGCCCATGCCCCTACAGCCAATGGGACCCGCAATCGCGGTAGACAAATGCATTTTTGAAAATCGCGGTAGGCGTGCTCCGCTACCGCGGGGCCGGTCATTGGATGCAATTGAAAGATGCACGATCGCCGTAGCAACCGCCTGGCCCCTGCGGTGTGGCAGCGCCAATGCCCATGCCCGTTCAGCCAATGGAACCCGCAATCGCGGTAGACAAATGCATTTTTGAAAATCACGGTAGCCATGCTCCGCTACCGCAGGGCCGGTCATTGGATGCAATTGAAAGATGCACGATTGCGGTAGCCACCGCCTGGGCCCCGCGGTGTGACACCGCCAATGCCCATGCCCATTCAGCCAATGGGAACCGCATTCGCGGTAGTGAAATACAATTAAAAAAATTGCGGTAGGCGTGCTCCGCTACCGCGGGGCCGGTCATTGGTTACATTTGGAAAAAGCTGAAAAAGCTGAAAAAGCTGATCTGGAACACCAATTGCTACCACTGAAACAACCCCAGGGGGCTATATATGTCTGTGAGAGAGCCACACATTTCCACTGCATCCAGACACTGCTGCCTGACATTCTTCATCCCCAACTGCTGCTGTTCCTGTCTCCTGGACCCAGTGATGGCGAGAACTGAGAACATCAGGGCCGACCCTTCACCACAGAGGAGCTGGAGGTCCTGGTGGATGAGGTGCTTTCACAGTATGGGAGGCTATATGGTGCTCCTGATGTAATGGTAAGTGTTTCAGAGTGAAAGTTGGCGAGTGCAAAGAGTGCACACATGAAGTTGATCTGCTGTAGTATGTGCCTGTGAGTGCAAGTTTGTGTGATACACTGCCAAGCATGCTGACTGCATGTCAATGTATTTTGTAGCCTATTTTCCACAGATCCATGGCTGCATTTCAGGATGGGAGGGACATGCAGTGTTTTTGCAGCCATACAGTCACACTGCTGGTTTGGAAAGTGGAAGTCAGAACAGACATTGCCTGTGCTAATGGATGTCAGAGTCCATGAGCTTTTCACATGTTCATTTGTGACATTACAAATGTGTTTCGTCCAGAGGGTACTGAAGGATGTGTGTCCATTTTTAATATTGCCACCATGGATATGTCAACATCATGCACAAGATTGAAATGCCTGAGGGTGACACTCTTGGTGGAAATGCACCGCTGACACATCATATTAATGTACTCCTGAAACATCCTCCTTCCCTTGTTTTCATTATGTGTACTGACTCGCATGTGTAGGCACTGTTTGCCCTCTCATATTGTACATGCATGTGAATGTCCTGATGGCCCACGTTTAACCTCAGTGTGAGTCCCCCTGGCCTGCACAGATACTGCCCAATTTGCCTGGGACACATCAGTAAATGGACAGAGTGAGACATATGTGTTGTCTGCCACCCTATTCATCAATGTTCTGTCTTAGGCCTGTGGATTGCACAAGACAGACCTTATGAGAAGGGTGTGAGAATGTAAGATCATGTCCCTCAATGTGACCTCCATGACACAGTGATCTGAACACATCTGTATAGCTCTGCTAAGTTTGTGCATGCTCCTGTACTGAGACACAGTGGTAAATGATCCAGTGACACTGAAACTTCCTCTTCTTGTCTCCCATGCCTGCAGCTTAAAGTCCGCCAGCGTAAGGCCTTATGGAGGGCCATTGCACGCAAGGTGCGGGCTCTGGGTGTCTCCAACCGATGGCACACACACTGTCACAAGAGGTGGGATGACATCGGCCGGCTGAGCAAAACGTGGCAGAGATGACGCTGGGGCTGCTCCCTCGGCCTGGCAGGTTGGCGCGCAGGAGCATGACACCACTAATTGCCCGCATCTTGGCAGTGACACAGCCAGAGCTGGATGGACGTTGGAGGGCCCATCAGCAGCGAGTTTGGGGTGAGTACTCTGCGAAAGGTGACTTTGGGTGTGAGTGACTGCATGTATCCCAACCCTGAGCCAGTGCGGATCTCTGTGATGTTTCTAGTGTGATGCAATGGCTTGTAAGTGGCTTCTGTGTTGAGTGCAGCTGTCATGCATTTTTGCTACGTGTACTTTCTCATGTGTTTCGGATAATGGCCCTTGTCATTGCAAGATGAGATGTGGCCTTCTGACATCTGCTGCATTATGGGTGTCATAGACATCACCAGGAAGTGTACAGCAGTGTGCCTCATCTTAGTGTGCTTTCTTCGATGTGTGCAGTGCCTGACTTCGAAATTGTGAGGACCACACATCTGACACCAATGTGCAACGGTCGTTGTGCTTCAAGGCACAACATGGTGGACATCTGTAGCTCATGGCCATTGTATGAGGACATTCTTGAGTCAGTATCTGTGTTGGCCCCTTAAAGTGACTCCGTATGTGACTGTGACAAAATGTTGAGATGTACATCTATCTCACCTACAGACACGTAGGTATGCTCACAGTGATCAGTATGTCAGGTTGCCAGGAGGCACGGGGCATCTATTTGGCTGTGTGAACGTCACCTGGGTCATTGATGCCAACTATGCATATTTCCATGCATCTTCATAAGTTTTGCATGAAGGTTGCACCTGCAGACTGCACAGGGTGGTGTGCAACATGGGGGTATCATGTTCTAGTTTTGTGCTTTGCTTGCATGTGATGTTTGTGAGTATGACACCATACTGAACCTACGTCTCTGTCTTTTGCAGCATCTACCGAGGGCACAGAAGGACAGGGGACAGACACCAGTGGTAAGGCATCTGGCACGACTGCTACACATGAGCACACTGACACTGATGTGACCAGCACCTCGGAGGAGGACAGGAGTGCCCTTGAAGAATCACGCCCAGAAACACCAACCTCAACATCATCTGACTCCAGCGGTGACTCCTCGATGTTGGCGGACAGAGGGAGTGGGAAATCGGCCTCTTCTTCCACCACACATCGTCCAGTGCCCACCCTCCCGGCTACTACCACTAGTGCTGCCCGTGCCCGCAGCAGTAAGAAGGGTAGAGTGTCCTTCCAGCCAGGCACCGCTGCCCCAGCGCCTGTCTCCCCTGCTGCCCTCAGTGTTGAGGCGGTGGACCTTTTGCGCCAGCTGTGTGTGGGTCAGACTACTCTCCTGAATGCATTCCAGGATCATGACAAGAAGTTGGCACAGGTAGTTGCCTTCATGGAGGTGATTCATTCGGACGTGGGTGGGCTACACAGAACTGTCCAGTCTTTGTCCTCCACAGTGACGGCAGCCATTCAGTTGTCACAGGCTCAGAGTCCAGCTCAAGTCCATTCGGCAACCACCCTGCCAGTGGCAACATCTGACGAGAGTGACCACACACCACAGCCCTCAGGCTCCAAGTACTCAACACGCAGTACACAACAGCAGCACTCCAAGCGGACCAGAGCACAGACACCATCCCCAAAACAAAAACCAGGCACACAGGAGCGCAAAGGCAAAAGCCCTTCAGGTGACACTCCGGGCCATCAGGCCAAGAAGCAGGCTTCAGGCTCACATGCATCCAAATCAGCCCCATCCAAGGACACTCTCATCCCCAAACCTGCTCCCAAAGACAAACACACAGTTGCCCTGCCTGCTGTGAAGCTGGTGCCTGCAAAGAGTCCGCAGAAACAGATCTCCAAGGCAGGTTCACCCACAACCTCAACTCCCACCCACACCCCTGTGAAGCTGGGACAGGAGAGCAATGTTGGGGGTTCACCTGGTCAACAGAAGATGGAGGGGAAAAGGCAAGGCCATCCCAAGCGTAACACCAGATCCAGCAAATCCCCACAGGGAGAGCCACCTGCACGTGATGCACCTTTGGTGGGGAGTGAGTCTGTTGTGCCCGCCCCACTTCCCACTCCTACCAAGACAATTCTTACCTATCGAATCCCCAAGAAGTGGAAAGGCAGCCCTCCACATTCTCCCTCACACACTGTCTCACGGCAGCATGTCTCCGCCTCCCCGTGCCACCATGCCACCCGGTCCAAGCAGCCCTCCGGCTCACAAAGCCACTGATGCCTCTTCCTCAGCTGCTCCTCTCTCTCCCAGGTCCAGTCCTCCAACTGGCCCCAACAATCAGCCACCTCCCAGTTCAACTGACAGCCAGGTCCGAGGCAAAGTCCCCCTCCCAAACCCATCTCTCCCACAGCGTTGCCTGGACTGCCCATTTGTGTCCCCCGAGCTGTGGTGAGTCCCATGGCAGTGTACGGAGTTACACATTCCCTGTGCAGGTTCTCATGCACACATGTACATACTTTGAACCATGGACTGGCCAATGACCTTGCTGTTTGTCACTTTGGATGCCCATTCCCTGTGCAGGTTCTCATGCACACATGTACATACTTTGAACTATGGACTGGCCAATGGCCTTGCTGTTTGTCACTTTGGATGCCCATTCCCTGTGCAGGTTCTCATGCACACATGTACATACTTTGAACTATGGACTGGCCACTGGCCTTGCTGTTTGTCACTTTGGATGCCCATTCCCTGTGCAGGTTCTCATGCACACATGTACATACTTTGAACTATGGACTGGCCAATGGCCTTGCTGTTTGTCACTTTGGATGCCCATTCCCTGTGCAGGTTCTCATGCACACATGTACATACTTTGAACTATGGACTGGCCACTGGCCTTGCTGTTTGTCACTTTGGATGCCCATTCCCTGTGCAGGTTCTCATGCACACATGTACATACTTTGAACTATGGACTGGCCACTGGCCTTGCTGTTTGTCACTTTGGATGCCCATTCCCTGTGCAGGTTCTCATGCACACATGTACATACTTTGAACTATGGACTGGCCACTGGCCTTAGTGTTTTATAATTTTGATGCCTATCTGGGTAATATGTAATAAAGACAGTTACTCCTGTTGTCTGCTTTGTCAGTGTCCTTGCTAAATGAAATGTGTTCTGAATGGGTATGGTTGCATGTGACACATGCTCTGGATGCCACTTTAACATTGCAAATTGCTTGTTTTACTTTTTCTGAGTTTGCCAGAGGTGACAGGCACTTTTGTTCTGGTTGACTCTGAGGATTGAGGGTGCAATGATGGGTGTTTGTGATGATCTACTGTTATCTTAATCATTCTAGGGTCATGTTTGCTAAATCGTACACATGTCATGTTATGCTGCAATGCCACAACAGAGGTGAATCCTATCCACAGGATTACTTGCGGGGTGGCCAGGGTCCATCATATCAGTGTGATCTTTCTTGATGTGTGTACAGCAGTGTTGATGTGTGGTCATCTTGTGTAGGCCTGTGTTCCTAGTCACATGGCTACATTTGGATATGTGAACTTGAGTGGTCATACAGTGTGGATGGGCTGTCATTGTCAGTAGTGTTGATATGTGTGTGCCCCTGCTATGCCAACTGCACACATGTATGATCCAGGTAATGAGTGTGTGTTTGTTTCAATTGTCTGCCATGTGCTTCAGATTGTGGGCACATGTAGGAGTTGTAGTTTGGGCACTGTGACGTGTGTTGGTGTGTCCTTGCACTCCTGGGGGACACCTACTTGTTGTTGCTGCCAGTTGTGAGTATGCAGAGTGTGTGACTGCCAAGTATGTGTTGTGTTTTGTTGATCAGCCATGTGTCTTGTTACTGTTTGTGCTCACTGTGCAGACCTGCTCAGCCACACTGACATTATTTGTGAGTTTTCTTATGCATTGCTGTCACTTGACCCATTTTTGGCTCCATGATGGTATGTGGTATGTGGAGTCATGCCATCCCCTATATGTGCTTCTGATGCCTACACATTGTGGGTAACTCCTCTATGTGTTTGTGTTCTGTGCACTCCTCACCTGTCCACTACTGACGTACACACCACTTCAATCTCATGTCTTCCACCCCATGGCTTGCCAGTGTGTGAGCCTCCCCACCACTTCATAGTGTGACACTATGCTGTGTGAGGCTGAACTGTGTACAGGACCAATGTGACACTCAGGACAGTTCCCAAATTGGTTATGTGCCATTTTCTTCTACTGGTTTGCTGGCATGGTTGCTCATGTGCAGTGCATATGTTTGAGCAGTAGAGTCCTCTAGTCATGTTGTTTGCATCTGGGTTTCCCTGAGTTGTGCATCTGTGGGTGATGGGTAAGCTGTATGTGTGTTTGCTGAGGTTCTGCTACCCTTCCTGAGTGTGATGTTATGTTTGTGCTGTGATGATTTGTGTTGTGGGAGTTCATGGTGTGGCACTCAGATATGTGTGCTACTGGTTTGGTTGTTGTGCACACACTGCTTGGTGTGCATGCAGTGCTGTCAGTGTATGTTGCCTTCTATTTGCCTGGTGTGCATCCCCCTGATGTCCAGCTGAGTTTGCAATGTGATGGATTGGTCTGTGCATCTGTTGTGTGTTTGTTGTGGATGTATGCAGTGTTTGGCCTGTGTTGGCTCTTTCTACTGGCAGATGCTATGTGTGTGTGAGGTTCTATTTGCATGACATTGTGTGTAAGTAGTTGTTGCTGTGTGATACATTCAGATGTGTGTTGCAGGTGTAGTGTGCATTACTTGTGTGTCTGTCACATGTAGCAAGGTGGATTCTTGTTCCTGAGCTTGTTTGTAGTGCACACTAGTGGTTTGTCCTCCTATTTTGGGCCGGTCACTTGTCAGGATTGTGCATGTGCATGCTTGTGGTACATTGTGACACCATGTTCACTGGATGAGTGGTGTGGTGTCTCTGTCTGTGTTAGCTGATTGTCCCATTCATCACAGTTGGTGTTCATGTGTGTTTTTTGATGATGCAATTTTTGTTTGTGTTGGGGTATGGTGTCTGTGCATTGGCCCTGAGTGGCAATGTTGTGTACTCCTGTTCTGTCTAGGGTCACATTGCCTTTCCACTGTTTGGCTGCACATGTCTGGGCTTGTTGGACTGCTGTGGATGTTGTTTGTGAGCTTTGTGTTTGACAGTTGTTTTTGTGTCAGCATTGGTTCAGGCATCCTTGAGTGTGAGTGTGATGTTTGTGGATGCAGCACAGGGTGTGTGATTGGTTGTCAGTGAGCTCACAGGACCTTATTTGCACCATTATGTGTGTTTCTCACAGGTGTGGAGTGTTGCAGTTGTGAGGTGCTTGGGTGAGGGGCATGTGTGAAGGTCCTACTTGTGTTTGACAGTCAAGGAGTGTGACAATGAGCCATGCGTGCTGTGCTGATGACATACACATGTCAAGTAAGTTGACACAGATGTGTGGCTGGTCACTGTATGACTTCAGACACTTCCTATCATTCCTGTGCCTGTGCATGTCTTGCCTTGATGTCTCCCTGAGTTGTTGCACAGAGGTCACTTTAGTTTAATTTCACTCACTGTGCCACCCATGTCTGATTTGTTGGCCTAAGGGTGGTGTGATATGTTCCTTCTCTTGCATGTGATGTACAGATGCTGTGTGGCTTGCTCCATGGTTTTCCTGCACTAAACACTTCCCTTTTGGCTGGGCCATTTCTGGTCCTCCATTGCTGCTGACCTATGGTATGAGTATGTGGCTGGGTGTCAGTGTTGGGTGTTTGTGTGTGACTTGACAGGCAGTGTGGACAGTTCAGTGGATGTTCATAGGCAGTGTGAGTCTTCATTTTGTGATCATGCTCAGTTTGCTACACATGAGTGGGAGGTGGGTGTGAGGAGGAGGGTTGTCCAGCCCCTGAGCTTCTGTGCAGGGTGTTCCTCTTTACCCCCACCTTCCAAGTCAGGCTCCCTTGTCCTTTGGTGTGTGGGCTGCAAGGTCTGGCTACACCTGGCAGATTGATTGTGCAGGGGGGGCACAGGAGGAGCACACAGCATGTTCACAGATGGTTGTGGGAGGCCTAGTGTGGGTAGGGTGGAGGTGGAGCCCTGGAAACCTGCCCGGACTGCCCATGCCTGGCGCCGGCCCTGCCTACTACATTGTGCGCAGGTTTTCCCGCGTCTTCACCGCTGCGGTGACGTGACCGGGACATTGCAGTGATTTCGCGGTTGATGGGTGACCTGGATGCGGAGGGGTGAGTTTCTATCAGGTGGGACATGTGTGTGTACACTGGGGGATATGTTCCTGTCCCCACCAGAGTGTCTGATGTGGACAGGAACCGTATGTCAGCACAGGAGTTGTGTGTTGTGGTTGTGTGCGGAGTTGTGTATTTGCGTACCTGCGGCGTTGTCCGCGACGGTGCATTATTTGCTGGTAGTGGATGAGGTACAGCGCCGGAAAGGCTTGTAGAGCTGGATTCATTGCGGTCAGGACTGGGTGGAGGGGACCGGGAGTCTGGTTTCGCGCTCCGCTGTCGTGCTTCCGCCGTCTCTGGGTGGGTGGATTCTCTGCTGCGGTGTGATGGGCTGTTTGCGGCATCGTAATTTGTACGGCAGACGGGACGTCATTCCGCATGGCGGTGTGTCTCTATTGGCTGCCTCCGCCGCGGTGGCGGGCGCAAATTTCTGGCGGTTCGCGTCACTCCGCAGCGGACGGAAAATGGGCTATGTTTGCCCATCGTAATATGGCAGGCACGAGGACCGCTGCTGGTGTGCGGAAAAAGGCATTTTCCGCCAGCACCGCGGTTGTGCCACCGCCGGCCATCGTAATGAGCCCCCAAGATCGGGAACCCTGTCTGAACTTCCTTGAGTGGCTCCAGTAGAGCTGCTGGCGACCCATCTTGTTCTTTCACAGATCGTGAAAAGGAAGAGGCGGAGTCAAACGTCACATAATCAACCCCTGGCGTCAGTCCCTTAGTACAGTGCGTGAAGTAGCTTCCTGTAGTTTTAAACTACAGATTCCATTCAATGTATTACACTGAGTTTTGTGCACATTTTTAACACTTAGCAATGTGTTATCTTTCCTTTCCTTTTCTCAAATAATAGGGGCGAGAAGGCACGGACAGCCGGAGTGCGGGAGGGGGGGTCGGGGTGCGAGAAGACATGGACAGCGGGAGTGCGGGCGGGGGGAAGAAGGCACAGGCAACGGGAGTGCGGGCGGGGTAGGGGGTGAGAAGGCAAAAAAAATAGTACCCTAACTAACAGTCTGTACAGTGTAACACTCGAAGTAAAGGGGCCAATAGCCATGGGAGGGTACAAATGACGACATGGCATAATAAGGTGGGACTAACAAGCCTTATAATCAATCAGAAGACAGAATTTACGTAGGACAAACACAGAAGCCAATGAAAAATATGGGCGGAGAGTGAGGGCAGCTTGTCTCCCATACTCTACTACTGCATGCCTCGCAGAGCGAGCAGCGCATGCGCGCTGCCTCTAAAGCTCGACCTAAAAAAATCGGGACACAAAATCAATTACTTCGAGATTAATCTCCAATGATTAATTCCAAAGTAATTAATTATACTGAAAAAAACATATGAACCCATGATTGGTTTTTGAACTTTTAATCTCATCAGTGGAGTAGCAAGAGGGGGGGGGAGCGCTCTTATATGAGTTTGCCGCAGGGGCGGCAAACGTAGAAAATCTCCCCAGTACCCCCCCCCCCTTCCCCCTCTCTCGCCCCGCTCTTCAGTGCGGCCGCGGAGTGGCGCCTGCAGGGACCGCCACGGACAGCCAAGTGCCTAGCTATGCCACTAAATCTCATTATGATACATGCAACCGTGCAATCCCTGTATAAAAGACGGTCTCTAAGATGATTTCATTTGCCAAGTAGCACTTCTAGGGCTCAGTTACGCCTGGAACTAGGCCTATTGAGAAAGGACC
Organism: Calotriton arnoldi; assembly: GCA_963921515.1. Taxonomy (NCBI): domain Eukaryota; kingdom Metazoa; phylum Chordata; class Amphibia; order Caudata; family Salamandridae; genus Calotriton; species Calotriton arnoldi. Next base: position 814,567 of record CAWUFW010008227.1, read on the forward strand.
GTACGTGCAAAGCTGACTTTGTACAATACGGCCACCAGGCCATTTGCGCAAAGCAGGTCATCTTGAAGTATATATTTGGCCTATTGTTGGATAGAGATAAAACTTGTAACCCCTGGTCGATCTATCTATCGGATGCAATTGAGTCTTTAGAATTGGTCATAAGTGGAATAACAAATCAACAAAACTGTCCCAGAAATCTTCACTTAAGACACAAGCACTGGTGATAAGGCTCTATAGAGTTTGCTAAGAACAAATTCTCAGCATTAATTTTGGAATCATATAACACATTCAGGGGCAGATTTACTCAAATCTCACGCAATGCAGCAAGAAAAAAGCTGCGTTTCACAAGAAAAAGAGAGCGACATATTTACAGAAATATGGTGCTGAAATTAACTGCCATGCGCCACGCACACACCTTTGTACCATAGTGCAAGGGTGTCTGTGTGAATCTAGCATAGGTTTTGTACTAGAAGGATAGCCTTCCAGTACAAAATACTATGCTCAGACTAACTTTCAACATTTTCCCACTTTGAATGTTCGCTGTACAGTGTAGCACACATACAAAGTCAGAAAAGAAAGGGGAAATGAAAACTTTTCTCCTTCATAGCGCCTATTTCAAATGGGTGCTATTTCTCATGCTAAACCCTGTCTACTTTTTTTAAGTACATGGGGTTTAGCGTCAGAAACCTTGGGTGGTTGCATGGGAATGACCATGCACTACCCCTGGTATGCCCCCCTGGTGCTAAGTAATGCAAAGCAGTGCAGTGCTCTGCTTTGTTCTACTTTCGAGGAAACGTAGAATGTCTGCATATTTTTATACATTCGGAGGTATTATTTTTAAATCTAAAGTCTTTTCTCTTTTCAACGGCTATCCAACTGCTTTTTGCTGTGTTTAGTTGTCCACTAGAGATTCTAATTTTATTCTTCATGTTTATGAACATCATGGGCCATATTATCAAGAACGGCGATAACATTATCGCCGCTTTAGCGGCAGGAAACTGCTGCTAAAGCGGCGATAAGGGGCTTGATAATATGCCCTATAGAATTCCAATAGAAGCCCAGGTTTGATGTCCTTCACACCAGAACCTGGGCTTCTATTGGAATTCTATAGGGCATATTATCAAGCCCCTTAACGCCGCTTTAGCGGCAGTTTCCTGCCGCTAAAGCGGCAATAATGTTATCGCCGTTCTTGATAATATGTCCCCATATCTCTTTCATATAAAAAGTGCACCACACATAAGTGGTTTGTGGAAAGGGTTATGCTGTGAGCATATCTTGTAAGGAATAAAGTACCCCGTGCTGTACATGGTAAGGCATCAACTCAGAGTTTCAGGATGTTATAACAGAATTCGACCTTCGACTTTGTTCCTCTATATGGTCATAGAACTACTTGGGGACGTATAGCCGTGCTCGGGGAGAGGAGGGCCGGACCAGTTCTATTGGAGCTGTCGAAGGTGTCGTGAACGGAACCGAAGAAGGAAGACCAGCTCACGAAGACGACGAGCCCCCAGAAACCTGGAGTGAAGAGTGGTGGTCTCCCTGGGAAGCGTGACTCCCCTGCCGCAACTCAGGAGAGTAGCGGCTTGCCTGGTACGTGTGTGGGAAGGGAGGAGGGTGGGAGACGTAGGGGAAGGTTAAAAAAAATAAAAAGAGAAAAGGAAGAAGGGTGGGGGCCAGAAGGAGAGGCTGCCCTAAAAAAAACTAGAACAGCAGTGCCCAGGGAAACGGTCAGGCCTGGTGTATATTTGTTTTTGTGTGGAACCATTTGTTTATTTTTTGTGTGTTTTTTGAGTATTGGGTGATTTATTTTAATGCCCGCTATCCGATGTGCAGAGAGGACCGAATTGATGGCAATTGGGTGTGACGGAAAAACCAATCTTTAGTCAGAGGAGCGCAATCTGTTCTAGACCAGAAAGGGACGATAGTAGAAATAGGCAAAGTATAATTTCAACTGACTATCTTGTGCACATCTCTTTCCCCAAAGACCCAGGACATAAACCAAGAGATCCAGCCTGGGAGCAACGAGACAGCCCGATAGAAAGGAGGGGGGGAGGGATGATTTGTGAATCGTTGAATCCCTTCAATTATCGCCTTATACAGGGCCTCATTTGTAAAAGAATAAGTGCTGGGGCTCAAAGTTTTGCTGACAAGCGCGCCGCCCTTGCAGTAGAATGTAAGGGGTACCGAATGCCAGTGCTGCGTAGTCTTGATCCCAGCTCTGTCCTCTTCCATCCATCACCAGATGTTCCCTGCCCTTTATCTCGCTCTTTCGGATTCTTTTTATCCCTCGCTTTCTTTCTTTATCACTGTTTTACCCTCTTTCTCTTCGTTTTTCATTCTACCTTTTGTGTTTTTCTTGCTCTTGTTCTGGATCAAGGTCTGATGAGGAAATATCAGTGCCAGCCCCTAAAATAAGAACCTGGTGGCCCCACCCAGTGCTTTAAATGGGCCAGTACTGTCAGGTGCTGCGTACCTGCTCTTCTTTATTTGGAGAAGGCGCGTACCTGCACTTCTCAGCAGAGGTGCAATACATTTTTTTTGTGTGTGTGTTTAATAAGCTTTATTGAGTTATAACAATTACAAGACAACAAGCCATGAGTGTAATATATAACTGTAAAATAGCAACAAAAAAACGAAAGATAAGCAATAGGACAGAATAGAAAGCTTTTTTTTACATTTTCATAATATCATGGGGAAGGAGGAAGAGGAAAGGAGGGGAAGCGGGTACAAAACACGAGTCTGCAACTGAAGATCAAATAACAGTAAATAACTTCTCAAACAGTAACGAAATATTCAGAATAACCAACAAACAATGCAATAATGAAAAATAATATAGAGGAAGAAGCAGAGACAATAACAGTTTATGGGGGTTGGAAATTTTCAGAACAATTGCGTAGTGCACAAGTATTTGTAACTTTATTTAAGTAATTAATTAATGGTGACCAAAACAAGTCCCTATTAACAAATGGTTTAAACGAGGAGGCAAAAGCGATATCCAGTCTGTGATAATGACAAACATTATTCCACCAGGGTTTAACTGAAAGTTTGGTTGAACATTTCCCATTTAGTGTAATTTGCTGAAAGGCTAAAGCCATCATCAAGTCAAATAGACCTTTTTCATGTAAGGGTAAACTCAACGATTCTGATAAACGTCCTGTAAAAAGAATAATATTAGATAAGGGAATATGTAGATTAAAAATAAGTGAGCTACAAGACAAAATAGTCTTCCAAAAAGAAGGCAGAGCAGGGCAGGAAAACAAGAGGTACATCAGATCTGCCAAGGGAGCATCACAAGACCAACATGCTGTGTTATCAGTGTGTGTGAGGTGAGCTATGGACAGGGGAGTAAAATATAGTCTATGGTATAGAAAACACATGGACTGAGTGGTGGAGGCAGATCTAGAGATCTTCAATGATCTGGCCCTGATCTTGGCCCACAAATCAATGCTCCAAACACAGCCTAAATCCGTCTCCGATGTGAGTTCCAATTTAGATTTAAGACCGTCAGAGTTTGGGGTATGAAGGTGTTTATAGATCAGAGAAGCTTTGGGAAGTACTGCCAAAATTCTGAGAAGCAGATCTTCTGTGGGAGTAATTTCATTTGAAGGAACAGAATAAAAAACATCTAGAATTATTCCCATAAGAGTTGAGAATTTATTCCAAAATGAGCGAGGACACTTAAAGATGTCCTGAAACTTAGGAAAGGAGCAAGGAGATATACCATCAAACAATTCCTGAACCCAAACAATTCCCTTAAGTCTCCAGGATTTCCAATAAAGAGGTCTATTATTGATGGTAATGAGACGATTGTACCAAAGAGGGGAATGTAGAAAGGAATCCCTAGAAGTGATTTTTAATCGACAATGAGGCCTTAATAATGAGCATGTGTGCTTAAACAACGTAAGAGAAGTGATATTTACTTTTGTAGAACTTCCTTTACAGAAAAAGGAGCAAGTAAGGACCGTTCAACACTAACCCATAAAGGTGTAAAAGGGAAAGAGTCAGTACGAAGCCATTTAGAAGCTAATCTAAGACAGAAGGCCTTGTGATAGAGCTGAAAGTCAGGAAAATTCACTCCTCCATTGGATTTACATTTCCGAAGCTGTGATAGGGAAATTCTAGATTTTTTATTATTCCATAAGAATTTAAAGAGGAGGCAATCAATTTTTTAAAATAAATTGACAGAATATGAATGGGATCATAGAGAGAATATATAATAAAATAGGAGTTTTCATCATTTTAATAGAATCAAGACGTCCCCACCAAGAGAGAAAAAGAGGGTTCCAGGAAGAGAAAAGTTTAGAGATGCGGTCCAGCCCTTCCTTCATACTAATTTTAACTGAATCTGAAATAGAATTATTAAACCAAATACCTAGATACTTGATTTTAGAATTATTCCAACGGAAATCAGTAGACTCAAAATGATGTTTGAGACAAAATTTAGTGATGGGAAGAATTTCTGTCTTGTCAGAATTGATCTTATAACCTGAACCTATGGAGAAATCTGAGAATTCTTGCAAAAGAGGAGGGATAGAGATTTCAGGATGAGATATAAAAAGTTAAATATAATTCGCGTAGGTGGATATCTTCAAATGTTCCTCACCGTAGGTAACTCCAGAGATAGAGGTATTCTGGAGGATACAGGATAAAAAGGGTTCAAGTGCTAAAATGAAAAGAAGAGGAGATAAGGGGCACCCCTAACGTACACCCCGTTGCAAAGGAAAGGATTGAGAGATAAGGCCATTAACGACGACAGAAGCTCTAGGAATTAAATATAACAAGGAGACAAGAGAAATACATTTAGGACCAAAACCATGCCATTGAAGAGCTTTAAATATAAAGGACCAATCAATCATATCAAAAGCTTTCTCCGCGTCAATAGAGATTGCAGCTAAAGAGTAAGAAATAGTTGGGGCCTTGTTCAGAACATTAAAGAATAAGCGGGGAATTATCAGAAGTTAGTCTGCCATTAATGAAGCCACACTGCTCTAGACCAATTAGATTTGGTAAAAGAGGTTCAAGGCATAAAGCAAGCAATTTGGCAAAAATTTTATAATCGAAATTTACCAAAGAAATAGGGGCGATAATTCTTACAATGTTTAAGTTCACGACCATCTTTATGAATTAAACATATTGTTGCTTCTAAGAAAGTGCCATCTGCCTTACCAGTAGTATAAAAGTATTGAAAGATCTGCAAGAAGAAGTAGACTAGAGAAATGTAAATAAACGTCTACCGTAAAACCATCTGCGCCTGAAGTTTTATCTTTTTTAAGGAGACTTAAAGATTGAGATAGCTCCAGAATCGAAAGATCAGATTCAAGAGTTGCGAAGTCAAGATTTACATGAGAAGGGGCTGGAACACGACTAAGATAAGTGTCAATAAGAGACAAAGATAGGGAGGACTCCAGAGTATACAGAGAATTATAGAATTTCATAAATTCATCTAAAATGTCCCGATTTTTAAAAAGGAGCTTTCCATCTGATGAATGAATGGAGTCTATCGATACACACCTGTAGGGGTGAGGCAGAAGGGACCACGGGACATGCCAGGTAAGTTTGTAAGGGGTTTTATTTTCCTTGGTTTGCCCCTTTCTTCTGGGTTAATTAGACCAAATAACAGTAACAAAATCTCAAAAGGTCTTCACAAATGGGGAGGTATCACAGGACAAAGTGATCCACGGTCCCTCTCGGTCTTCTCTTCAGGCCCTCGGGATATCGTGGCGTCTGGGTCCACCCGGTCACTTCCTCAGGTCCAGTTGCGGTAGGAAAACGAAAGAAAACAAATATAACCAAGGATTACTACCGGGTTTCGAGTCTCTTCCTTGTGTGCTACCGTCACCAAAAAAAACGGGTAGTGAGGGAGGGGAAGCGTGAGGAAAACCGAAGCGGTGCAGGGATTTAGAAACAACACTCACGTGAACTAGTTCCCCATGCCTCCCCACCACCCCCACCAAAACGACCCTCTCAATGATACTCACCTTGAACCATGGCCCGTGCCCAGGGCCGTGGCGTAGGGACCCGGGGCGTCCTCTCTCTCCTGTGGGCCACCGGGCTTGGTCGCAGTGTACAACACGCTCTCCTGGGTCTCTGCCCTTTCGCCTTCGTCGTCCTCGTCTTCCTATTCTGGCTCGTCTCTCTTGCTCCTCGACTCTTCCTTCACCTTCTCCGCCTCCGTCTTGAACGCCTCGAGCTCCGTCTCCACGTCTTTTGTCCTGTCCACAGCTGATGACGTCAGGGGTCTCTCCTTGTCCTTCCCTGCCGACGCTAGACCGCTAACCTCTTCCGGTTTGGTTGGTGAGTCGGCATTCTCCGTCGGGCACTTCCGGTGCGCTCCGTCTCTGTCCTCCTCACAACGCCCTTTCCGAGATTTAAGTTAATTAGCCAAAAGTTTGCCAACTGTATGTCGTCCACCATAATAACGAGCACTAGTACGAAGAAGAATAGATGAAGCATTATCTATAGTTATTTTGTTAAAAGCAAGCTTCACACGAATAAGTTCCTGTAAGGTAAAATCTGATGAAGAAGTGTAAAATTTGTGTTCTAGACACTTAATGTTGGCCAGTAGAATTTTATGTTGAGCAAGTGAGTGTCTTTTTTTCCTAGAAACAAAGTCTATGATAAAGCCACGGGCAGTGGCCTTAAATGCATCCCATATCACTGAAGGGGAAGCATATTCATCTGAATTTAAATGAAAAATTTCTTCAGCAAAAGAAAGAAAAGAGAAGGAAAAGACCGGATCTTGCAGGAGAGAATTGTTAAATCGCCATCTAGAGGAAGCGGGATGGGAATGGAGCAGATCGAAATCAGCAACAACCGGGGAATGGTCAGATATGACAATAGGTTCAATTGAGGAGGATAAAAGGTTCTGGGTCAGGGATTTGGAAAGGAAGATTTAATCTAAACGGGTCAGGGAGCCATGTGGGGGAGAAAAGAAAGAGAATTCTGTAGCATCTGGGTTACAAAGTCTCCAGGCATCTACAAGATGTGTCTGAGCAATGGTACTGTGGAATTGTTTATGGGTCTTGTGAGGGATAAAACGAACTTGGGATTGGCGGTCGATAAAGGGATCAATAATCTGGTTACAGTCACCTCCTAGGATAAAAAATGTATCTTTATATTGAATACAATTTTTTGTAATGTTAGGCTAAAAAGAATAATCTGGTTGAGTCACACCATAAACATTAAATACTGTTAACAATATGTTGTTAATGAGCAATTTAGCTTGTAACCATCCACCCTCCGAGTCAGTTTCTTGAGAAATAACAGAACAATTCAATTTTTTATGACATAAATAAATGCTCCATTTCTTATTGGTCGTAGACACTAAACTAAACCAACCCATTTCCGTTTAAGTTTCAAAGCTTCAGACTCCGTCAAATGGGTTTCCTGCAACAGAACTAAATCAGGATTACATGAAGCTAAATGGGATAATCTTCTCTGCCTCTTCATAGGGTTAATAAAACCTTTCACAATCCAAGATATAACTCTGAATGTAAATAAATTTAACTAGGTAATAAACAACATGATCAACAGTGATGGAAATGGATGAGTAAAATAGAGGAGAAAGAGGAACATAAGATAAAAATACAGTAAGGTCAATAGGAAAATACTTAGAGAAGGAGAATAGGAAAGTAGGAAAGGGAATGAATGAAAAGATAAGATAAGACAGTACATGTCATACATAGAATGACGACTGTAGTATGAACCTTCAAAGGGAAACAAGCAAACAACAAGGCCTGGCGACAGACAGTAAATATGGCACATCTAACAAAGGGGAACGTACCACGTCGGGAGAACAAGAAAGAGCAGGGGATGGATATGTAAGGACTCCGGAAGATCTGCAATAATAACAAAAACAAAGAAAAGACAAATAAAGATGTCTTAATACAAATATATCCAACAAAATATCGCCAACAAAATGCAACCTGTAAGAAAAGAAAGCAACTGAGGGTTAGAGAAAAAATTATCATGAGATGCTCAAATTCTCTAGAAGAAGGACCAGCTGTATCCAGGGAGGCCCGTAAAGTGTGAGTGAAGAAATTTTCGAAGATCTGCAGGGTCTTCAAAGGTGGAGGTGCGATTCTGAAAAGTCACTTTAAACAAGCATTGATGAAATAATCCATAGCGTGCACCCAAAGTACGTAGAGCTGGTCTGAGATCAAGAAACTCCTTCCGGCGTCTAGCCATTACTGTAGACACGTCTTGGGATAAGAACAATTTGGCACCAGACCAAATTAATTATTTTTTAAGTTTGGCTGCATTTAGAACTTGCAAAAGGTCATTAAATTTCAAAAATAGGAGGATTACGCCCCGGGGCTTTGAAGGAGCGGATGAAGAGGAGAGACGAGAACCCAGTCTATGGGCACATTGTATCTTCAAAGACACTGATGCAGGAAGGTCTAGAAGCTTCGGAAGAAAAGAGGTGAAAAGGTCACAGGGTCATCACCCTCAATACCCTCTGGAAGACCATAGAGACGAAGGTTGTTGCGTCTATTTCTGTTTTCAAGATCCTCAGCAGACTTCTTTAAGAGCATAATATCCTTCTCCAGAGAGGAGATCTTTGAAGATGCATCTTGAAGATCACTGACGTGCTGTTCCACGACGGACACCCTGGAGTCAAGCGAAGACCACTTAGCATCCAAAACTTGTAAACGTGAATTAGTTTCCTCAATAATTGGTCTCAAAGCATGAATTTCTTCCAAGACAGTGTCCAAAGAAACAGGTGAAATAGATTTCGGTGGAGATGGGGGGGGGGGGGGTCTTGTTTAAGCCTTTTGTTAGCAGAAGGAGGCAAATGCATTTTTGACAGCGTAATAGGCATAGACGCTGTTTTGGAAATGTTAGAATGAGCCATCCTATCAGAATTAAGCAAATCAGCCATAGGGTGTGCAAAGGAAGCAGAACCTGATGCAGGCAAACTGGCAGTAATCCTTTTATTAGAATGTAGTGAATGTTTAGATCTGCCCATGTGTAAAACAAATACTTTTAATCCAGCATCAGTGTAGGGCGTCAATAAAAACTCCTTTGATGAAATATATTAATAAGAAACGTCCAGAGGCGAAGTTACTCAAATTTAACTAGAGGAAAAAACAGTACATTAATAAATTGCCATAGTAAAAAGGAATTCCTTTAGTCAGGAGAAAACACAAAATGGCGGCCGAAATGCAGCAGTTTCTCTCACACGATGTACCACGTAGCAAGAAGCAGGGAGGAGAAACAGGAGAACAACCTCCCATTCAGGAGGAATTCCGCTGCAAAATGAGCCCCATTGAAGTGGTGGAGTGGCTCTTAAACCGCCGAAAACAGAAGCATCTCTCCCAACGCGGCTTGGAGTTCCGAGCTCAGGTGGCCATCTTCTGAGGTGCAATACTTTTAATTGGAGAGTAATACGGTAGAGGGTACCTGCCAGTGCTTAATTTGAGCTGGTGGTTTCCGGTGCTCGGCACCGACACTTAATTGTCAGCACCGGGGTCTGTGACAGTCTGCCACAAGGTTGCGCTGTCTGGCTGGTTTAGAGATGACCACAACAGTTAATAATTAACTCAATATACAATAAAAAATTAATATTACCTGCCACCCAAGTCATTCTTATAGCTTTGGGGTCCTGAAATAATCAGAATTGTGACATGTGTAATAGTGTGAATGTTAGTAATTGCGTTGTTACTATCATTGGCAGGACTGGCAGGTGTAATGTGTGGCACAAGGTGCAGTGGCCTCCTGACGAGAGCCCTGGCACTTATTTGTTTGCAAATTAAGCACTGGTACCTGCACTTCTATTTTTCCACTTCAAGCATTGGCCTCACCTGCAACCATCAGCTCAAATTAGGCACCTGTCTAATAGTAACCCTGCAGAACACAGAGGCAAATGGTAATCCAAGAGGCAAGTGGAAGAGTTTTCAAATTGGTTGCAAATAAACAAGTATTGCCTTGCATCATACGGGATTACCATCAGATTGTGCCACCCTTGACAATAAACATGCTCTCTCAGTGTTAGTGTGCTGCACATTCTACCAAATTTCACCCGTATGCTTGTTTCAGAGATTTCCATGCAGATTTTGAAGGAGTGAATTAATTTCTATTTTGGGCCAAATTACCCCTTTATTAGGGGGATCGATGTGAGGCGAGGTGGCCTCATGGCCAAAGCTTCCGACTTTCCAACTGGAGACCCAGGTTCAAGTCCGAGCCTCAGCTTAACATCCTTTGATCCCTAACAAAACGCTCAATTTCCCTGTGCCTGAAAAAATAGGTAATGTAATCTAGTGTTCATGTCAAGAAATCTAAGGTCCTTGGGCCAAGTTCGCCCAAAGTGAACCTGGAAAAAAACAATATTCTAATGTGCGAATTACGGTTGATCAGAACAGAGCCCTACTTTGCAAAATCAACACAAATCAGGGATTGAAAAAAATGGTGCATGTTGGCACCCATGCCATTTCATTTATACTTAGCAGACATGTGCCCTTTAATGAACAAGGTGAATAGTAATCTCATCAGAGTAGGGGGCAAGGAGATCGCGACCCTACAACATGCCGACTATACCATCATTTTCAGTAGAACACAGGTGAGCCCCAAAGAGTATTCAATGCCATGGAGGTATACTGTAAAGTTAACAAGTTGGGGGTCGACACTGAAAAATGTGGGTGCAAGCTAAACAAGGCAAGTCAATCGCACTTTGAGAGCAAAAAATGGAATGTGATAAAAACTATAAATATTTTGGGGGTTGGGTTCAGGAACGGAGAAGTCAGCAATGCCTTCACTCAAATCATGAGAATGAACTCACATAATGGGTCATATGCTCAAGCTGCTTTTACCTACATTATCAACACTTGGACAGGCCACTCACTATATATATTTAATTCGACATCAAAATGTATTTACAGGAACCAAAAACTCTCTCCAAGGGTCGATCCAACCAAAATTTTACACACAAAATTAAGGCATCTCTGACAAAGTTTCACAAAACTGTCACTGCTGATTCCCCATCCTTGTAAACAAACTCTATCCATAACAAGTGACATTTCCAGACTGTTCTCCAGACACAGCCTTTGTATAGAGTAAGTCTATTCACACCAAGGTTGTTCCAATCCTGGAGCACCCAAAAAACAGGCAGAATGAGATATGAGCTTTCTGCACCTGGCTGTCATCGGCCCAACTGAATGAGTTATCAGAGTAAAACAAAAGGGCAGGCCTCACCTGAAGACTACCTCACCTTTCACAACAGAGTTTGCAGTCCCACCACTCTCTCTATCATCAACCAAATGGCAGTGTTCAGGAAGACTAGTCAACAGCTCCTTGCTAACCAAAAGGTATCTTAGAACATCTAAAGGAGCCCCTTCTCCACTCTCCTCACTTCAGCAACTAGGTCTCCTCCCTCCAGCTGCAGGAATGTGAGCAATACACTTTCACTGTCTTTGAGTACAGTCCTCGACCCTCTATCTTATGCAAGGTCGAATAAAGGGCATGCAGAATGGATAACACTGGCCTCTATTACTCTGGCTCACTCCCTCACAGCATGCATGTGCTATAATGGCTACACACACCCACATACTTAAGACATACTCACAATGCTATCACAAAAGCCTGGGCAAGCACATAGAAGCAAGACTTTACATGGGTGGGCTAGAAGGCCTCCACTCCAGTAATTCACAAAAAGTGGCCTGGGGACATACTGAAATGGCATGCTTTCACCACCGCTCCATGTGTTAAACCCACAACAGGAACAGTAGGCCTCTGTCACAAATTCCCTACTTACCATACTTACATACCATACCAAGCATACTATACCTAAACTACCATACCTACCTACTATAGCTTCTCTACTGTACCTACCTACAAAACCTAACCTATTATACCTAATCTACCACACCTAAACTACCATCGCTACCCACTGAGCATACCATACATACCATAACTACCATACCTAACATACCCTACTAACCATAAGTATCCAAATAGGCATCTACCTACCCTATGTAACCAACTATTATATATACCTACCGTATGTAACCTACCATACCTATCATACCTACCAACCCTAACCCAACAAAAACGTACCTACTTGCCATATCTATCCTATCACACCTACCAGTCCTAACCAACCATACCTAACCTACCATACCATTCCATGCCTAGCTTAACTCTAACACAGCACTGAGTACATCTTATGACTGCCCTGAGGTGGCACTTTAGAGGAAACGGGCCAAGCTATGTATATTTTGAATTTGACAGCACTGAGAAAAAAGTAATCGAACACGACTCCATTAAATTTGATATAGTGTTTGCAGTGGCTCCATTGTGGAAATGCTGAAACTCTGTGATTCAACTAACACAGTCTACACATATTCATCAATTGTTCCCATATCCTAAACGTTTGCACTACCACACAAACTGACGTTCAGAGAAGATCATGCAAGCTAACAAGCACCAAGCATAACACATGACGCTCACAATGTACTTTACAATAAGATAAAAACAACAATATATCAACTCTCTCACAACTGCTAATTACCTAAAAACATAAACACTAACCGAACTAGCCTAAACTAGATCTTCATACTTACTGAAAAGAAATAACTACAAAATAAAAAAACCTGCACACACATTTCTGCTAACACATATCCAACTAATATCTTCCTGCTTTACTAATACTAAACTGCTGAATAATTACAAGAGTTTCATCATTAAACTAAACAAATGCATGCCTACGTAGTACTTGACAAAATAAAACTTAATTTATTTTCTAATAAGTGTAAAAAACCTTTCAATGTATTATTTGTATCCAAATGCAAATCCCGTAAGCACCCATGTATCTATTACAATTCAAACATATTACACAACTAAATGAAAATATAACACATGATCCTTCTCTTTAACAATATTTAAAATAAATTAATAATTACTACATACCACATAAATAACAAACTAGACCTATTGGCATGACCAGTGCTTGTCTGGCATTTGTTTAATCCATTTCTAGTAGTTGACGGTTGCCTGATGTTGAAAGTACAACCTTTCAAAAAAACTGTCTTAAATCTCCACAAAGAATTTAATTGTCTCTCCAACAGTGCTTAATTTGTAAAAAATGAAGTGACAAGGCCCTCATGAGAAGACCACTGCAGCTTGCACCACCCATTACCTCTGCCAGGAATGCCAATTACCGCATCAACACCACTACTAACCATCACACTCCTATAAGTGTGACAATTCACACTATTCCAGATACCCAGCTCTATAAGGATGGCTTGGGCAGCAGGTATTAGTCCTTATTAATGTATATTGAATTAAAAAACGACTGTTGTATTGTTCATTTACAAATTAGACAGACAGCCCCACCATGTGGCAGACTGTCTTAAGTGCCGGGTTGACAATAAAGTGCCGGTGCAGAGCACCGGAAACCGCCGGCTCAAATTAAGCACTGCCTGTGTCACTTGAGGAGCACTCATTTTGTGAAAGGATAGAGCTTAGTGCTCACTCACTACCAACATCCATTCAAAGCCGAAATAATATACCATGGTTTCACTGCATTTTTTACCATTGGATAACCAAATTTCATGTTGTCAGTTTGACTGGTTTATTTCTTTACTATACAGAAAATCTAACACTTATGAAGGTGGAGTAATGTAATGGGAAGGGAGATTACTCCATGCGCGAGCCATGGCATAGGTGGGTGTTCAGCTATAGAAAACAGGATGTCTTCCATTTTTTAATGCTTAAAAGGGTGTAAGTGGCTTCTTTTTACCCATTGTTCTTTGAGTTAGAGTTAAATTATAAGGTACAAATATGGCACTTTCATTATGAAGCTGCCAAGGTACTTTTCCAGACAGTAATGTCTGTAATGTCCAATATAGATGTGCAGTTACTCGCATTTCAGCCTGTCCATGTTGTAGAAGACATAATCGCTCTTCTAGAAGATCTGAGGCTGTCGACAATATATTCTTCAAGGAATATACTCTGTTGGAGAGCATTTGTTTGACATTGTCTATCACTTTGTGTCATTTGTATAATTCCTCTATCAGTTTGTCTAATTCTTTCTGCAGCTTCCTTCTCTTAGTATTTTTGTCATTCATTATAGATTGCTTAACCTGCTTCAAATATAAAACATTTAATTTGAGCTGGATGTGAACCTAGGAGGAAATCATTGAAATCCATATATTCACGAATTTTGTACAGGGCTCCTTCACAGCTGTTAAGCTGGAATGTGCTAGCCACGGTTGACAGAGCTTACCCACTCCATAGTAAAACTCACAGGTGTGTATCTGTCATTCCTGGGGTCTTGGCATTTAGCTGAAGGACCATGTTTTGAAAAGAAATTGATGCAACGCACATATCTGCATTAATAGGGCACAGGGCTAAATTCTAAGGATGTAATCTAGTTGAGCTATATGTACAATTTTAAATCTCATCATTTAATTCAGCAACTGTGATATTTTCTTTCTTCTACCAATTTTGCAATTGAGTCAAATTAACTTTTGGAATAGAGGATGTTTTTACATCCCTTGTGGACTCAAAATCCCAGACAAGTGGTCTGCAGAATTGTTTTATTCAGGAAAATGATTTTTCTGGGTATGATGCATACTCTGTATAGGGCCTCTGTACCTTGAATTTGCCAAAAGTTTGCTGCCCAAATACTTTTTTCATCCACATTTTCATTCCAACACTCATAGCCTTGTATAGCAAGATTTCAAATTAAGTCACAGGAGTAAATTAGTTTGTAATTGGTAATAAGGTTCTTTTGGAGTCAGTCTTGCTTCTGTTAATAGTAAACAGCTGAAGGATTTGTCCTGTTAGCATTACTGAAATAAGGGAATTTCTTCACGAAATTCAGGTGACTATTTAAAAGTGGTGCCTGGCAGTGCATAATATATATCTCTTCGGGATAACTAGTTCTGTGTATGTAGTAATGACCAAAATTAATGTAGCAATACATTTCTTTATAATTATCAGCATTTAAATAAGCATCCTCATTATCAAGGGCTGTGTAGGCCTGAGGTATAACATCATACGTTAAACTATTTTAATGTCCCATTCATCTGAAAAGGAACCAGGTCTTATTATAACATCTATTAAAATCTTTAAAATGTAGGGGATCTTTGACATCTCAGTGGGCCCTATTGTTTGATAAGGAACCATTTCCCAAAACATGCCATATGGTACAGGATACGTGGTGATATTCACAGCATGATGATCTTGTTGTACTCTATTAGAAGAAAGTGGTTGCAGTTCTTAAACCACAAGTATAGGCAGAAATTTAGCTGGAATGTAATGTGCATTTAGTAACAGTAAAACAATGATCGGCAAAATGAGCTACATTAGAAAGAGGAACCCTCCAGTAGCAATCCACAAGTAGGACCATAGTGGTAATAGATTGCTTTCACATAAACAATAGTAAGCAGAAAGCAATCGGTGTTGTTGAATGACTGTGGAGTGAGTCAGCAAATCATCTATTTCAAATTCGGAGTAATCTTCATAAAGAGTTATGTCTTGCAAAGGCTTCATTACAATTGATGTTGGCTCAATCGGCGTTCATAATAAACCAACGCAGCAGTTGAGACTGTTGGAATTGTCACAATTGCAGCATCCGGCTTCTCAGTGGAATCTGTCACTTGCTGGAGACACAGCCGGCTTGATGGTACCTGATTTGAGAGTTAATTTATCAGCATTGCTGTACTCTTCTTTGGGTAGCTCCTTCAGAGTAGGGAGAGGTTGTGAAGTTCTATTCCGGATGCTTCTTGATGTCAGAGGTGGTCTGCTGAACAGAATTGGCCACATAATACTTGCTGTTTTTCTTTGAACCAGGCAACGGTAACAAAATTACAGTTTGTGGGCCTTCTACCGCAAGTCCTTGTGTGGGTGGTCAGTAGGATGGCCCAAACACTTGTTTATCAGTCATCTTTTCTTGAACTACATCCCTTACTTTTGGGATCCACCCGTCAGAAGCTTTAAAGGCCTTCTCTTTGCCAGTGGTGGAGTCGAAGGATTTCAAACTAGACAGCTTGCACTGACCTCTTGGACATTTGGGGGTTGAATCACAAAGGGAAGCTTACACTTTTGTTTAAGTTTAATACTTTTTGGTATTCACAAACTACACATGGAGTTTTATGACTCCACACTGTCTATATGTATGTGTGGGAAGTTTTCCACCCCCACTATGGAATCTCTGGGTGTGGAGAACTCTATACACATAAGTATAGAGAGGGGGAAATCGTAAAACTCTGCACATTGTATGTGAATACCACAAAGTATTACATTTACAGGAAGGTGTGAGTTTACCTTTGTCAATCAGGCCCTCCGTAAGAAGTCAAAAGCTGGTCCAGGTCGAACTTCTCTTCTTTCGCCACCATTTCATGAATATCTAGGTCAGCTGCATACTTGGATAATATAAAGAGCATCCTATACGGAGTGCGACCATCTATTACTCCTTTAGCAGATTATTTATTGTTCTTTAGACCCCGTACAGATTATATAGCCAACTCAGTCCTGTGCTTAACACCCTAAGGGTCAAGATTTTTTTAATCATACCATTGGCACGCTCTATTAACCCACTGATCTCTGCGCAAAAGGAATGTGAGTAATACAGACATATTTCCAAAGCAGACATAGAGTCCCTGAATGCCTTTGCGGAGAACGCAGGGCCATTGTCCGAATGAATGCACCCATGGCTACTAGGCACTGCAAGTCATTTATGACCGTTCAAGTATCAGCATTTCTTTGTAGCCAAACCCATAGGAATTGGGAGCATAAATCAGTTGCGATCAATATATGTTTTTATTGATTAGCTGCTATGATTAGACTAATGTAATCAAGATAAATTACACCAAATAGCCAACTGGAGAGTTAGGGGAATCGATGCTGGTTTTGAAACAGTGGAATGTTTAATTTGTTGCCAAATGTTGCATTGCTGCCTAACAAAGTTTTTAGCTTTTTTAGGTATGAAGAGCCACCAGTAGCTCTGCTATAGCTTTGTTGATGTAGCACATATACCAGTGTGGAAAGATACTGACTCCTCATGAGCTGCTTTAATGAAACAAAACCTAGCCTGCTCATTATGTATTACTATATCTTCCACTCCACGCAAAAATGCAGTTGGAGTGTTATCTGAACTGAGAGTGTAGGAGTATTTGCAGGGAAAGCCATCTGTAGGCTTTTCACCTTTAGCAGTTGCTTGTGTCGCTCTCAAAATTTCATTGTCAATCTTGGTTTGCGATCGAGTTACCACTGCTACTTTAAAAGCATGAACTGCTGCCTTTGTGGTTAAGTCAGCTGCACAGTTCCCTTTGGCGTGAATTCCTTTTTCTTTGTGGGCTATGGTTTGTTGAACATGGATCAATGGAAGCTTGTCTTGAAAGACAGCCTCCTTTCCTCAGCGCTGTCTATTTTTTATTAGTTTTCCTTTTGAATCTCTGAATCTGTTCAGGCACCAATATGCTAAATCGACTTTGCAACCTTGCATGTAATCACTGTGTGGTAACTGTTCCTAAAACAAGGACCCATAACCAACTTGGTTATGCATGAAAGAAAAGTAGAGAATGAAAGATAAGGTAGTCGCTATATGTGGTTCCCAGTTGATGAAGGTGGGGGAATTTCTCCTTTAGAAATTAGTGCCCTCACACACTCTTGCGAGTGTCATGCTTCATCATCGGGCGTTGCTCCTCGTGGGGGTGGCGCTGCTGTCCCCCACGGGCCCCGCGAGAGGGCTCTTTGTCGGAGATCTTTTAGGGGACGCTGCAATTGTGCATGCGGGTGTGTGGGCCTAAAAAGGGTAGGTGAAAGTGTGCTAAAATTACCCCACCGGTACCGTCAGGTCAATTTTTATTCGTAGGTCCAGGAGGTAGGACTAAAAGAATTATACAGGGGAGATGGAGCACCTCTATTAACAAATACCATAGAGGTCAGGGTATTACTCTGCTGCTCTCAGTGCCCGTGTGTGATTGTGAATGAGTGTGTTGGTCAACATGTTTCGTGCTGGGAATGGGTCCCTAATAGATCCCTGTGCACTTCGTCAGGACCGTGTGGTGTGAAATGGTGAATAAAAATAGGAGTAGGGAAAAGACACCCTGTAATCCTATGGTACCTCTTGTCAGGTGTAAGTGCGTACTTTGCGCTCATAGGAACATCTCTTTTGTGTTCCTGTTAGTACCTGGTGATAAGAAACAACATGGGAACACAAAGAAAAACATATAGAGACAAACGTAAGTCGTAGTGAATATAAATCCACAATAAACGTAATTGTTGCAGCAGCGTTTGATTCTTGCCATGCATATCGTTGTAGCAGTCTGTGGGAAACGTGCGCTAGACATATTATTACTGCCACATGTGCCTGACGGCGTAAGCTGTCAGTGTCTGTGATTGTGATGAGGTCTCATGCACTGGCCTCGTGATGGCTGTGCATGCCATATTTATACCGAGTGCGAAGTATCAAAAACACTCGTTTGTTTCATGGTGGCCACCAGTGCTTGTTAATACAAAAGCGCGCTCCATGTGTGAGTAAAAATTAACGAGGTTGAGTGTCGCGTTGTCCCGGGCTGTTCATCACTGATATCTGGTAATGAGGCACACATTAAAATAACGTGAGGCAAAATATCCATAAAGCACACACAGTCATTCTAGACTCTCATACTAATTACCCCTTTAAAAGAAATGAAGTGCCTCTTCGGCAAATCCCCGCGGTCTCGAGGGGGAATATCTGTGGGATAAGAATGCCAAATTAAGCCCAGTGCGCGGACGACATACCTGTCTCTGTCGTGTGGAAGCAGCTGAGTAATACTCACATTAAAGCCCCTTCGTTCTGGCCCGTTACCTGCCCTGCCGCTGGATGGACGCCGGAGGAATGCAAGGCGGCGTCCACCCAGTAAAGAATGCTGGAGGGCGAAAGTGACGGGGTTTCGAGGGAGGGGGGGGCGTGTACTACAGGAAGCAGCTCAGTTCGGTGGTGGTAGGCGGGCAAAACTGAGAACAGCGGCCATCTTGGAAGGGTTTTTTAAACAACAATTAAACCACCCGTATAATGTCATTGACGTTGCGTGTATTCGTGATGATGGTCTCTCACGTAAACTGATGAGTAGACAATGTTGGCGGCGGGCATGGTTGTTATACCATATGTATGATGGTTACCAAAGTGACAATTCGTTATCCTCGCCCTATTTTGTGTTGTAAGCATAATGTATGCAACTTGCTGAAGTTAAATGGTCAGTATTCTGCATTTTCAAGCGAGGGCCTAGACTTCCCCAAGTGATACCTGTTAAGGTCACCACACCTGCTTATCGACGTTATAGATGCTGTATGGGTTTTACAGCTGTACTCAGGTACACCTACGGTCATACTGGGACGTTCAGTGAAATTCGTTTACCTGTGGTAGTCTAGTACAGGTGTCCCATCTATGTCCATACCACAGTGTACATCAACCGCTTGTAAGCCCCATACTATGGAATGACCCATCCCATACCGTGGTGGAGAAAAGTACAGTGTGCTATGGACGGGCTGTCTGTCAGATGGTCGGGTGACCCTTACCGACCGGTTTGGGGATGATCCATCTGAGTATGCTAGTATTAGACTACTGTCTTTTCAGGTAACAAGTTCCGCCCAAGGTATGTCGTCGTTTAATCCCCGTGTGTTGCATTTTAATCGGAACACCCAGCGTTGTTCTTGCCTGAACAGTGTAGTGGGAGTCCAATTGGAGTAGGCTTCAATGATGGTCCATTTCAGGTCATTAGGAGCATGGTTCATCTCTAGGAAATGATTTTGTAGCTTGGTGTTTGTCTTCTTGCACCGTATGGTGCTTTTGTGTTCCCCTATGCGTAGTTTGACGGGTCTGGTTGTCATACCAACGTATGGTTTGCAGCATGGGCATGTGATTAGATATATGCAATTCTTTGTGTTGCAATTAGTATGTCGTTTTTGTACCCATGGTCTGGCCAGACCTAGGTCAATTTGCTTGGATGCTTCAGTCAGTGGACATACGGAGCAGGTGCCACATGGATAGTGACCCTCAACTGGTGGAAGAGCCCACAAGGTGGGTTGAGTATTAATGGATTGTTTAGGTCGTGTATGGACAAGGAAGTCTTTGAAATTCTGTGTGCGTTTGAATGAGAAGAGTGGAGTAGGTCCAGGGTTAAATGCTCCTGTCTCCAAAATACCCCAGTGTTTTCTAATCAGTTTCTGGATTCTGTTGGAGTTGGGGGTGAACGTAGTTACACATGTAAGTGCATTGGTTTGGGGTTTCTCCTTGACTTCTAACAGTGCCTCCCGGTGGTTATTCCTGGCTCGTTTGTGTGCTTTTCTTATAGTACTCTGGGGGTAGTTACGTGCCGACAAATTGTGCGACAGGATGGAAGATTGTTTCTCAAATTCGCAGATGGTATTGCAATTGCGGCGGAGCCGTAGAAATTGTCCCACTGGGAGATTGTCCCTGAGTGCCTTGGGATGGTGGCTCTGGTACATCAGGAGACTATTCCGGTCCGTGGGTTTTTTGTAGTTCGTGGTTCGCAATGACCCTTCTTGTAGGGTAATCCAGAGATCCAGAAAAGCGACGCTCTCTTTGGATATAGTACCTGTGAATTTCAGAAAGGGGTCTAGGGTGTTTAGCCATTCACAGAATGTGGTACATCCATTCTCATCTCCTCTCCAGAAGAGTAAAATGTCGTCGATATAGCGTCGCCATACCATGACGTTCTCTCTGTAGGGGTTGGTCTCGCCCAGAATGAACTTGGCTTCAAAGTTGGCCATGTACATACAGGCTAGACTCGGCGCGAACGTGCTCCCCATGCTGGTCCCTTGAATTTGATGATACAATTGTCTTTTGAAGGCAAAAAAGTTTTCTTTGAGAGCCACGGCTGCGCATTCGCAGATGAAAGCAACTGGTGTATGGCCATAGGTCAGTGCTCTGTAGCATGGCCTCCATTACCTCCAGAGTGGCATCCTGCGGAATGTTCGTATAGAGTGCTTCCACATCCAACGTGGCCAACACAGTGATCGTTCCTGGTTCATTGAAATTCTCTATAAGGTTGAGGACCTCTGTAGTGCCCCTTAGGTAAGTTGGTGTTTCAATGGCTCGAGCAATGAGTTAATACCTGACACTATCGGGCGTCCTGGGGGAGGGTTAGTCCCCTTGTGTATTTTCGGTAAGGTGTAGTAGTAGGGAGTCCTGGGGTTTTCGTTGATCAAAAATGCTGCTTCCTGGGGTGATATCCAATCCTCGCTTTCAGCCTCTGTGACCAGGCTTCTGATCTTCGTAGTAAGTCTTATTGTCGGGTCTTCCTCAATGGGGAGGTAGTATTTGGTGTCCGTGAGCTGGCGCTGGCACTCTGCATCATATGTGCCTATGTCCTGGACCACGATGGCACCGCCTTTATCGGCTGGTTTGATGATAATTGATGCGTCTTCCGTGATACCTTTTAGAATCCGTCTCTCATCTTTGGACAGGTTGTCAAAGGAGCGGCGGTGTGGAAGATTCGTGACATCCTTCAAGACCGCTTGCTCAAACGTGAGCACTTCGTTTGGAGTCATGGCTGCAGTCGGTGTAAATTTGGATTTCTTTTTCAGCCCGGTGCCGGTGATGGGTGTCTCAGGTTTGTCCTGGAAGAAGGCCTTCAATCTCACCTTCCTGAAGAATTGGTGGAGTTCCTGATGCAATCTGAATGAGTCCTCACATGGTGTCGGCAAATTGACCTAGGTCTGGCCAGACCATGGGAACAAAAACGACATACTAATTGCAACACAAAGAATTGCATATATCTAATCACATGCCCATGCCGCAAACCATATGTTGGTATGACAACCAGACCCGTCAAACTACGCATAGGGGAACACAAAAGCACCATACGGTGCAAGAAGACAAACACCAAGCTACAAAATCATTTCCTAGAGATGAACCATGCTCCTAATGACCTGAAATGGACAATCATTGAAGCCAACCCCAATTGGACTCCCACTACACTGTTCAGGCAAGAACAACGCTGGATGTTCCGATTAACATGCAACAAACGGGGATTAAACGACGACATACCTTGGGCGGAACTTGTTACCTGAAAACACAGTAGTCTAATACTAGCATACTCAGATGGATCATCCCCAAACCGGTCGGTAAGGGTCCCCCGACCATCTGACAGACAGCCCGTCCATAGCACACTGTACTTTTCTCCACCACAGTATGGGATGGGTCGCTCCATAGTATGGGGCTTACAAGCGGTTGATGTATACTGGTGGTACGGACATAGATGGGACACCTGTACTAGACTACCACAGGTAAACGAATTTCACTGAACGTCCCAGTATGACCGTAATGTGTACCTGAGTAGAGCTGTAAAACCCATACAGCATCTATAACGTCGATAAGCAGGTGTGGTGACCTTAACAGGTATCACTTGGGGAAGTCTAGGCCCCCACTTGAAAATGCAGAATACTGACCATTTAACTTCAGCAAATTGCATACATTATGCTTACAACACAAAATAGGGCGAGGATAACGAATTGTCACTTTGGTAACCATCATACATATGGTATAACAACCATGCCCGCCGCCAACATTGTCTACTCATCAGTTTACGTGAGAGACCATCATCACGAATACACGCAACGTCAATGACATTATACGGGTGGTTTAATTGTTGTTTAAAAAACCCTTCCAAGATGGCCGCTGTTCTCAGTTTTGCCCTCCTACCACCACCGAACTGAGCTGCTTCCTGTAGTACACGACCCCCCCTCCCTCGAAACCCCGTCACTTCCGCCCTCCAGCATTCTTTACCGGGTGGACGCCACCTTGCATACCTCCGGCGTCCATCCAGCGGCAGGGCAGGTAACGGGCCAGAACGAAGGGGCTTTAATGTGAGTATTACTCAGCTGCTTCCACACAACAGAGACAGGTATGTCGTCCGCGCACTGGGCTTAATTTGGCATTCTTATCCCACAGATATTCCCCCTCGAGACCGCAGGGATTTGCCGAAGAGGCACTTCATTCCCTTTTAAAGGGTTAATTAGTATGAGAGTCTAGAATGAATGTGTGTGCTTTATGGATATTTTGCCTCACGTTATTTTAATGTGTGCCTCATTACCAGATATCGGTGATGAACAGCCCGGGACAACGCGACACTCAACCGCGTTATTTTTTACTCACTCAAGGAGCACGCTTTTGTATTAACAAGCACTGGTGGCCACCATGAAACAAACGAGTGTTTTTGATACTTCGCACTCGGTATAAATATGGCATGCACAGCCATCATGAGGCCAGTGCATGAGACCTCATCACAATCACAGACACTGACAGCTTACGCCGCCAGGCACATGTGGCAGTAATAATATGTCTAGGGCACGTTTCCCACAGACTGCTACAACGATATGCATGGCAAGAATCAAACGCTGCTGCAACAATTAAGTTTATTGTGGATTTATATTCACTACGACTTACGTTTGTCTCTATATGTTTTTCTTTGTGTTCCCATGTTGTTTCTTATCACCAGGTACTAACAGGAACACAAAAGAGATGTTCCTTTGAGCGCAAAGTACGCACTTACACCTGACAAGAGGTACCATAGGATTACAGGGTGTCTTTTCCCTACTCCTATTTTTATTCACCATTTCACACCACACGGTCCTGACGAAGCGCACAGGGATCCATTAGGGACCCATTCCCAGCGCGAAACATGTTGACCAACACACTCATTCACAATCACACACGGGCACTGAGAGCAGCAGAGTAATACCCTGACCTCTATGGTATTTGTTAATAGAGGTGCTCCATCTCCCCTGTATAATTCTTTTAGTCCTACCTCCTGGACCTACGAATAAAAATTGACCCGAAGGTACCGGTGGGGTAAATTTAACACACTTTCACCTACCCTTTTTAGGCCCACACACCCGCATGCACAACTGCGGCGTCTCCTAAAAGATCTCCGACAAAGAGCCCTCTCGCGGGGCCCTTGGGGGACAGCAGCGCCACCCCCACGAGGAGCAACGCCCGATGATGAAGCATGACACTCGCAATAGTGTGTGAGGGCACTAATTTCTAAAGGAGAAATTCCCCCACCTTCATCAACTGGGAACCACATATAGCGACTACCTTATCTTTCATTCTCTACTTTTCTTTCATGCATAACCAAGTTGGTTATGGGTCCTTGTTTTAGGAACAGTTACCACACAGTGATTACATGTTAGTTCTTGGGAGCAACGGTACTGTGACCTAGCTTTTCTAAAGACGCTCCCTGTCCCCCATTCTTTAGTGTTGTGTGATTTTGCAACCTTGCACACAGAAGGATGAATCAGAACCTATAAGTGTGGGAACTGCTGAATTGGCCTTCTGTGGGGCAAGAAACAGAGCATGAATTTCTGTGAGTTGTGCTGGGCAATCAACTAAAATGTTAGTGTGTGTGTGTTTGTGTGTGTGTATGTGTGTGTGTGTGTGTGTGTAAAGCGAGTTGAATTTACCATCTTTAACAATTCTTTGGACTGTAGTTTAAGCTTCAGAGCATTTCTGTTTAGTACAAACCATAGGCTGCGCAGAGCCATCTGTGCAAAAGATGCTTTGATAGTTCTCAATGGGTAAGCCATGAGGAGTCTGTGGTGTGTTTTCTGTATATTGGTGGAATTCTTGCATGCAGAGAGTAAGGTTACATTAAAATTTTACATCAATTGCCCTTAAAGATGTGGCCCACTGTATCCAAGGCAGATATAAACCACAAGTGTTAAGAACGCTTACTGTTGTCGCTGGTTCTAATATAAGAATAGGAGAAACTATAATTATAAATGTATCCAGTGCCAAAGAACGCTGTTTCAAAATGAAAGTCTGCACTTAAGCAAGAATTTTCTCTATGGGAGCGAACTCTGCCTCACCTGTGGAGTACAAATGTGATTTGCAAGCAATAGGAACAGTCTGCCCCGAATTGTAGACTATATAAGTGTCACCTGAAGTTCAAGTAACAATTCTAATAACTAGGTTAGTCTTGTGATCACTAGTCTGTAAATATTTTGTCTCTAAGATGTCTGCTTGGAGTACATGTAAGATGGATGTGTGTTGTTCATTGCATTGTTTTTCAGAAAACGTGGGAGAAATCAAAGTATACAAGTGCTTTACCGGTGATGGAACGTGGGTCGGCTACAAGAACTCAGTTAGTCCAGCTCAATAGAATAGCTTAAATCCTGGTTTGCAGAGGATTGCGTCGAAGATGCGTCGTGCAGCTGAAGCGATGCATCTGTTCCAATATGTGGTGAGGCGGGAAAGCGAGGTCCTGTTGCATCAACATTGAAAATCCCATTGGCGGGGCTTGCGATGCGAAGTCCAACGCTGAGGATGCAACACACAGCCTGAGCGATGCATTGGTTCCGAAGAGATGCAAGGCTGCGACGCGTAGTGCAGCATCGTCATCTAAGCTGCCATCGCCGAGAGATGCAAGGATGCATCGCGCAGTGTCGGTTCTGAAGATGATGCGAGCTTTGGCGGCAATGCAAGTCTTTGCAACTAGTCCAATCCATGCAGCAGCTGAGATGCGTCAGTTCTGTTCAGTGTTGCGCCACGCAGCATAGGAGATGCATCGGTTCCACTGGATCCAGAGAGACTGACAGAGCATCATACACTTACTTTCAAGGGTCCAGGCCTGGGTTGGTACCACTTGGCAGTTAGACTCACAGATGGCAGAGTCCAGGTGCAGATGCAAGGGGGTTGGAAGCCTGTTATGTCCCTGAGGCTTCAGATCAGGAGGCCAGTCAACTAGCTCTTGGAGTCACTCTGGGTTCTGGGTTCAAGAGTTGCAGGTCCAGTCCTTCTCACCCAGGCAAGAGGTCAGCAGGTGGCAGGTCACCACAGCAGGGCAGCAGTTCTTCCAGAGCAGCAGTCCACTGGAATGGCAGTCCTTGTAGAAGCACAGCAGTCCTTCATCCTGGCAGAGTATCCACAGGTCCAGAAGTGTGTACTGAAGAGTGGGTCTGAAGGTCCTTTTTTATACCCTGGTGCCCTTCTTCTGGAAGGAAGGAGAAGTTTCTGGAAAGGTTCTTTGAAGTGCATGGAATTTCTTGACTCCTCTGCCCTGGCTCAAAGCTGGCTGCAGTGACAATACAGGGTTGTTAAGCCCTTTGTATGGAGATAAGACACATCCTATTCAAGTGTAAGTGGGGTTCTGCTCAGCTCTGCCGCTCCATCCTGCCACCTGATGGCTTATTGAGACATACTTAATCCCTCTATTGCAGGACTGTTTGGCAGGAATTCACAAAGTCTAACTGTCAGTTACACCCAGTCATGTGACCCAAGAAAGGCTACAGACACAAAAGGGCTAAGGGTAGGAAAATGCCAGCTTGTGAACATGCCAACATGTGACCTAAGAAAGACAACAGACACAAAAGGGCTAATGGCAGGAAAATGCCAAATTCTAAAAGTGTAATTTTCAAAACTTAAATGAAAATTCAGACTTTACCATTAAAGAAGGTTTATCATTACAATTTTCATCGACACTAAACATAACATATCCACCAGCCCCCAATTAGAAATTAAAATGTAGTAATGAAAATGAACTTTAGCTGTTTTTCACTACCAGGACATGTAAAACTCAAACAAACATGTCCAACCTTTTGATTACACAGCACCCTGTCTTATGGGCTACCTAGGGCCCACCTTAGGGGTGACTTATATGTAATAAAAGGGGGGTTTAGGCTTGGCAAGGGGTTTAAATTCCAAGTCAACATGGAAGTTTAAAACTGCATTAAGGCTGTAATGGCAGGCCTGGGTCATGTTTTACTGTGCTACTTAAGTGGGTGGCACAATAGGTGCTGCAGTCCCACTAGTATCATTTAATTTACAGGCCCTGGGTAAATATAGTACCACTTTACTAGGAACTTATATGTAAATTAAATATGTAAATTGGGTATAAGACAATTTAACAATGTTTTGGGGAGAGAGCACAAACACTATAGCACTGGTTAGCAGTAGTGAAATGCACAGAGTCCTAAGGCCAACAAAAACAAATTCAGCAAAAAATAGAAGGAGGAATGCCAAAGGTTTGGGGGTGACTCTGCATAGAGGGCCCGATCAAAAAGATTGGCCAATGGCATCCCCCTCGAATTTTGTACACAATACTCATCGCTTTTGATCAACCAACTGAAGGATTTATTTGAAGAGGCTCATGGGGACACCCTGCTACTTCATGGACTCCAAATAGCCACAATTTCATTTATATTGAAACCAAATAGACCACCAGAGGAATGTGGAGCGTATCACCCCATATTCCTCTTAAGTATAGAAACCAACATGTTGGCCATAATCCTTGCAACCAGGTTATCTGGAGTGATTTGTACACTGGCGCAAGATGATCAAAGCAGCTTTATGCACCACAATAGCATCAGGGCTCTTTGGGCACCTTAATGCTATACTTGCTCACACAGAGCACACATCAATTATTACTTGATGCAGGCAAATAGACTTCCAGGGAAAAGAGGAGGAGTAGCAGCAATCATTAAAAAAGATCTCTCGGCCACTTCCATTGCCTCATTTGAATTTGCCTCAGTGGATAGTCTCACACTAAAATTAATATTTCCTAAATCGACATTAGTGTGCATATTGATTTATAGACCCCCTACTGCAATAGGAGATTTTGTCACTGAATTAGCTAACTATCTGACCCCACTTACTATAGACTTTGCAAAAAAAAATTAATTGGAGACCTGAATTGTTGGTCTACAGAGGAAGGGGGGAGCCGGGGTTCCAAAGAGCTCACAGACCTACTGAATAATTTGAATTTAGAAGGGCATATAATGGAATCCACCCACATTAAAGGGCATGCTTTAGACCAATTATGGACCTCTAATCTTTTGGTCCGTAACTTAATGGTCAAGCCATGTGTGTGGTCAGATCACCACCTGATACACTTTGCTATAAATGGCCTATCTTTATGTAAATCGATGAATGACACGAAATTATTGACTAGAAATTGGAATCGTGTCTACCTACCAGGGTTCCTCAATACATTGAAATCTACTCTCCCGCTTATAACAGATAATGTTAATGAGATGGAAAGAGCTATTTTCAACTGGCAACTATGGGCTTGTGAGATACATGCCCCATTACAATGGAAAGAGAGGGTCTCGCGGCGGCATGAAACCTCTTATTGGTTTACTACAGAGTTAAAACTAGTAAAACTTAAAACCCGCCAGGCGGAACGGAAATGGAGGAGAAGCTACTCACCAACTGATAGGAAAAGGTATGAAAAAGCATTAACTGAGTATAAAGTTGCCATTGTGGAGGCTAAAAAGGCCTTTTACACAAATAGGGTGCTTAGCTCTGAAAATAAATCCAAAGATATTTTCAAAATAGTTAGAGAACTCTCTAGTGCTGATCGCATCACATGGGCCATTACTCCTTCACAAGTTTTATGCGACAACTTGAATACTTTCTTTGTTGACAAAATTAAGGTCATCCAGGAATCTATCTCCTCTAACTCTCAAGACTGGAAATTACATAAGCGATATACTAATCCCATAACTTTGTCTAGTTTCCAAAATGTTACCTTAGATCGGCTAGTAGAACTTAGAAATAAGATACAATCTGGCTCCCCTAATGACCCCTGCCCTGCAAGGATTCAAAAAGATCTTTTCACACAATTTCCGGACACTTTTCTCTCCCTTCTTAACATCTCTTTGGAGAAGGGGGTGGTCCATCGTGCTTTCAAAGAGGCAGTGCTGGTTCCGCTGCAAAAGAAAGCTGGAGTAGATCCTAGCTTAATGACTAATTATAGACCGATATCACTCCTCCCATACCCGGCGAAGATACTGGAGGCACATGTTGCAAATCTCCTTTCTGCCTTCATTGAAGAGACTAACTTCCTGGATTCCCATCAGGCAGGCTTTAGGCCTTCACACTCTACTGAATCAGTTATCTTGAGTGTAGTGGATGATCTGAAAGAGGGTGCAGACAGGTGGTGTACACAGGCCCTGGTTTTATTAGACCTATCCGCCGCTTTCGACACCGTGGATCACACCATATTAGCGGATAGAGTGGAAGCGGCGGGCCTGAGGGGAGAGGCGCTGGACTGGATGCTCTCTTTTTTAAAGGAACGCACTCAATCTGTCAGGCTGGCACCCTTTAAATCAGCCTGGGTCAACACCACATGTGGTGAACCGCAAGGCTCATCTCTCTCACCGCACCTGTTTAACATCTATATTTGTCCTCTGATTCATGCTCTTCAAACCAGGGGAGTGAAGGTATATAATTATGCAGACGACATGCAGCTGATTTTCCCGATTGATGAGACGGAGGAATCTAAGGATTTCTTCCAATATACTATGCTATTTATCAAAGATTGGATGAGTCATAACTATCTCAAATTAAACTCAGACAAAACTGAGATAGTCATCTCCAATAACAGACTCAATCAGTGGACGCCAGTACACTGGCCAGCTGCTTTGGGCACTCCACCTATTCCAAAAAATTCAGTTAAAAGTCTGGGGATTAAAATCGATGCTAAGCTATCCATGCATGAACAGCTCAACCTGGTTACTTCCTCTTGTGTTTACCATCTGAGGACCTTCAGGAAAATCAGGAAATTCTTCACCAGGGAAGCAAGCATGGTTATCATGCTTGCTCTGATCATGTCCAGGCTGGATTATGCCAATGCCATCTATTTAGGGCTTCCTGCTAATCAGACCCATAGGCTGCAATTGATTCAAAATCAAGCAGCTAGGCTGGTCTTTCAGCAACCGAGACACTGCCATACTAAACCTCTTCTGAAGCAGTTACACTGGCTCCCGGTGACTCAGCGATTCATGTTCAAGACAGGCTGCATGGTATTCAATGCACTTCACGAAAAGGGCCCCAAATTCATATCTGCAAAGATCTCAAGGTACTTACCCAAACGAAATCTCAGATCCGCCACAATGTCTATGTTGACTATTCCTAGATTTAAGCGCAAGAGAACGGGCGGTTCCCGTTTTTCTGTTCTTGGCCCTACACTTTGGAATTCTTTCCCGATAGACATCAGACTTTCATCTAAGTACACCATTTTCAGAAAAAAACTGAAAACTTGGTTGTTCACTTTAGCCTATTGTTAGTATTCCTCAGGAAGGTTCTCCCTCCCCTCATAGCGCCAAGAGACCTTTGGTATACGTGCGCTTAATAAATTCCCTAACATAACATAACATAGAGAATTTACACAGAAGCTGTAGCCTCACACTGTTGGATATAGAGAAGACTTTTAACACAGTGTACTGACCCTTTATTCTCCGAGTACTACATCAAATGAACCTCAGACCGAGATTCCTGCGGTATGTGGAAATAATTGTATGCAGCTCCCTGGGACTAAGTAAGAGTGAATGGTATGCTCTCTTTGCTGTTTTCCATGAACAGGGACACTCACCAAGGCTCTCTAGTCTCGCCCCTATTATTCACCCTAGTGATAGAGCTTTGACCCATGGTTGTGAATAGAAACACAGATAAGGAATTTTCATTGGCCTCAAGGTCAGAAAGAGAGAGTCTCCATATATGCTGAACATATGCGCCTTGTTGTACAGAACCTTGACATCATGATCCCATGTATTGTAGATTTCTTGCAGATTTATGGAGAGGCCTTGGGATTGAGGGTTTACTGGGTGAAAAACACTTACATATGCCTATTGGGAGAGCATCCTCATTGTCTTAAAGAAAACTCGATGAGAGAGGTGGACGACCATTTTCGATACTTGGGCATGGAGACTGCTCAAACACAATCTTTGCAAATGGGAGCTGAACATTGTCCTTTACTCACTTGGCTAAAACAATCATTTAAGACATGTGACACATTACCATTGTTGATGATGGGAAGGGGGCCTCTCTTTAAAACGATCACTCTACCACAAATTCTATACATATTGCAGAATTATCCATTTTTATTATGAGCGAGCTATATTGGGAGCCTTCAATCTTGGGTCATTGGTGTTTCTGTGGGGAATACCCCTCTGGTCTCTTTTGCTAATGTGTAGACAGGACATGTAGAACGCTGGTCTGGGATTGGCAAATGTTGAATTATGCTGCAGGGCCTCCAACCTTATCTTGATAAGTGACTGGTTGCATGAGGGCAGACATGACTCAGCATTTTGACTGGAAATAGATACACTGGGGAAGTACGATCCATCACGCAATAATTACACTCCACACTGTTACTTGAAGCGTAAAAGGCCATTTTATTAGGACAAGGTTGTAACAAATCACATTAACCAAAACATCAATAACTATAACATTTGCCATCAGCAACCCCCTCATTCACTCTATCCATCCTCAACCCTCACACCTGTTGCGCTCATCCCGTTTCACTCTGCGACCTCCTCCATCATTCCATTCTCGTCTTCACTTTTCTTTCAAAATCCTCTCTTGGATCTCCTGCCACTGTTCTCTTGCATCCCGCACCCCCATCCTTCACCTGTTTCCCCCCCGACGGGTAGATGTACCCGTCTGTGACTCACAACCCCTCCAAAGTACTGCCAAACCCAAAAAGGAACTGCAACCTGTCCTAAACTGGCACGCTCAACCGACCCATAACCCTTACCCTAAAACTTGTAGGGTGGGTGGGTGGACTAAATTTTTCAAAACCTCCCCTGCACCTTTATAACCACCCAAATCCCTCCCATTGCCCAACCCCATGACCCCCACCCCAGCTTGTCCTTCCATTTATGCGCGAAGAACCCCGGGGGAAGACTGGTCTGCGACCCTACTTCCCCCGGGGGCCGACAATGGCTCTACTTTATAACAGGAGTGCCTTATGCCCTGCCTTCTGTCACTGGGATCCTGATAATTTGCTCGAATAAAGCATTGAAATATGTTAAATGGCATGGTATCTTATCAGGGGCAACTCCACTTTGGAAGGGTACGTGGTTGGCCCATGTGGCATGACTCACTGGGTTTCGCCCATGAGATTTGACGGGCATATTCACTGTAAAGGACGTATGGTCACAGGACCACATGAAAACATATATCAAGTTAACAAAAGAATTTTAACTACATGGGTCCCAGTTCTTTTGTTATCTACAATTGAAACATGCCCTTGAACATTACCTGCCAAACTTGTAGACATCTACGAATATAATCCACTGCAGATTTAACTTGTAATTGAGGAAGTGGAGACAAGGGCATCTCACAACTTTACTGCTCATTATTGACTGGGTCATTGCTGCTGAGGAGGATCAAATTATGCTGCAGGTTTAACTAAATTGTACAACGAGAAAAGAAAAATGATGCAGTGTAATGCGGCACATTTTATGATAGCATTACCTCATTTTGTTGTCGTTTTTTCACATGGTAACGCTATCTGTGCAAATATTTCGCATTATATATTGCATTATATGGAAAGCGCTCTGATATCTTTGGGTCTAGCTAGCGCTATATAAAACGTATAAATAAAATGTCACCTTATTAGCACCAGTTTAACACCCAAATACACTAATAAGCTTTGAAAGATGACAAGTCAACTTTTGTGAAAGGCCTCTTACGGCACGGGAACACGTCGCCATGCTTTTAGTAACTTTTGATCCGTCTGAGCTAGCAACACATTTTTGTTTTGGTAAACTCTGGAGATTATGCAGTAGATGATGGGTTTTGTGTAAATCCATAATTATGCAGAAAATGCAGTGGACACAGAATTGCATAAATCCAGTGGCCCTGAATATTGGTCATCTCCCCAAATGGGAGGAGGATATCAGCCCGTTGGATGATGATGAGTGGGCCGAAACCAAAATGATGGCAGGGTGCTGGTGATCTCTTCACGCCTCAGGCTAATCTGGTTGAAATATTTTCATAAATTATAGCTTCATTCATTGTGCCTGTGGAGAATGGGCAGAATTCCATATACTTATTGTTTGTGATGTAAACATTCTGAGGCTAGTAGCGGCTGGGGCATTTAAAAGTGGTGGGCAAAAAGTTCTGTTCGAGTGCCTGGTGGCAAGCGAGCGTAGGCTTCTCCCCCCTCCCCCGAGAAAATGTTGAAAAAGGATTGGACAAATTGTGCATTTTCAAATAAATTTGAGGAAGCAATTGTGAAAGTGTAGTTATGACATCAATAAAGAGATTTCATATGGCAATGGCATAGCAGCTGCGATATTCTCCAAGGGTCTCCTCCAGCTCCAGTTTTGGTCAATGTCTATATGGAACTTCTCTTTCAGATGTTTTCTGTCTCAAATGTAAAAGGGCTGGTAAGGCTTGCTGCAGAGGCGCACATCATTCTCATAATAAATAGGAAGACATAAGAGAGTGAAGGGAGGGTCAGCATGAACCTGAGATATTAGGATAAAGAGGTAAAGACCATGGAAACCGGCTAGTGTATAGCTTAGAGCTAAAATACCCTTCACCTGCACTTTTATTGCCCACACCTCATCACTAAGTAAAGACAGTTAATACATAGTGGTATCAGTCCAGTCTCCATAAACCAGATAAAGTTTACATATGTGCTATGACTACACGGCAGAACATCTAATCTATGACATGCTTATGGCATCCGCATTAACATACTTCTCCTTGTAAAAGGAAAGCTCAATGCAGTTTAAAATAAATAAGACTTCCGAACCAGACACTACTTGTCACATTTTATTTCACCAGACAGGAAATTCATGGTAAATCTTTGCAGACAAATCTGCAGGCAAAGACATGACTGGGTCAGGCTCACATAAATTGTAACCAATCAAAACAACAAGCAGCACAGCATAATATCAAAACAAAGTTATTCAGCATTGATAAAATTACTCCTTAGAACACGTGGCCTACTGGCAGCTGTGCTAGACTCACAAACATGGTTCCATCAATTCAATTCTCACAATTTTCTGCATCCCCTCATGCCTAACCACTGCTCCGTGTTCACAGCACCATGATTGGAGTACATCGGAGTGCATCTCAGATCCTCATGCACCACGCAGAACACCTCCCACAGAGGCCAATCTACAACCCAAGCAGACCCCTCCAGCAACCGTGCACTGTGAAATGGCCTCTGGTGTTGTATTCCGCTTTAGGTGTCCGTATATAGGTTTTCCTGAAACATGTCCTTATATAGGCACAATTGGCATTGCCCTTATATAGGCATAGAATCCCTGTCCTTATTTAGGCATTAACCGTGCACTCCAAATACAGGCATGGTCACCGACATCCGTCCACCCTAACGTCACAACGAGTTCTTAGAAACCAGACCCTTAAGCTTCGGGAGTTCCCCTAGCACAGGACTATTGATTTCTCCAAGAACTCATCTATTATGTATGAACCGTTATACCTTAAGGGTTCATTCCTGATGTCTTCCTCTGTCCGACTTTACGTCAATGCTAACAATCCAAAGCACCTACCAGGTATAAATATACCTTCCCTTGCCCAAGCAAGTTAGAGGAGACCTCGACTTCAGAGGAGCCCGTATCCCGGCCTGACGCACTGAGAAGACGCTGTCATTCCTGCACGCAGATGAATCCAGCTTCCAGTGTTCTGACTCCCTTCGCGGGGTGTAGAGTTCCAGATCCGGCAAGAGATTTCCACCTCTTTCATTCTCAAGGTATGGAGCTGACTAGAACCTAGAGGGACTCTTGGCATACTAGACTTAACATACTCTTAGTATACCATACTAGAGAATACTCCACCTACTTCTACCTTTCCCTACACCTAGACCAGGTTAGGTACATTGGGGTAGAACTAGCTTAGAGACGCATTGTATGAGTACTCGCATTTTTTAGCTCATGTTATTTATGTACGTGAATATATGCTAAAAGATAATGCTAGCGCAGTATTATTTATTTCTACTGCTTACGCTGTTCATTATTTATCTTGCATACTGTCTTGTGATCGTAACAGCACATATCTCTTACACAAGAAACAAGACTGTTCAATAAAACCCTTTTTATTGAAATGCCCGTCTTTCCTTTCTGTGTAACTCTGTAGAAACTAAGCATGCACGATTGACTGAGTGAAACTGTTATCTATTGTTTCCACGATTCTGAGATGTGTTCCGCTTCTAAAGGGAAACAAAGTTGTCATGTTTTTTGGTTGCCAGAAACTATGCCCTTCTTGTTCTCAAGGAGTTTCTAGTGGCCTCTGAGCTAGCTGGCACAAGTAATTAAGTTTAATATACTCGATAGGGACATACCGACCTTAGTCCTATGTCAAGCCTATAGGTTATATTATTCCAATGCGCAGAGCCTATTAGGGAAATAGGAACTACACTACATGGCGCCCAATCGTTTGGTAAGGCAGTAATTTAACGCTAGATACTGAGTAACTCAGTCGTGCTTTTCTCAGAGACCCCTACTCACATACTCCATAAGACGTCTGGAGTGGGTAGGGTTAAAATATCCACCAAAGCTAAATAGGGAAGCACCCTATATATTAGTTGTTTTGTTTGCTCAACGTTGAAGGATACAGTGTTCCAAAATATTGTGCACCTTATCTTTTTGTTTCCTTGAAACTTGTTCTACATTTAAAAAAAAAAAAAAAAAATGTCCAACCGGGACAATGCCAACGACACCGGTGGAGCTACGGCTGACCCAGCCATAGCAGTTTTTAACTTTACAGGTTAAAATGAACCTGAGGAGGGTGTTATAGACATCAATCCAAACTTAAGAAGAGCCATCACTCTAAAACTTATAAAACATGGCCTACCACCAAGAGGCGGTAGAGCAGTTTTCGTGATAGAGGCACACGAATCCTTTCAGACAGAGGTATTCTATTCATGGGTAATATTTCCTGAATCAAATTCAGTAACAAGACTGTTTCACTTCTACAAAGAAGATGAACCACCAGAGGAATATATTCCTTTCGAGGATATTGAAATTCCACTAACATACCAAGAGCATCAGCTCTGGTTTAAAGGCGCCCTAAAACATCACAAAAACATTACCAGGCTCGGTCCACTAGGTAGACTAGGAGCAACATGGCCGATTCTAGCCGGCTACACTCCTCATCCTGACCTCGAAATAATGTCAGACGAGAAATTACTTACTCAACTTACAGAGTTAATAAAAATCTACAGACAATTAGTCCAATATGTCATGCGGACTTTCACAGTCCAACCACCATTAACACTTCCAAATCAAACTCCTCAACAGGGGAATGCACTAAAAATTACACCACAGACTCTATACGCAGTCATGGGAAAAATGCCCACAAAACGTGAGCAAATTACATTCTGGATAGCTCAAAAAATTACTCAAATAGAAGCAGTATTTCCAAATACTAGCCCTTATGAGAAACACAGAATCCTAACAATCTGTTTACCAATGGGGATCACACCACAACTGGAAGACTGCACCACTTGGGGCTCAGTCTTTGCTGCCATCTATACCAAAACACATGGTATTCCGTCAATTGCAGTAATACCAGATGTCCTGAAACAAATTCAAAACGAATACGGGGCAGAGCCTGCTCTGAATTTAGGTATGAAATTACTGAAAAATTTCGACCAGGTCTCAACAATAATATTACCTAATATTAAAGGGGAGGCAGCAGCAGTGGCGATCCGCCAACGATTAAGGGAATTCGATGTTACAGAACATCAAACAGAACTACCCAGAATAATAGAACAATCTTATGCAGAATTTGGCAGAGATAGTTTGGGTGGAAGACCATTGAAGCCAAAACTATCTGAAAGTCCTGAGAAGGACTCTATTAAACAAACTCCTACATCTTCTAAAAAGAAGTGGGAAACTAATAAACAAAATTCAAACGAGAAACGTTCTCAATCCCGAGGTAGGTCTCCTCAAAAGCAGCCCTCTGAAAGGAGGTATAACCTCAGGAATAGGGATAATTTAAAAAAGCCTGACAGGTATCAAGATACTGATACACGTTCCTCTCGTACCTTTCAGATCTCGTCACAGACATCGGAAAGAAGAGGACGGTCAGAACATAGAGAAGAACGCGCGAACTCGAAAGACAACAAACACGTTCCGAAAAATAAATCTAAACCTCAATTCTCAAAAGAGAAGGTAGCAGGTCTGAAGGTCAGACATGCCGAGGATACTGAGAACACAACTCAAGAACGGAGAATGGGCTCAGACAATGCTGGACAGTGCAGCAGAAGTCACAATAGCTCGCCAGAACCTGAAGGAACCTGAAGGAACTTCTGGAGACAGTGGACTTGAATGAGTACATTACAGTTGATACTGTAGACACCAGGGTTAGTACTCCACAAAAGTTATATGAAATAACACTCCGGATGGAGGGAGACATACCTAGACAGGTGAAAGCACTCTTTTGGGAAAAACTTTCAAGGGGTTATGATATACTTCTAGCAGAAAAAGACTGGCCACCACAATTTGTCAGGGAGTGCCCACATGGTGAGGACATTATTATGCCTGCCTTCTCCAACCATATTCCAATTCATCTAAAATGTACTTATGCCAGGAAATGGGCAGTTGCCCAGGCCCCAGCATTATACAAAAATCATGTATGATGGGATGAGGACTCACCTCACCATAAAATACATCTAAAAATGAACCTACTGCACAGAGGCAGTACCCAATAAAGCAAGAAGCTAAAAACAGGTCAGGGAGATCTTAGATCAACTTGAATACCAAGGGGTGATTGAAACATGCACCTCTTCAATGAACAATCCTTTGTTTCCTGTCTCCAAACCAGACAACACCTATCATCTAGTTTTGGATTACAGACACTTAAACACTTGTTCTAAAACATTTGCAGTGCAAAATGCACATAGTACAGCATTAATGAATAACATTGTGCGTAAAAAATATAAAACCACATTGGATATCTCAAATGGTTTCTTTTGTCAAAACATAGCACCTGGAAGCAGGTACTTAACAGCTTTCTCAATAATGGGGACCCAGCGTCAATTTTGTCGACTCCCACAAGGGTTCAAGAACAGCCCGGGGTTATTCTCAGTGAGAGTAACGGAGTTACTACAAATTTATGATAATGAGGCATTATCATATGTCGATGACAT
This sequence comes from Calotriton arnoldi, assembly GCA_963921515.1. Classification (NCBI taxonomy): domain Eukaryota; kingdom Metazoa; phylum Chordata; class Amphibia; order Caudata; family Salamandridae; genus Calotriton; species Calotriton arnoldi. The sequence continues at coordinate 852,423 of CAWUFW010008227.1, forward strand.
CTATCTGACAGACGATGACCTGGACAAACACTTGAACAGGGTGAGCACCATTATATTAGGGCTTCGCCTCGGAGGGCTACAAATTCAACTTCAAAAAGTCCAGAATTGCCCATCTCAATGTCCTCTTTTTAGGATATGAGCTTTCAAGTGAAGGCAAGAGCTTGGCAGCTAACTTTTTAGAAAGGTGTGCGCTGCTCCAACCTCCTAAAACGCTGAAAAATTTACAATCCATCCTGGGTTTCCTAAATTTTGAAAGAACTTTTTATTTATTTTATTTATTTATTTAAAGAGTTTTATATAGCGCTAGCTAGACCCGAAGGTATCAGAGCGCTTTACATAAGGTTCCACATAGTTGCAAACTTACATCAGTTACAAGTTACCAATGATACCAGTAAAAACATTTAAGGAGCATAGAAGAAAAGGAAAGTGGATTGAGCAGGGTAAGGGGAAAAAGGGGTAGGGTATAGATACAACGGAGAGACGAAGGGAATGTCTGCCCAAGGTCCGGCTGGGTAGGTGAGAGCCAAGGGGGAATTCGCAGCCCATCTCCTCTTCAGCTATCAGGTAGCTCCACCGGGCATCGGTCAAATAGCTAGGTCTCAACAGAAAAACATTAAAGGGATAGAAGGCAAGAAGAAGGGAGCGTAGAGGGGGAAGGGGGTAGGGTGAAGGGGTAGGAGGGAGATACGACAGAGAGACGAAGGAACATCTGCCCAAAGTCCGGCTGGGTAGGTGAAGGCCGAGTGGGGATCCACAGCCCATCTCCTCTTCAGCTAACAGGTAGCTCCACCGGGCATCGGTCAAATGGCAGGGTCTCCACGGTCGAGGGAAAGTTCGAAAAGTACATGTCCTAGTGGGAGAGCAGGATCAAGGTCAGGTGAGGGATGTGGTTAAGATCATGTCGATGACCAGTTCTATTGTCCAGGAGTGGTGGAGCATCGTGGAGAGACCAACTGAGGTGGCCATCTTGTGGTCAGGCAGGGGGGTTTTGACCTTGGTGTTAAGTTCAGTCGGTCCCCAAAATTCTCAATGACTCAAAAGCATAGGGGGTGCAATCAATGCAGTCAGGCGGCAGGAGGACAGGGCCAGTGTCCGCATCCTCTTTTGTGTCACCGTCTCTGAAGAGCGACCGCTGTTTAACTCGGGGGACGTTGCATTCTAAATTACGCAGAGAGGGTTAACCCTCTCTACGCATTAATCAAACCTGATTTTTCAATCAAGAATTGGACACAAGAACACACATAAATCTTGCGTTCACTCCAAGCTAACATGTTAGCAACAAATCACTTACAAACACGCGTAAGTCAACGCAAATTAGTGATCCGAATAATTTCGGTCAATGCGGATTCACCTACTTAACATTTAATGAGGGTGAAAAAGTACCAATTGCATGCAAATCCCATTTGTATACACAAGCAGAAATGCGCTTCACTTCAACTGAAAAAATACTGACAGCAGTTCAAACCGCTGTAGCAAAAGAAAGAGCTCTAGCCCAAGGGAAACGCATTATTGTCGTAACCCCAGTACCGGCTTTAGAGGCGGTAACTAAAGCGAGCATTCCAAATGCTAAAGCATTACATCCTAGATGGATACAATGGGTCTCTTGCTGCAACAGATGTTGAATATGTTTTTGATCCTGATTTAAAAACACAAGCGTTCCTTCAATATGAACATGAATGTCCTCTGCCCACTGAGATTCTGCCTCTCGATCAGTACAAATTCATAATTTACACTGACGGATCCGCACAACCCGCAACAGGGAGTAAGCAAGCTTACAGTGCAGCGTGCGCAATCGTTAAAGGTCGCATGCGCGATGGCAACTTCAGACCTATGGTCACAAAAACCCAATCTCTAGGAGATTGTACAGCTCAGCGAGCTGAACTACAAGCATTCAAACTGGCACTTGAAAGTACAGATCGAGAATTCCCACACTAATAGTGTGCGATTCTTTCTACTGTGTGCAGTCGTATAATGAATATATACAAACTTGGCTTGAAAATGGGTTCAAAGATGCAAAAGGTGGCACAATAAAGCATAAAACGCTTTGGGAACAAGTAGGTCAGTTAAAAAGCGAACTACCAAAGGCTCACGTGATCCATACACTGAGTCATCAACGTGATGGCGTTCACGTTGCAGGGAATTCATTGACTGACGAAGCCACAAAGGGGGCTGTTCAGACGGCTTCCGTAGCTGCGATCACTCGCTCAAAAACAAGAATAGACAGTGAGATAATGTTGGCTGTCAATGCTACGAGCAAAGGCAGTGGTGCAGCGTTACCAAAAAAGTTTCCACTCAAGCTCTTATGTAATTGATGCGAACAACGTTCCTTTTGCTCGAATCCCTGGAGTGGGGGATAGGGTAATTCCAAACATGGAACGTAGAGCAGCTTTGATTTATTAAGCACATCTGGGGGACGGTCTGTCACATCAAGGGATCTCTAAAACAATATTGACATTAAAAGAGATGTACTGGTGGCCTGGAATGAATACACATATTCACATCTTCATCAATGACTCCATAGACTGTAAGATACAGCGTGATGCAGAACGCCACCAGACACCATGCTATGAAGTAGCCTGCCAGGGACAGACACCATTGTTAGACAGCATTAGACTATCTATGCACAGGCGTCCTTGTGGACATCTGCAATCCCACAAATACTAAGTCAAGGTTCCTATGGATATGGCCTCAGCGCTCGGCTGACGCTCGAACTGTTATAAAAGATTTGCGAGTCTTTATCGGCACATATGCAATAGGCACGCTACATTCTGACCAGAGCCCTGCATTTAGCTCTCGGGCTTACAAAGAAGCCATGGCCAGTCTGAGCGTTGCATTGCGGTACTCCTCTCCGTTTCATCCTGAGGGAAATTCTGTTGTGGAAAGGAAAAACCGGGACATAAAGCAGTCTATAACAGCTAGGGTATTAGGTTCGGGTGATGGGTGGGTTAAACATCTTTATGGGGTCCAACGCTCATTAAATAATTTGCCAAGAAGTTCTCTAGGGGGGGTCACTCCATATGAGGTCCTATTTGGGACAAGAATGTGGGTGCCAGATCTAGAATGTAGAGGCACAGTGGTGGAAAATAAACCCTTTGATATCAAAGATCGTTTGGCTGTTTTACAGGATCTAAATGAACTAAGATCGAAACAAAGCAACGTATTCCTGCAGCCAACCTCCACTGGGGAAAAACTGGCAGTCCCAGCAAGGCCTGTCTGGATTCCAAAAGTTGGGGATATAGTCAGAGAGAAAATTGCAGATAAGAAGGAATTTGGACCTTCTTACAGACAACCAGTATCTGTCCTAGCCATACACGGAACAAGAACAGTACTTCTGCCGCCCCTTGCTGGAAAAAAGGAGAAAGGATTTGTGTCAATCAACCTCATCAAACCACAGTATGTGGCCAATACTAAATAGTAGGCCTCGTGGACTCCGACCTAGTAGCAGACACACTCCTCTCGCTACTATCCAAGAGGTTCAGACTGAAAGACTCATAACCATCGAGAATTCAGCAGTAACAGATGAAGGACTGAGCAACAATGCTATGGAACTCGTCCCTCTTGAAACTCAAGTAACAGTTCGTCCAAATACACCTGTCTACACCAATGTAACAAGTGATCAACTGGTTCCAGCGATTTCTACAAATCCTGATGCAATTCCAACAATTGACAGAACTGCTTCTGGCTATTTCATTAGCTTTGATACGTTTTCTGAGGATCTGAGTGAGCCCGAGACGTCGCCAGCATCACAAACTTTTAAACAGCAAGTACAAGACTTTTTAAATTTTTTGAGAAAGACTTATCTGGTTTCACCGTGGATTGAACTCTGGGTTATTTCTGGAATATTTTTCTTCCTGCTTTGGCTAGCTTTGGTTATGACTATGAGCGTGCTTATAAATGGCAGATATATCCATGTGAACACTGAAAGAAAAGAAGTGAACTTACTTTTGAAACCTCACAAATCATCCCATCGTGAAACAAGAGACTTGTCTGCAGTGAACATCACAGCCGTTCCTATACAGGATGGTATAATGTGGGACAAAACTGATTTCGATATTTTCGGCCCTGCGGAACATTTGAACATTCCACATTTATTTAAGATTTCACTAAGTGATTTTGTTTCATCCAGTACCTATTCTGATGATTGGGACTTTGAAACTGTAAATGACATGATGTTTGACCTAGAAAAGTCTGCTGCATTTTCTAATAATGAATATTTGGAGGGTTCATCAGACTATGAACAGCTGTATTGCTATAACCACTATGGTCATCATTTTTTGCATAAATGTGCAACACCTAGAAATGTGTTTATGTTTAACCAATGGGAGCATTGTCCTACACCACCAAAAGGTAGTTCAAAAACATTTGCTAAAAAGTTTCCATATTTTGCAGGCTACAATACATCTGATCCAGAAACATTTTACTATAAAAATGTAAACAAAACAGGACTGAAAATTATGTTAACTAATACAAAACAGATTTACTCTGCAGCATTTGTTGCCCAACTGTCTAGACATGGTTTCGACTTGTGGAAAGAGACAATAGACACAAAATCTGTCTGGGGTACTAAAGATTGGCAAGTGCAGGGGATTGAAGCTTTGTTTAGAGCCTGTATCATCCCTCAGCAAATAATGTTTTTGAATGACACTGTGCAACAATCTTCTTGCCTTGGTTTAGCCAAGATCAAAGACATGAAAACTCCTTCTGTACCAACACCTGCCAGTAATAACAATACACAGGCAGCGGTTACAGTTGACACCATACTACAACTCAACAGAACAAATCCTGATTGGAGAAAATGGTTGATCTGGCCCACAGACACAAACTGTCAAGAGAGATTCCTGAATAAAACACAGGGGTTTACTATTCATAGGCCAAACCCACGATACGTCCAAAGACAACATCCGGGGGTAGTAACAACATACAGTGTAGGAAAATTATGCCTCGATTGGCTACAAAAATCTACACTTAAGGATGTGAAACAACACTTATCTTTACTTAAAGAAGACGCAGACCTTAGGGAATTCTTGCTTGGACCAAGAAAACCGCGTCAAAAACTTTTCATATGTGCCGGCATCTATGCTGCTTATAATTAGGGCTCCCGGTTTTCCGTTTAAACGGATTTTTACATATAAATACAGACGGAAAAGTATTTTTCTTTTGTCTATATTTATATGTAAAAACGGCAAAATACGAGTAAATTTTGCCGCGCTGCCGTGGTTTACAGTTGCCGTGCCACGCCCCTGTTCCGATGCTGGGAATTGCTTTCAGTGATGTACTGTGGACCTATTGGCTCAGGGTCTTTTAGTGACGGTCGAGACCCTGAGCCAATCCTGGTCGTCACTGTGTGGGCGTGCTTAACACATCCAGCCCCGCCCTGGTAACTTTTGGCCTTTATTTTGGGGGCTCACCTACCTGTTTTTCCTTTTTGTTGCCTGCACTGGACCACCACATTTGAGGACGCCTTCCAGGGATCCAGGACTCCGCCGCTCGAATTACCTCTGCGCCAGCCCGCCACCCGAGTTAGCCTGCGCCAGCCTGCTGACATTTGTACTTCCAAGGTACGTGGATTCCAAGCCGCTCCTGCCTCTCTCTGTCCCTCGCAGCCTCGGAATTGCGTTGCCAGCTGCAGGTACGTTTTTTTTTCTAACCAAATGTTGTCCCGTGACCTTGTCCCCCCCCCCCAACACTCCACCCCTCCACGCCCATCACTCCTACACAGGCCTGGCCGCTACTGGATCTAGTCCTGCTCCGTTTACTTCCATAAACCGCTCCGGAGTTGGGAATTGAAATGTAATGTTGTGGGCATGCTTCTTTCATCTGGAGTCTCCTTTGTTTTCGTTTTTGGCAAGTACATTAGGTGCCTGTCCCTCTCTGGGGCAACTGCACAGAGTATTCCATTACGGGAAACAACGTGAACGCCAGAGGTTAAATGGTGATGCGAATATAAATGTTTTAGCGGTAAACATGGCGCCGTGCGATATTTTAATCTCTTTGATTCAAGCCAGTAATTGAAAGCACAACAGCTGCGGGCAGGTAAAACACAATGAGTTTGTGCACTCAATGTAATAGTTTTATCATGGCATGAAAAGGAGTTTGGGGGTTAAACTGGCATAGGGAGGGGAGATGATGAATAATTCATTTAATTCTGATCTTGTGACAAATGCATGCCATACCATCAAATCAAGTCCATCATGGGAGCCTGCTCAGTGCTGATGCCTTTGCCTCTTCACATGCTTATGAAAAGGGGCACATCTTTTCAGGAATTAAGACTTATTTGTCCCCCAGTATTGCAGTCAATTTTTTCATTGAGAACAGATTACACATTTTGGTCCTTTATCCGTTTGTTGTGGAGATCAGGAGCCTTCAATTTGTGTGCGATGGGAAGCCTGGCAGCTATCACTGTTAGTGTAATGAGGTTATCTGTTGCTGTATTGAGCAGATACAGTCCCACTTCGTCCCTATCTTCCGTCAATAACAACAGTGGGTTAATGTTCAAGTTGACTTTAGTTTTCTTTCATATTTTGGCTACTACTTTCCTCCAAAACCCCTGTATAACTTCACATTCCCAACGCATGCAGACTGGTATGGTTTTGGATGAAAAGCAGGATAACCCATGTGTGTTTGGGGACGTGTTTGTGCTGGAGCCTTCCCTCTGTTCTGGAAGCTGTCCCTGCTGCAACTCCCCCCTACGCATGCTGTGGCACCCTGGCAAGGCGTCACAAGTTCTCTATAGCTACATAAGGAGAATATTCAATGTACTATTTTTATAATGTTTGACAAACGTATATTTGTTGTGCAGTTTTGCCGTAATGACTTTGAATATGTCTTAAAAAGAGTGCTTAGCTACAGTTCTCATTTATTTTCTTTCTAATATGGAAGCAGAGGTTTCAGCTTTTCGTGCCTTCTTTGGCCAGGTCATTAGAGCGCACAGGAACACTCCTCCAAATTCTAAATGTGTTTACATCCATTATTTTGGGATAGTAAGGTGTATTTTCAATATTGTTGTAACACAGCAGCAGCGTATATACATTACTGAAAATAATCGCTGTGACACCTCCCATTTTCCATAGGTGAGGTATGTTTTGATCTAAAGGTCGTCCTGTTTGTGCGCTGTGTGCTGGATGGTGCACTATATTGCAACTTTTACTGGTGTAACGTGCCGTATGGTGTTTGTAGGAGGTCATTCTGCACTATACGTGAGGGGTCTGTGTTCACTTTGTGCGTCTTGCTTTCAGTGTGTTGCACTCTCCTGACTCACCTGCTGCTGCAAGGCCCTGACGGCACTCCCTGTTTAACACTTAAGGTAAGCCTGTTAAGTTTAGGGTTCAATTCTTCCTTGAGGTGACCTGTTTAGCTTTGTACTCCCATGTAATTATTAGCACACTGTTTAAAAAAGAGGTTGTCACTCCACACCTGACCCTAGAGTTACTGCATCATACAGCCCCACTGCCGAATAGCTGAGTGGACTAATATTGAGTCAGCGCAACTGTGTTCGACCTCATAGTCGCAGTTTTGAATCTGGTGGGCACACTTAGCCTTTCACCCTTCTCAGGTTGATAAAGCGCCTCGCTTTAAGTCAGTCTGGTGTACGCTTAAGGTGAGGGTAACTGCAGAGCCAAAGCACATCATAAAATAAGTAAAAAAACATTTGCCACTCACTGGAAAAACTCGAATTGGAAACCTTAAATAAAGCTTTTTTAACTCAGAGGAAAGCCGGAACAATAAGGCAACCACTGCTGTGAGTATTTCTGCCCTAAGGGGCCAATTTCAAAAGTTATTATTTTTCATAGTTCACCTCGTGGGTGAATAGCTGATCTCTAAACATCAACTCATTGAGTGATTGTGTGAATATATCAACGAAGAAGCTATTGGTGTATGTGAACATATTATTGGCATCTGCAATTGTGCTGAGCGGGCTTCTCTCTGCTACTCGGAAACCTGAAACTGAATTGGCTATCATGAAAGGCGTGGACATATTTTGATAAAGAAGAAATTATTTGCAACTAAAAATGTACAAGCTAAAATCAACAAGAAACATTGATGGATTTGCATGTATTTGGAGTACAATTCCTACATATCTGTATCCAATTCCACAGTGCAGATAATGGCTGAGTGTTTCGTCCTGGTCACATACAGTATTTTAAACATCAAACCAATGGCTGCTTAATTGTTGAATCCTTACATTTATAGAGATGGGCCGCAAACGCAAGGACATTGATGATTACGTACAGGAGTATGCAGAATTTGAAGCCGTATCCCTTAAGGGGATGAAAATGTTCACCTGCAAGTCATGTCGAACAACTGTTGACATTGAAAACAGGGCAGCGGACAATATCAAAGCCCACCTGAGGAGTAAAACCCATGAGAGACTTTCTTCGCCAGTCGTAAAGAAGGCCCGTACGGAGCAAATGACCATGGAGCAATGTACAACTCGTGCACGTCAAAATATTGAAGAGGCTGCGGATAGCCCGCACAAGGTTGTGAAAGCTCTGTGTGAAGGTGGTGTTCTACTTCACCAGACTTATGGTCCAATTGGAGAGCTGATTAGGCAGCTGTGCCCTGCAGCAAGGACAATGTGCAAATCCAGCCAAATGTATGAAAAATATCTCCCTGAAGTGTTTGAAGCACAGCTTGGAAGCATACGTCAAGCTGTAGCAAATGTCCCTATCGCGTTAACAATTGATGAAACCACAGAGGTGCATGGTGACCGAGCCATCGGAACACTGGTCACATATTACAGTGATGATGAAGAAAAGGGTCGCTGCTCAGCCTTAGTTGACATCACTGTGTCTGATGAGTGTAATTCTGTTAAGATTGCATTAATTGTATACAATGTGCTTCAAAAGTTGGGCAAATCATGGCATGACCTTGTTGCAATATGTTCTGATTCTGCATCCTATATGACAAAGGCAGTAACTGATTTTGCGCGCTGCTCAGAGGATTAATTCCATTCATATAAAAGATCCATGTCATCTTATACATGCTGCTGTTTCCTATGCTCTGTCTCAGCCTGAGAACCGGGACATGTATGATTTTGTTATAAAGGCTGGAGCAGTATTTAAGTATGCGCGAAACTTAAAACGCATTTATTCTCAAGAAAAAGTTGATGGGAGAATAAGATATCCAAGGGCGGTTGTTGTGATCCGATGGTTCAGCTGGTTTGAGGGAGCAGTAAGACTTTTAGAAATATGGCACTACTTCCTTGCTTTTGTAAACAATGAAGAAGCCACTGGATCCAAAACTGATCACCTACGGAAACTACTCGGCCCCAACAGTGCAAACCACCAATCTTTCTATGTGAAGATGCATTTCATTGTTAAAACTCTCACTGGTATCATCAACATTCAGAAAAAGCTTGAGTCAGAAGAAACACATGCCCACCAAATATATTCAGCCATAGATGTTGACATGGCTTTGGCACTGGAGCAAGACTATACACAAGACCCAATGATCACCAGCCTATTGCAAATGTTACCACAAAAAAAAGGAAATGCGCTAATAAAAGAGATGATTAGTTTTAAAGATGCTCTGAAAACCAAGTGGGATGCTGTCCTAGCTCGTAACATAACTGGGCAAATGACTTACAGCTCTTTTGGAAACTGGTTACAATCCTGGATCCATTCAAGAAAGTTCAGTTTAGTCAGGATTTCAATGATTACAAGCATTTATTCATGTTGGTTGGAGCTTCTGATGACCTAATGAATGTTGTTGAGGAAGAATTCTACAAATATTTAATGCACCCTATTCCACAAAAAGACATCAGTGCAATGACATACTGGCGTTCTCAGAAGCAAGAATGGCCAACACTGTGTCATCTTTCTTTGAATCTTTTGTCCATTCCAGTATCGTCAGCGAATATTGAACGGGTTTTCAGTGGCCTTCATTTCATTAACAAACCAGAAAGAGCCTCAATGTCTACAAAGTCCCTTGAAATGCACATGTGCTTGTACTACAATGGCAAAGTTTTCAGATGAATTATTGTGTTGACCAATAACAACCAAGCGCATGTGTGCATTGTCAATTTTAAATAAATGTGGAAAAATACTAGCTGTAGCGTCGTCTTTTGCTTGTGGGAAAAATAAATGTGGATAAATACAGAAAAGATCACCCAAAAATAAATATGGATAAATACAGACGTAAATGGCCGAAAAATAAATACCATAAAACCGGGAGCCCTACTTATAATGAAGCATGGAAGGTGTCACAGATGGAGGCTGCAGAACGAATACGTGAACTTGATCGTATTAATTTAGAGAAAACTCTCTCTGTGGTCGACAATGGGTTAACAACTTTGTCCTCCAGAATTTATTCATTGGACAGTATTGTATCCTCTGATATCAACATACTGGAACAAGATTTAGCCATGTTACAGCAAGGCCAATCTCAGTTGCGTTCTATTATGTTATTAAGCTGGACGCTGCAATCTTTGCGTGCGGGCTATGTGCCTTGGCGTTTTATCAACACGACGGCTCTGTTTGCAGAATACAATCTAACTGATAAACAGATCGAACTGGCACAAAGGGGAGCAAAGTATACAGTACTGAGCATTGAAAAACTTGAAAAATTACCATTCACAGTGGCAGAGAAACCAGCTACAGAATGGCTTATTCATGGCAAAATTAGTCTGCCTGTGACTACTTTTCAGTTTCAGTATTGCCTTAAACAGATGCAAGCAGGCAAATATGAAAGGTTGGGTAAAGAATACATTAAGACATCCTGGAATTTACCTTACACCTATAGATGTTGGAGTGGGGATCGTGAAGTGTTTCTAAGCGGTACGCACTGTGAAAGTGCACTAAGCGGTTCACTGATTTGTCAGGACATATCTTTACACGGGGCTTGTAATGGTTCTGTGGCAAATTTGTCCTGCCACCAACAGGGTACACCAGCTGCTGTGATTAATCCAACGTTTGGCCAACTTTCTAATGGGAGTTACCTCATGTTGAATGATTAGAGTTGCTGTGGCATGTTGCCAGGCATCCCATATCTAGTAACTGTCAACTCCAGGGTCACTTGCTGTATGCAAGTATTGTTTGCCCCAATAGACACAGTCAGGGAGTCGCCTCTATGGCCTTCGTTGAATGTCTCTTTTATACGATTTGATACTTTAAGCAGAATGAAAGCCATGCTTATACAACAATCAGTGCCTTTGACCTCGGCCAAAGAAACTTATGATCTACAAGTTGCAAGGACTTCGGCAGAGATACAGGCTTTAATTTGTACAAACTGCCCTATACATTTCGTAGAAATGATAGGACGTATCTTTAACATGTCTGATACAAGCGGAATTGTACATGTATTTAAGACCATCTGTTCCGGACTATTAGCACCTTTCCAGGCTGTCCTCAGAATCATCCCAAACTTCGCACATTCGGTGTTTGGTGGTGTGCCGTTAATTCTAGCACTTGTTGCAGGAATTCTGTTTCTATTCCTCCTACTACGCTATGGCAAGCATATTCGCCAACATCAGTCAGAGCGATGTGGAGAAAAGAAAACCCTCCTTGAACGGAAATGCCGTGAGCGAATAGTACAGCTTTTGGGCATGCCTTGTCTACGGGAACTTAATACAACGTGGTTCCTGTCATTCAGACCAATCTGGCAAGATTGCATCTTATCTGTTCTACGCTGCCTGTTTTGCGGTGAAGAATGCGTGCTAGACACCTGTCTAACACTCCCATCAGTCATGCCAACGGATGTCGATACTCTGCTGGACCCGATAACAGCCCATGCTGTGTGTTGTCCCCAGAGGCTACCAATCCTGATGACGGCATTCATTGAGATCTCACAGACGCTTCCGGCTGCTGCTGAGATAGGAGATGGATCAACAGGCACACAGGTAACAACGGACGCGAACATTGCATCTTCTGCTGAAAGCGATGTTTCTCATCTCTGTGCAATTAACCTTCTGAACGAGGTGTTCCAAATGTCACCAACTTCGGTGGACGATATTTTGGCTACGGAAATAGATGATCTAATGTTTACGCCAGACCCATACACTGACTTTGATTCGGCTTACAGTGTACCACGGCAACAATGAAATTTGGCCTTCATATTTTCGAAACTTGGAACTATTCCCAGAAATTGAACTTTTTCTTTTTAACATTTTTTTTATATATAGAAATGACATGGCAAATGAACAATCTGCTTACAGTAGAACTTGTCTTATAAAACGGACTTCATTGAATACTTCTAGGGACACATTGTCACCTTACTTGTCTTAACATTTCATTTAAATCCATGATATGCAATGGCTTTGATTTTGAGAACTTATTGACCATTTCGTCATATGTATATATTTCTGTTTCATTCACGTTGCATTTTACTTCCATTATATGCTTAGAATGAAACCGATGCTTTAAATGTACAGTACCTATTGCATTTCAACAGTTTTGAGCTTCTTTTAATATGCTTTTAGAAATGTTTTTCGCAACATGTGGTACTCAATTTTATGTTTAGCATTTAAATGTTTAGTGTGAGAAGTTGGCCTGGCATATGCTGTCCACTAATTATAGTGGGCACCTTGCACCAGTCCAAACAACCCCTTATTGGAGATAGGTTAAAGACAACCTTATTGAAAGCTATCCTAGTGGTAGCTATGGAGAGCAGCCTTCAGGCTAAGTCTTGAAGGAATGTAAAGCAGCTTGTTTTACCAGTCTATAATCTCTTGAGTGACCAAATGAAAGAGCACCACACCAGGTATATATTCAAAATATATGTATTTATTGCTAAACACACCCCTCTAGTCTCTTTATGAGGCTAGAGTTCGAAGTACATAAGTTATAAGTTATTAAATCACAGTAATAGCACAAATACACGTTTGGGCCCTAGGGGCGTACCAAACCATATACCAATAAAGTGGTATGCGAACCACGACTGAACTAGACACTAGGCCTAGAGCCTCTAGAAGTGCTTGGACCACAAGGAACCACCCAAGGTAGTGACACAGGGGACCCACGGGAGACGCGTGCAGTGTAAATACACAACCGCGATACGCCGTTAACTTCTATGGAGAAAGTCGGGATCGGGAAATTAGAGAAAAGGGACACTTAAAAGAGGACTAGGACAAAACCCTTTGAGATCTAGGACTTTGAAGAGTCTCTACCCACGGGAGCACCGGAGTACTCGTGTTACCTCACCCAGGGAAGCCGGGTGCATAGGTGCCTTTCGGGGTCGGGTTTCGTCGTCGATTCGAATGGCGATCTGCTGCAAAGTGCTGCTGGCGGCCAAGAGAAAAGTGTCCGGGCGGATCCAATAGTGGATCGGAGTTCTGAAGAACCTGAAAGCAGAGGGGACAGAGTCTGGGTCACTAGCCAGTGACCAGGAAGGCGATGGACAGATGCCCACCGATGTCGAGTGCTTCAGGTGCATTGACGGTCATCTTGACTCTTCAGCCACGAGGTCCAGGAGGCGTTGTCGGCAACCAGGAGCAGGATTCGGGCTGGTACACGATGTCTGTCGAGTGCTAAGGTGTCGGCGACCGGATTGGACCAAACAAGCCTTGGCAACGGCAAGTCTCGGTGAAGATGTAGATCGTCGATGGTGCAGACCAGCAAGGTCTGTGGAACTCACCCAGCAAGGGTAAGTGAGGGCAGGCCTGGAGCAACCAGGATGCCAAGTAGGAAAAGGATTGGCCTTCGTTAAGGGCTACTAGCCAATGGGCTAGCGACCGCGAAGGAGCCTCGTGACACGGCACGTGGATCTGGCTTACAGGACACTCGTGGAGTGGGGGCCAGTGATCTTCGGTGCAGGTGGTGCTGGAGGCTAGGGCTACTCGGAGCCCAAAGCACGACTTCTTGGGAGACCCAGAAGAGGATGCACTTGCAAATGTGCTCGGTGTCCAGGGGTCACGGTCTCAAGTCACCCATGATAGCCACGGGCCTCAGCTTTGCTGGGGACTCAGGGTAGCCTCGGGGAAGTCTGAGAATCCACCTCTGGTGATGCGATGACTTCGTCGTCCGACGGGAGCTTCAGAAATGCGAACCGGACAGATGCTTCTTTGGTGCCTGCCAAGCAGGGGAGTCACTCCTTGACCCCAAGGGAGATTCTTCAGTCCTCTAATCTTGTCGTAGAGCGTCGAAGGACCAGGATTCAGTTTCAGAGTTTCGTCCAGGTATAATCTAAAGTCCTAAGGACTGGGTTCTTATCTTTATACTAAAGATAGGGGTTGGACTACTCTGTGGCCCCACCTATGGGTGGGTCAGGGCAGAGGGGTTGCTACACACGCATACACCGATAAAAATGGTACCTCACTCGCGTTGGTGGGTCAAGTACCCGCAACAGGCAAGGGCCCAAAACGTATTGAGGAGACATCAAAATTACCTATCACAAAACAACCTGGTTTTGCAAGGGGGGTCACCTGGGCTTTTGGCCCTGGGCTCGGCGGCCATCTTGGGAAACCTACCAAACCCACACATTTCTGAAAACTAGAGACCCGGGGGGGAGTCCAGGGAGGTATGGCTTGCGTGGATCCCCCAACGTTTCCCTACACAGAATACCCTGCAAACCTCAAATTTTGATGAAAAACTAAAAATGTTCTCAAATTTCTGTGTGGGAAAGTTGTAGGATCACTGGGCTGACACAAATTTCCTACCACCCAGGGTTTTCCCAGGTCTCCCGATAAAAATGGTACCTTACTCGCGTGGGTGGGTCAAGTACCTGCGACAGGCAAGGGCCAAAAACATTGTGGAGACATCAAAATTACCTATCACAAAACGATCTGCTTTTGCACGGGGGTCACCTGGATTTTTGGCCCCGGGTTCGGCGGCCATCTTGGGAAACTACCAAACCTACACATTTATGAAAACTAGACACTCGGGGAGTCCAGCGAGGTATGGCTTGTGTGGACCCCCCAACGTTTTCCTACCCAGAATCCCCTGCAAACCTCAATTTTAGCTGAAAAAATCAAATTTTTCTAAAATCTCTGTGCGGGAAAGTTCTGGAATCTGAATGGATCCACAAATTTCCTACCACCCAGCATTCCCCCCGGTCTCCCGATAAAAATGGTACCACACTCACGTGGGTGGGTCAAGTACACGGGACACGCAAAGGCCCAAAACGTATTGAGGAGACATCAAAATTACCTATCACAAAACAACCTGGCTTAGCAAGGGGGGGTCACCTGGGCTTTTGGCCCTGGGCTCGGCAGTCATCTTGGGAAACCTACCAAACCCACACATTTCTGAAAACTAGAGACCCGGGGGTAGTCCAGGGATGTATGGCTTGCGTGGATCCCCCAACGTTTCCCTACCCAGAATACCCTGCAAACCTCAAATTTTGATGAAAAACTAAAAATGTTTTCAAATTTCTGTGTGGGAAAGTTGTAAGATCACTGGGCTGACACAAATTTCCTGCCACCCAGCGTTCCCCCAGGTCTCCCGATAAAAATGGTACCTCACTCGCGTGGGTGGGTCAAGTACCTGCGACAGGCAAGGGCCCAAAACGTATTGTGGAGGCATCAAAATTACCTATCACAAAAAGATCTGCTTTTGCAAGGGGGGTCACCTGGGTTTTTGGCCCCGGGCTCGGCGGCCATCTTGGGAAACTACCAAATCCACACTTTTCTGAAAACTAAACACCCATTGGAGTCCAGCTAGGTATGGCTTGCGTGGAACCCCAAACGTTTTCCTACCCAGAATCCCATGCAAACCTCATATTTAGCTGAAAAAAAATCAAATTTTTGTCAAATTTCTGTGTTGTTAAGTTCTGACATCTGCATGGATCCACAAATTTCCTACCACCCACCATTCCCCCAGGTCTCCCAATAAAAATGGTACCTCACTCGCGTGGGTGGGTCAAGTACACGGGACAGACAAGGGCCAAAAACCTATTGAGGAGACATCAAAATTGCCTATCACAAAACAACCTGGTTTTGCAAGGGGGGTCACCTGGGTTTTTGGCACCAGGCTCAGCAGCCATCTTGGGAAACCTACCAAACCTACACATTTCAGAAAACTAGAACACCCGGGGGAGTCCAGCGAGGTATGGGTAGCGTGGACCCCCCAACGTTTTCCTACCCAGAATCCCCTGCAAACCTCAAATGTATCTGAAAAAAATCACATTTTTCTCAAGTTTCTGTGTGGGAAAGTTCTAGAATATGCATGGATCCACAAATTTCCTACCACCCAGCATTCCCCTAGGTCTTCCGATAAAAATGGTACCTCACTCGCGTGGGTGGGTCAAGTACACGGGACAGGCAAGGGCCCAAAACGTATTGAAGAGACATCAAAATTACCTATCACAAAACAACCTGGTTTTGCAAGGAGGATCACCTGGGTTTTTGGCCCTGGCTCGGTGGCCATTTTGGGAAACCTACCAAACCCACACATTTTTGAAAACTAGAGACCCAGGGGAGTCCACGGAGGTATGGCTTGCGTGGATCACCCAATGTTTCCCCAACCCATAATACCCTGCAAACCTCAAATTTTGGTGAAAAAAAAATCCAATTCTCAAATTTCTGTGTGGGAAAGTTGTAGGATCACTGGGCTGACACAAATTTCCTACAACCCAGCATTCCCCCAGGTCTCCCAATAAAAATGGTACCTCACTTGTGTGGGTGGGTCAAATACCTGCGACAGGCAAGGGCCCAAAACGTATTGTGGAGACATCAAAATGACCTATCACAAAACGATCTGCTTTTGCAAGGGAGAACACCTGAGTTTTTGGCCCCGGGCTCGGCGGCCATCTTGGGAAACCACCAAACCCACACATTTCTGAAAACTAGACACTCGGGGGATGCCAGCAAGGTATGGCTTGTGTGGACCCCCCAACGTTTTCCTACCCAGAATCCCCTGCAAACCTCAAATTTAGCTGAAAAAATCTCATTTTTCTAAAATTTCTGTGTGGGAAAGTTCTGGAATCTGAATGGATCCACAAATTTCCTACCACCCAGCATTTCCCCCGGTCTCCCGATAAAAATGGTACCTCACTCGCGTGGGTGGGTCAAGTACACGGGACAGGCAAGGGCCCAAAACATATTGAGGAGACATCAAAATTACCTATCACAAAACAACCTGGTTTTGCAAGGGGGGTCACCTGGGCTTTTGGCCCTGGGCTCGGCGGCCATCTTGGGAAACCTACCAAACCCACACATTTCTGAAAACTAGAGACCCGGGGGGAGTCCAGGGAGGTATGGCTTGCTCCCTACCCAGAATACCATGCAAACCTCAAATTTTGATGAAAAACTAAAAATGTTCTCACATTTCTGTGTGGGAAAGTTGTAAGATCACTGGGCTGACACAAATTTCCCACCACCCAGCGTTCCGCCAGGTCTCCCGATAAAAATGGTACCTCACTCGCGTGGGTGGGTCAAGTACCTGCGACAGGCAAGGGCCCAAAATGTATTGTGGTGACATCAAAATTACCTATCACAATACGATCTGCTTTTGGAAGGGGGGTCACCAGGGTTTTTGGCCCCGGGCTCAGCGGCCATCTTGGGAAACTACCAAATCCACACTTTTCTGAAAACTAAACACCCATGGGAGTCCAGTGAGGTATGGCTTGCGTGGAACCCCAAACGTTTCCCTACCCAGAATCCCCTGCAAACCTCATATTTAGCTGAAAAAAAATCACATTTTTCTCAAATTTCTGTGTTGTTAAGTTCTGGCATCTGCATGGATCCACAAATTTCCTACCACCCAGCATGTCCCCAGGTCTTCCGATAAAAATGGTACCTCATTCGCGTGGGTGGGTCAAGTACCCGCAACAGGCAAGGGCCCAAATCGTATTGAGAAGATATCAAAATTACCTATCACAAAACAAACTGGTTTTGCAAGGAGGGTCACCTGGGTTTTTGGCCCCGGGCTCAGCAGCCATCTTGGGAAACCTACCAAACCTACACATTTCTGAAAACTAGAACACCCGGGGAGTGCAGCGAGGTATGGCTAGCGTAGACCCCCCAACGTTTTCCTACCCAGCATCCCCTGCTAACCTCAAATTTAGCTGAAAAAAATCATATTTTTCTCAAGTTTCTGTGTAGGAAAGTTCTGGAATCTGCATGGATCCACAAATTTCCTACCACCCAGCATTCCCCTAGGTCTTCCGATAAAAATGGTACCTCACTCGCGTGGGTGGGTCAAGTACACGTGACAGGCAAGGTCCCAAAACGTATTGAAGAGACATCAAAATTACCTATCACAAAACAAACTGGTTTTGCAAGGAGGGTCACCTGGGTTTTTGGCCCCGGGCTCGGCGGCCATTTTGGGAAACCTACCAAACCCACACATTTTTGAAAACTAGAGACCCAGGGGAGTCCAAGGAGGTATGGCTTGCGTGGATCCCCCAACGTTTCCCCAACCCATAATACCCTGCAAACCTCAAATTTTGATGAAAAAATAAAACAATTCTCAAATTTCTGTGTGGGAAAGTTGTAGTATCACTGGGCTGACACAAATTTCCTACAATCCAGCTTTCCCCCAGGTCTCTCAATAAAAATGGTACCTCACTTGCGTGGGTGGGTCAAGTACCTGCGACAGACAAGGGCCCAAAACGTATTGTGGAGACATCAAAATGACCTATCACAAAACAATCTGCTTTTGCAAGGGAGAACACCTGAGCTTTTGGCCCCGGGCTCGGCGGCCATCTTGGGAAAGTACCAAACCCACACATTTCTGAAAACTAGACACTCGGGGGAGTCCAGCGAGGTATGGCTTGTGTGGACCCCCCAACGTTTTCCTACCCAGAATCCCCTGCAAACCTCAAATTTTGCTGAAAAAATCTAATTTTTCTCAAAATTCTGTGTGGGAAAGTTCTGGAATCTGAATGGATCCACAAATTTCCTACCACCCAGCATTCCCCCCGGTCTCCCAATAAAAATGGTACCTCACTCGCGTGGGTGGGTCAAGTACACGGGACAGGCAAGGGCCCAAAACGTATTGTGGAGACATCAAAATTACCTATCACAAAACGATCTGCTTTTGCACGGGGGTCACCTGGGTTTTTGGGCCCGGGCTCGGCGGCCATCTTGGGAAACTACCAAACCCACACATTTCTGAAAACTAGACACCCGAGTGAGTCCAGCGAGGTATGGATTGCGTTGACCCCCCCAACGTTTTTCTACCCAGAATCCCCTGCAAACCTCGAATTTAGCTGAAAAACATCAGATTTTTCTCAAATTTCTTTGTGGGAAAGTTCTGGAATCTGAATGAATCCACAAATTACCTACCACCCAGCATATCCCCCGGTCTCCCGATAAAAATGGTACCTCACTCGCGTAGGTGGGTCAAGTACACGGGACAGGCAAGGGCGCAAAATGTATTGAGGAGATAACAAAATTACCAATCACAAAACAACGTGGTTTTGCAAGGGGGTCACCTGGGCTTTTGGCCCTGGGCTCGGCGGCCATCTTGGGAAACCTACCAAACCCACACATTTCTGAAAACTAGACACCCGGGTGAGTCCAGCGAGGTATGGCTTGCGTGGACCCCCTAATGTTTTCCTACCCAGAATCCCCTGCAAACCTCGAATTTAGCTGAAAAAAATCAAATTTTTCTCAAATTTCTGTGTGGAAAAGTTCTGGAATCTGCATGGATCCACAAATTTCCTACCACCCAGCATTTCACCACGTCTCCCGATACAAATGGTACCGCACTTGCATGGGTCGGTTGAGTACCTGCAACAGGCAAGAGCCCAAAACGTATTAAGGAGACATCAAAATTACCAATCACAAAACAAACTGGTTTTGCAAGGGGGGTCACCTGGTTTTTGGCCCCGGGCTTAGTGGCCATCTTGGGAAACCTACCAAAGCCACACATTTCTGAAAACTAGAGACCCGGGGGAGTCCAGGGAGGTATGGCTTGCATGGATCCCCCAACGTTTTCCTACCCAGAATCCCCTGCAAACCTCAAATTTAGCTGAAAATATCAAATTTTTCTCAAATTTCTGTGTGGCAAAGTTCTGGAATCTGAATGGATCCACATATTTCCTACCACCCAGCATTCCCCCTGGTCTCCTGATAAAAATGGTACCTCACTCACGTGGGTGGGTCAAGTACCTGCGACAGGCAAGGGCCAAAAACATTGTGGAGACATCAAAATTACCTATCACAAAACGATCTGCTTTTGCACGGGGGTCACATGGGTTTTTGGCCCCGGGCTCGGCGGCCATCTTGGCAAACTACCAAACCTACACATTTATGAAAACTAGACACTCGGGGGAGTCCAGCGAGGTATGGCTTGTGTGGACCCCCCAACGTTTTCCTACCCAGAATCCCCTGCAAACCTCAATTTTAGCTGAAAAAATCAAATTTTTCTAAAATCTCTGTGCGGGAAAGTTCTGGAATCTGAATGGATCCACAAATTTCCTACCACCCAGCATTCCCCCCGGTCTCCCGATAAAAATGGTACCTCACTCACGTGGGTGGGTCAAGTACACGGGACAGGCAAGGGCCCAAAACGTATTGAGGAGACATCAAAATTACCTATCACAAAACAATCTGGTTTTGCAAGGGGGGGTCACCTGGGCTTTTGGCCCTGGGCTCGGCAGTCATCTTGGGAAACCTACCAAACCCACACATTTCTGAAAACTAGAGACCCAGGGGCAGTCCAGGGATGTATGGCTTGCGTGGATCCCCCAACGTTTCCCTACCCAGAATACCCTGCCAACCTCAAATTTTGATGAAAAACTAAAAATGTTTTCAAATTTCTGTGTGGGAATGTTGTAAGATCACTGGGCTGACACAAATGTCCTACCACCCAGCTTTCCCCCAGGTCTCCCGATAAAAATGGTACCTCACTCGCGTGGGTGGGTCAAGTACCTGCGACAGGCAAGGGCCCAAAACGTATTGTGGAGACATCAAAATTACCTATCACAAAACGATCTGCTTTTGCAAGGGGGGTCACCTGGGTTTTTGGCCCCGGGCTCGGCGGCCATTTGGGAAACTACCAAATCCACACTTTTCTGAAAACTAAACACCCATTGGAGTCCAGCGAGGTATGGCTTGCGTGGAACCCCAAACGTTTTCCTATCCAGAATCCCCTGCAAACCTCATATTTAGCTGAAAAAAATCAAATTTTTCTCAAATTTCTGTGTTGTTAAGTTCTGGCATCTGCATGGATCCACAAATTTCCTACCACCCAGCATGTCCCCAGGTCTTCCGATAAAAATGGTACCTCACTCGCATGGGTGGGTCAAGTACCCGCAACAGGCAAGGGCCCAAAACGTATGGAGAAGATATCAAAATTACCTATCACAAAACAAACTGGTTTTGCAAGGAGTGTCACCTGGGTTTTTGGCCCCGGGCTCGGCAGCCATCTTGGGAAACCTACCAAACCCACACATTTCTGAAAACTAGACACCAGGGGGAGACCAGCGAGGTATGGCTTGCGTGGATCCCCCAACATTTTCCTACCCAGAATCCCCTGAAAACCTCAAATCTAGCCGAAAAAATCAACTTTTTTGCAAATTTCTGTGTGGGAAAGTTCTGGAATCTGCATGAATCCACAAATTTCCTACCACCCAGCATTTCCCCATGTCTCCCAATAAATATGGTTCGTCACTCGTGTGGGTGGGCCAAGTACACGGGACAGGCAAGGGCCTAAAACATATTGAGGAGACATTAAAATTACCTATCACAAAACAACCTGGTTTTGCAAGTGGGGTCACCTGGGATTTTGGCCCCGGACTTGGTGGCCATCTTGGGAAACCTACCAAAGCCACACATTTCTGAAAACTAGAGACCTGGGGGAGTCCAGGGAGGTATGGCTTGCATGGATCCCCCAACGTTTCCCTACCCAGAATACCCTGCAAACCTCAAATTTTGATGAAAAAATAAACATTTTCTCAAATTTCTGTGTGGGACAGTTGTAGGATCACTGGGCTGACACACATTTCCTACCACCCAGTGTTCCTCCAGGTCTCCGAATAAAAATGGTACCTCACTTGCGTGGGTGGGTCAAGTACCTGCGACAGGCAAGGGCCCAAAATGTATTGTGGAGACATCAAAATTACCCATCTCAAAACAACCTGGTTTTGCAAGGGGGGTCACCTGGGTTTATGGCCCCGGGCTCAGCAGCCATCTTGGGAAACCTACCAAACCTACACATTTCTGAAAACTAGAGACCCGGGGGAGTCCAGCGAGGTATGGCTAGCTTGGACCCCCAAACGTTTTCCTACCCAGAATCCCCTGCAAACCTCAAATTTAGCTGAACAAAATCAAATTTTTCTCAAGTTTCTGTGTGGGAAAGTTCTGGAATCTGCATGGATCCACAAATTTCCTACCACCCAGCATTCCCCTAGGTCTTCCTATAAAAATGGTACCTCACTCGCGTGTGTGGGTCAAGTACACGGGACAGGCAAGGGCCCAAAACGTATTGAAGAGACATCAAAATTACCTATCACAAAACAACCTGGTTTTGCAAAGGGGGTCACCTGGGTTTTTGGCCCTGGGCTTGGCGGCCATTTTGGGAAACCTACCAAACCCACACATTTCTGAAAACTAGAGACCCAGGGGAGTCCAGGGAGGTATGGCTTGCGTGGATCCCCCAACGTTTCCCCAACCCATAATACCCTGCAAACCTCAAATTTTGATGAAAAAATTATACATTTCTCAAATTTCTGTGTGGGAAAGTTGAAGGATCACTGGGCTGACACAAATTTCCTACAACCCAGCATTACCCCAGGTCTCCCAATAAAAATGGTACCTCACTTGCGTGGGTGGGTCAAGTACCTGCGACAGGCAAGGCCCCAAAATGTATTGTGGAGACATCAAAATTACCTACCACAAAACGATCTGCTTTTGCAAGGGGGGTCACCTGTGTTTTTGGCGATGGGCTCGGCGGCCATCTTGGGAAAGTACCAAACCCACACATTTATGAAAACTAGACACCTGGGGGAGTCCAGCAAGGTATGGCTTGCGTGGACACCGCAATATTTTCCTAACCAGAATCCCCGGCAAACCTCAAATTTAGCTGAAAAAAATCAAATTTTTCTCAAATTTCTGTGTGGGAAAGTTCTGGAATCTGCATGGATCCTCAAATGTCCTACCACCCAGCATTTCGCCAGGTCTCCCGATACAAATTGGACCTCACTTGCATGGGTGGGTCGAGTACCTGCAACAGGCAAGGGCCCAAAACGTATTAAGGAGACATCAAAATTACCTATCACAAAACAAACTGGGTTTGCAAGGGGGGCCACATGGGTTTTTGGCCCCGGGCACGGCAGCCATCTTGGGAAACCTACCAAACCCACACATTTCTGAAAACTAGACACCCGGAGGAGTCCAGAGAGGTATGGCTTGCGTGGACCCCCCAACGTTTTCCTACCCAGAATACCCTGAAAACCTCAAATTTAGCAGAAAAATCAACTTTTTTGCGAATTTCTGTGTGGGAAAGTTCTGGAATCTGCATGAATCCACAAATTTCCTACCACCCCGCATTTCCCCAGGTCTCCCAATAAATATGGTTCGTCACTCATGTGGATGGGCCAAGTACATGGGACAGGCAAGGGCCTAAAACATATTGAGGAGACATTAAAATTACCTATCACAAAACAACTTGGTTTTGCAAGTGGGGTCACCTGGGATTTTGGCCCCGGGCTTGGTGGCCATCTTGGGAAACCTACCAAAGCCACACATTTCTGAAAACTAGAGACCTGGGGGAGTCTAGGGAGGTATGGCTTGCATGGATCCCCCAAGGTTTCCCTACCCAGAATACCCTTCAAACCTCAAATGTTGACTAAAAAATAAACATTTTCTCAAATTTCTGTGTGGGAAAGTTCTAGGATCACTGGGCTGACACACATTTCCTACCACCCAGCGTTCCTCCAGGACTCCCAATAAAAATGGTACCTCACTCGCGTGGGTGGGTCAAGTACCTGCGACAGGCAAGGGCCCAAAATGTATTGTGGAGACATCAAGATGACCCATCTCAAAACAACCTGGTTTTGCAAGGGGGTCACCTGGGTTTTTGGCCCCGGGCTCAGCAGCCATCTTGGGAAGCCTACCAAACCTACACATTTCTGAAAACTAGAGATCCGGGGGAGTCCAGCGAGGTATGGCTAGCGTGGACCCCCAAAGGTTTTCCTACCCAGAATCCCCTGCAAACCTCAAATTTAGCTGAACAAAATCACATTTTTCTCAAGTTTCTGTGTGGGAAAATTCTGGAATCTGCATGGATCCACAAATTTCCTACCACCCAGCATTCCCCTAGGTCTTCCTATAAAAATGGTACCTCACTCTTGTGTGTGGGTCAAGTACACGGGACAGGCAAGGGCGCAAAACGTATTGAAGAGACATCAAAATTACCTATCACAAAACAACCTGGTTTTGCAAAGGGGGTCACCTGGGTTTTGGCCCTGGGCTTGGCGGCCATTTTGGGAAACCTACCAAACCCACACCTTTCTGAAAACTAGAGACATAGGGAGTCCAGGGAGGTATGGCTTGCGTGGATCCCCCAACGTTTCCCCAGCCCATAATACCCTGCAAACCTCAAATTTTGATGAAAAAATGATACATTTCTCAAATTTCTGTGTGGGAAAGTTGAAGGATCACTGGGCTGACACAAATTTCCTACAACCCAGCATTACCCCAGGTCTCCCAAATAAAAATGGTACCTCACTTGCGTGGGTGGGTCAAGTACCTGCGACAGGCAAGGCCGCAAAACGTATTGTGGAGACATCAAAATTACCTACCACAAAACGATCTGCTTTTGCAAGGGGGGTCACCTGTGTTTTTGGCGATGGGCTCGGCGGCCATCTTGGGAAACTACCAAACCCACACATTTCTGAAAACTAGACACCTGGGGGAGTCCAGCAAGGTATGGCTTGCGTGGACCCCGCAATATTTTCCTAACCAGAATCCCCGGCAAACCTCAAATTTAGCTGAAAAAAATCAAATTTTTCTCAAGTTTCTGTGTGGGAAAGTTCTGGAATCTGCATGGATCCACAAATTTCCTACCACCCAGCATTCCCCTAGGTCTTCCAATAAAAATGGTACCTCACTTGCGTGGGTGGGTCAAGTACACGGGACAGGCAAGGGCCCGAAACGTTTTGAGGAGACATCAAAATTTCCTATCACAAAACAACCTGGTTTTGCAAGGGGGGTCACCTGGGTTTTTGGCCCCGGGCTCGGCAGCCATCTAGGGAAACCTACCAAACCGACACATTTCTGAAAACTAGAGACCCATGGGAGTCCAGGGAGGTATGGCTTGCATGGATCCCCCAACGTTTCCCTACCCAGAATACCCTGCAAACCTCAAATTTTGATGAAAGAATAAAAATGTTCTCAAATTTCTGTGTGAGAAAGTTGTAGGATCACTGGGCTGACACAAATTTCCTACAACCCAGCATTCCCCCAGGTCTCCCAATAAAAATGGGACCTCACTCGCGTGTGTGGGTCAAGTACCTGTGACAGGCAAGGCCCAAAACGTATTGTGGAGACATCAAAATGACCTATCACAAAACGATCTGCTTTTGCAACGGAGAACACCTGGGTTTTTGGCCCCGGGCTCTGCAGCCATCTTGGGAAACCTATCAAACCTACACATTTCTGAAAACTAGAACACCCAGGGGAGTCCAACGAGGTATGGCTAGCGTGGACCCCCCAACGTTTTCCTACCCAGAATCCCCTGCAAACCTCAAATTTAGCTGAAAAAAATCAAATTTTTCTCAAGTTTCTGTGTGGGAAAGTTCTGGAATCTGCATGGATCCACAAATTTCCTACCACCCAGCATTCCCCTAGGTCTTCCAATAAAAATGGTACCTCACTTGCGTGGGTGGGTCAAGTACACGGGACAGGCAAGGGCCCGAAACGTTTTGAGGAGACATCAAAATTTCCTATCACAAAACAACCTGGTTTTGCAAGGGGGGTCACCTGGGTTTTTGGCCCCGGGCTCGGCAGCCATCTAGGGAAACCTACCAAACCGACACATTTCTGAAAACTAGAGACCCATGGAGTCCAGGGAGGTATGGCTTGCATGGATCCCCCAACGTTTCCCTACCCAGAATACCCTGCAAACCTCAAATTTTGATGAAAGAATAAAAATGTTCTCAAATTTCTGTGTGAGAAAGTTGTAGGATCACTGGGCTGACACAAATTTCCTACAACCCAGCATTCCCCCAGGTCTCCCAATAAAAATGGTACCTCACTCGCGTGTGTGGGTCAAGTACCTGTGACAGGCAAGGCCCAAAACGTATTGTGGAGACATCAAAATGACCTATCACAAAACGATCTGCTTTTGCAACGGAGAACACCTGGGTTTTTGGCCCCGGGCTCTGCAGCCATCTTGGGAAACCTATCAAACCTACACATTTCTGAAAACTAGAACACCCAGGGAGTCCAACGAGGTATGGCTAGCGTGGACCCCCAACGTTTTCCTACCCAGAATCCCCTGCAAACCTCAAATTTAGCTGAAAAAAATCAAATTTTTCTCAAGTTTCTGTGTGGGAAAGTTCTGGAATCTGCATGGATCCACAAATTTCCTACCACCCATCATTCCCCTAGGTCTTCCGATAAAAATGGTACATCACTCGCGTGGGTGGGTCAAGTACACGGGACAGGCAAGGGCCCAAAACGTATTGAAGAGACATCAAAATTACCTATCACAAAACAACCTGGTTTTGCAAGGGGGGTCACCTGGGTTTTTGGCCACGGGCTTGGTGGCCATCTTGGGAAATTACCAAACCCACACATTTCTGAAAACTAGACACCCGGGGGAGTCCAGCGAGGTATGGCTAGCGTGGACCCCCCAATAGTTTCCTACCCAGAATCCCCTGCAAACCTCAAATTTAGCTCAAACAAACAAATTTTTCTCAACTTTCTGTGTGGGAAAGTTGTCGAATCTGCATGGGTCCACAAATTTCCTACCACCCAGCATTTCCCCAGGCCTCCCACTAAAAATGGTACCTCACTCGCTTGGGTGGGTCAATTACCCGCAACAGGCAAGGGCCCAAAACGTATTGAGGAGACATCAAAATTTCCTATCACAAAACAAACTGGTTTTGCAAGGGGGTCACCTGGGTTTTTGGCACCTGGCTCGGCAGCCATCTTGGGAAACCCACCAAACCCACACATTTCTGAAAACTAGAGACCCGAGGGAGTCCAGGGAGGAATGGCTTGCATAGATCCCCCAACGTTTCCCTACCCAGAATACCATGCAAACCTCAAATTTTGATGAAAAACTAAACTTTTTCTCACATTTCTGTGTGGGAAAGTTGTAGGATCACTGGCCTGACACAAATTTCCTACCACCCAGCGTTCCCCCAGGTCTCCCGATAAAAATGGTACCTCACTCGCATGTGTGGGTCAAGTACCTGCGACAGGCAAGGACCCAAAACGTATTGTAGAGACATCAAAATGACCTATCACAAAACGATCTGCTTTTGCAAGGGAGAACACCTGGGCTTTTGGTCCCGGGCTCTGCGTCCATCTTGGGAAACTACCAAACCCACACATTTCTGAAAACTAGACACTCCGGGGAGTCCAGTGAGGTATGGCTTGTGTGGACCCCCCAACGTTTTCCTACCCAGAATCCCCTGCAAACCTCAAATTCAGCTGAAAAAATCGAATTTTTCTCAAATTTCTGTGTGGGAAAGTTCTGGAATCTGAATGGATCCACAAATTTCCGACCACCCAGCTT
The DNA here is from genome assembly GCA_963921515.1 of Calotriton arnoldi. Taxonomy (NCBI): domain Eukaryota; kingdom Metazoa; phylum Chordata; class Amphibia; order Caudata; family Salamandridae; genus Calotriton; species Calotriton arnoldi. Next base: position 879,989 of record CAWUFW010008227.1, read on the forward strand.
TTCACCAGGTCTCCCGATACAAATGGTACCTCACTTGCATGGGTGGGTCGAGTACCTGCAACAGGCAAGGGCCCAAAACGTATTAAGGAGACATCAAAATTACCTATCATAAAACAAACTGGTTTTGCAAGGGTGGGCCACCTGGGTTTTTTGCCCCGGGCTCGGCAGCCATCTTGGGAAACCTACCAAACCCACACATTTCTGAAAACTACACACCTGGGGGAGTCCAGCAAGGCATGATTTGCGTGGATCCCCCAACGTTTTCCTACCCAGAATCCCCTGAAAACCTCAAATTTAGCTGAAAAAATCAAATTTTTCTCGAATTTCAGTGTGGGAAAGTTCTGGAATCTGCATGAATCCACAAATTTCCTACCACCCAGCATTTCCCCAGGTCTCCCGATAAATATGGTTCCCCACTCGCGTGGGTGGGTCAAGTACACGGGACAGGCAAGGGCCCAAAACATATTGAGGAGACATTAAAATTACCTATCACAAAACAACCTGGTTTTGCAAGGGGGGTCACCTGGGTTTTTGTCCCCGGGCTTGGCGGCCATCTTGGGAAACCTACCAGAGCCACACATTTCTGAAAACTAGAGACCCGGGGGAGTCCAGGGAGGTATGCCTTGCATGGATCCCCCAACGTTTCCCTACCCAGAATACCCTGCAAACCTCAAATTTTGATGAAAAAATAAACATTTTCTCAAATTTCTGTGTGGGACAGTTGTAGGATCACTGGGCTGACACACATTTCCTACCACCCAGTGTTCCTCCAGGTCTCCCAATAAAAATGGTACCTCACTTGCGTGGGTGGGTCAAGTACCTGCGACAGGCAAGGGCCCAAAATGTATTGTGGAGACATCAAAATTACCCATCTCAAAACAACCTGGTTTTGCAAGGGGGGTCACCTGGGTTTATGGCCCCGGGCTCAGCAGCCATCTTGGGAAACCTACCAAACCTACACATTTCTGAAAACTAGAGACCCGGGGGAGTCCAGCGAGGTATGGCTAGCTTGGACCCCCAAACGTTTTCCTACCCAGAATCCACTGCAAACCTCAAATTTAGCTGAACAAAATCAAATTTTTCTCAAGTTTCTGTGTGGGAAAGTTCTGGAATCTGCATGGATCCACAAATTTCCTACCACCCAGCATTCCCCTAGGTCTTCCTATAAAAATGGTACCTCATTCGCGTGTGTGGGTCAAGTATACGGGACAGGCAAGGGCCCAAAACGTATTGAAGAGACATCAAAATTACCTATCACAAAACAACCTGGTTTTGCAAAGGGGGTCACCTGGGTTTTGGCCCTGGGCTTGGCGGCCATTTTGGGAAACCTACCAAACCCACACATTTCTGAAAACTAGAGACCCAGGGAGTCCAGGGAGGTATGGCTTGCGTGGATCCCCCAACGTTTCCCCAACCCATAATACCCTGCAAACCTCAAATTTTGATGAAAAAATTATACATTTCTCAAATTTCTGTGTGGGAAAGTTGAAGGATCACTGGGCTGACACAAATTTCCTACAACCCAGCATTACCCCAGGTCTCCCAATAAAAATGGTACCTCACTTGCGTGGGTGGGTCAAGTACCTGCGACAGGCAAGGCCCCAAAATGTATTGTGGAGACATCAAAATTACCTACCACAAAACGATCTGCTTTTGCAAGGGGGTCACCTGTGTTTTTGGCGATGGGCTCGGCGGCCATCTTGGGAAAGTACCAAACCCACACATTTATGAAAACTAGACACCTGGGGAGTCCAGCAAGGTATGGCTTGCGTGGACACCGCAATATTTTCCTAACCAGAATCCCGGCAAACCTCAAATTTAGCTGAAAAAAATCAAATTTTTCTCAAATTTCTGTGTGGGAAAGTTCTGGAATCTGCATGGATCCACAAATGTCCTACCACCCAGCATTTCGCCAGGTCTCCCGATACAAATGGGACCTCACTTGCATGGGTGGGTCGAGTACCTGCAACAGGCAAGGGCCCAAAACGTATTAAGGAGACATCAAAATTACCTATCACAAAACAAACTGGGTTTGCAAGGGGGCCACATGGGTTTTTGGCCCCGGGCACGGCAGCCATCTTGGGAAACCTACCAAACCCACACATTTCTGAAAACTAGACACCCGGAGGAGTCCAGAGAGGTATGGCTTGCGTGGACCCCCCAACGTTTTCCTACCCAGAATACCCTGAAAACCTCAAATTTAGCAGAAAAAATCAACTTTTTTGCGAATTTCTGTGTGGGAAAGTTCTGGAATCTGCATGAATCCACAAATTTCCTACCACCCCGCATTTCCCCAGGTCTCCCAATAAATATGGTTCGTCACTCATGTGGATGGGCCAAGTACACGGGACAGGCAAGGGCCTAAAACATATTGAGGAGACATTAAAATTACCTATCACAAAACAACTTGGTTTTGCAAGTGGGGTCACCTGGGATTTTGGCCCCGGGCTTGGTGGCCATCTTGGGAAACCTACCAAAGCCACACATTTCTGAAAACTAGAGACCTGGGGGAGTCTAGGATGGTATGGCTTGCATGGATCCCCCAACGTTTCCCTACCCAGAATACCCTTCAAACCTCAAATGTTGACTAAAAAATAAACATTTTCTCAAATTTCTGTGTGGGAAAGTTCTAGGATCACTGGGCTGACACACATTTCCTACCACCCAGCGTTCCTCCAGGACTCCCAATAAAAATGGTACCTCACTCGCGTGGGTGGGTCAAGTACCTGCGACAGGCAAGGGCCCAAAATGTATTGTGGAGACATCAAGATGACCCATCTCAAAACAACCTGGTTTTGCAAGGGGGTCACCTGGGTTTTTGGCCCCGGGCTCAGCAGCCATCTTGGGAAGCCTACCAAACCTACACATTTCTGAAAACTAGAGATCCGGGGAGTCCAGCGAGGTATGGCTAGCGTGGACCCCCAAAGGTTTTCCTACCCAGAATCCCCTGCAAACCTCAAATTTAGCTGAACAAAATCACATTTTTCTCAAGTTTCTGTGTGGGAAAATTCTGGAATCTGCATGGATCCACAAATTTCCTACCACCCAGCATTCCCCTAGGTCTTCCTATAAAAATGGTACCTCACTCTTGTGTGTGGGTCAAGTACACGGGACAGGCAAGGGCGCAAAACGTATTGAAGAGACATCAAAATTACCTATCACAAAACAACCTGGTTTTGCAAAGGGGGTCACCTGGGTTTTTGGCCCTGGGCTTGGCGGCCATTTTGGGAAACCTACCAAACCCACACCTTTCTGAAAACTAGAGACATAGGGGAGTCCAGGGAGGTATGGCTTGCGTGGATCCCCCAACGTTTCCCCAGCCCATAATACCCTGCAAACCTCAAATTTTGATGAAAAAATGATACATTTCTCAAATTTCTGTGTGGGAAAGTTGAAGGATCACTGGGCTGACACAAATTTCCTACAACCCAGCATTACCCCAGGTCTCCCAAATAAAAATGGTACCTCACTTGCGTGGGTGGGTCAAGTACCTGCGACAGGCAAGGCCGCAAAACGTATTGTGGAGACATCAAAATTACCTACCACAAAACGATCTGCTTTTGCAAGGGGGTCACCTGTGTTTTTGGCGATGGGCTCGGCGGCCATCTTGGGAAACTACCAAACCCACACATTTCTGAAAACTAGACACCTGGGGAGTCCAGCGAGGTATGGCTTGCGTGGACCCCGCAATATTTTCCTAACCAGAATCCCGGCAAACCTCAAATTTAGCTGAAAAAATCAAATTTTTCTCAAGTTTCTGTGTGGGAAAGTTCTGGAATCTGCATGGATCCACAAATTTCCTACCACCCAGCATTCCCCTAGGTCTTCCAATAAAAATGGTACCTCACTTGCGTGGGTGGGTCAAGTACACGGGACAGGCAAGGGCCCGAAACGTTTTGAGGAGACATCAAAATTTCCTATCACAAAACAACCTGGTTTTGCAAGGGGGTCACCTGGGTTTTGGCCCCGGGCTCGGCAGCCATCTAGGGAAACCTACCAAACCGACACATTTCTGAAAACTAGAGACCCATGGGAGTCCAGGGAGGTATGGCTTGCATGGATCCCCCAACGTTTCCCTACCCAGAATACCCTGCAAACCTCAAATTTTGATGAAAGAATAAAAATGTTCTCAAATTTCTGTTTGAGAAAGTTGTAGGATCACTGGGCTGACACAAATTTCCTACAACCCAGCATTCCCCCATGTCTCCCAATAAAAATGGTACCTCACTCGCGTGTGTGGGTCAAGTACCTGTGACAGGCAAGGCCCAAAACGTATTGTGGAGACATCAAAATGACCTATCACAAAACGATCTGCTTTTGCAACGGAGAACACCTGGGTTTTTGGCCCCGGGCTCTGCAGCCATCTTGGGAAACCTATCAAACCTACACATTTCTGAAAACTAGAACACCCAGGGAGTCCAACGAGGTATGGCTAGCGTGGACCCCCCAACGTTTTCCTACCCAGAATCCCCTGCAAACCTCAAGTTTAGCTGAAAAAAATCAAATTTTTCTCAAGTTTCTGTGTGGGAAAGTTCTGGAATCTGCATGGATCCACAAATTTCCTACCACCCAGCATTCCCCTAGGTCTTCCAATAAAAATGGTACCTCACTTGCGTGGGTGGGTCAAGTACACGGGACAGGCAAGGGCCCGAAACGTTTTGAGGAGACATCAAAATTTCCTATCACAAAACAACCTGGTTTTGCAAGGGGGGTCACCTGGGTTTTTGGCCCCGGGCTCGGCAGCCATCTAGGGAAACCTACCAAACCGACACATTTCTGAAAACTAGAGACCCATGGGAGTCCAGGGAGGTATGGCTTGCATGTATCCCCCAACGTTTCCCTACCCAGAATACCCTGCAAACCTCAAATTTTGATGAAAGAATAAAAATGTTCTCAAATTTCTGTGTGAGAAAGTTGTAGGATCACTGGGCTGACACAAATTTCCTACAATCCAGCATTCCCCCAGGTCTCCCAATAAAAATGGTACCTCACTCGCGTGTGTGGGTCAAGTACCTCTGACAGGCAAGGCCCAAAACGTATTGTGGAGACATCAAAATGACCTATCACAAAACGATCTGCTTTTGCAACGGAGAACACCTGGGTTTTTGGCCCCGGGCTCTGCAGCCATCTTGGGAAACCTATCAAACCTACACATTTCTGAAAACTAGAACACCCAGGGGAGTCCAACGAGGTATGGCTAGCGTGGACCCCCCAACGTTTTCCTACCCAGAATCCCCTGCAAACCTCAAATTTAGCTGCAAAAAATCAAATTTTTCTCAAGTTTCTGTGTGGGAAAGTTCTGGAATCTGCATGGATCCACAAATTTCCTACCACCCAGCATTCCCCTAGGTCTTCCGATAAAAATGGTACATCACTCGCGTGGGTGGGTCAAGTACACGGGACAGGCAAGGGCCCAAAACGTATTGAAGAGACATCAAAATTACCTATCACAAAACAACCTGGTTTTGCAAGGGGGGTCACCTGGGTTTTTGGCCACGGGCTTGGCGGCCATCTTGGGAAATTACCAAACCCACACATTTCTGAAAACTAGACACCCGGGGGAGTCCAGCGAGGTATGGCTAGCGTGGACCCCCCAATAGTTTCCTACCCAGAATCCCCTGCAAACCTCAAATTTAGCTCAAACAAACACATTTTTCTCAACTTTCTGTGTGGGAAAGTTGTCGAATCTGCATGGGTCCACAAATTTCCTACCACCCAGCATTTCCCCAGGCCTCCCACTAAAAATGGTACCTCACTCGCTTGGGTGGGTCAATTACCCGCAACAGGCAAGGGCCCAAAACGTATTGAGGAGACATCAAAATTTCCTATCACAAAACAAACTGGTTTTGCAAGGGGGGTCACCTGGGTTTTTGGCACCTGGCTCGGCAGCCATCTTGGGAAACCCACCAAACCCACACATTTCTGAAAACTAGAGACCCGAGGGAGTCCAGGGAGGAATGGCTTGCATAGATCCCCCAACGTTTCCCTACCCAGAATACCATGCAAACCTCAAATTTTGATGAAAAACTAAACTTTTTCTCACATTTCTGTGTGGGAAAGTTGTAGGATCACTGGGCTGACACAAATTTCCTACCACCCAGCGTTCCCCCAGGTCTCCCGATAAAAATGGTACCTCACTCGCATGTGTGGGTCAAGTACCTGCGACAGGCAAGGACCCAAAACGTATTGTAGAGACATCAAAATGACCTATCACAAAACGATCTGCTTTTGCAAGGGAGAACACCTGGGCTTTTGGTCCCGGGCTCTGCGTCCATCTTGGGAAACTACCAAACCCACACATTTCTGAAAACTAGACACTCCGGGGAGTCCAGTGAGGTATGGCTTGTGTGGACCCCCCAACGTTTTCCTACCCAGAATCCCCTGCAAACCTCAAATTCAGCTGAAAAAATCGAATTTTTCTCAAATTTCTGTGTGTGAATGTTCTGGAATCTGAATGGATCCACAAATTTCCTACCACCCAGCTTTTCACCAGGTCTCCCGATACAAATGGTACCTCACTTGCATGGGTGGGTCGAGTACCTGCAACAGGCAAGGGCCCAAAACGTATTAAGGAGACATCAAAATTACCTATCATAAAACAAACTGGTTTTGCAAGGGTGGGCCACCTGGGTTTTTTGCCCCGGGCTCGGCAGCCATCTTGGGAAACCTACCAAACCCACACATTTCTGAAAACTACACACCTGGGGGAGTCCAGCGAGGCATGATTTGCGTGGATCCCCCAACGTTTTCCTACCCAGAATCCCCTGAAAACCTCAAATTTAGCTGAAAAAATCAAATTTTTCTCGAATTTCAGTGTGGGAAAGTTCTGGAATCTGCATGAATCCACAAATTTCCTACCACCCAGCATTTCCCCAGGTCTCCCGATAAATATGGTTCCCCACTCGCATGGGTGGGTCAAGTACACGGGACAGGCAAGGGCCCAAAACATATTGAGGAGACATTAAAATTACCTATCACAAAACAACCTGGTTTTGCAAGGGGGGTCACCTGGGTTTTTGGCCCCGGGCTTGGCGGCCATCTTGGGAAACCTACCAGAGCCACACATTTCTGAAAACTAGAGACCCGGGGGAGTCCAGGGAGGTATGCCTTGCATGGATCCCCCAACGTTTCCCTACCCAGAATACCCTGCAAACCTCAAATTTTGATGAAAGAATAAAACTTTTCTCAAATTTCTGTGTGGGAAAGTTGTAGGATCAGTGGGCTGACACACATTTCCTACCACCCAGCGTTCCTTCAGGTCTCCAAATAAAAATGGTACCTCACTCGCGTGGGTGGGTCAAGTACCTGCGACAGTCAAGGGCCCAAAATGTATTGTGGAGACATCAAAATTACCCATCTCAAAACAACCTGGTTTTGCAAGGGGGGTCACCTGGGTTTTTGGCCCCGGGCTCAGCAGCCATCTTGGGAAACCTACCAAACCGACACATTTCTGAAAACTAGAGACCCGGGGGAGTCCAGCGAGGTATGGCTAGCTTGGTCCCCCAAACGTTTTCCTACCCAGAATCCCCTGCAAACCTCAAATTTAGCTGAACAAAATCAAATTTTTCTCAAGTTTCTGTGTGGGAAAGTTCTGGAATCTGCATGGATCCACAAATTTCCTACCACCCAGTATTCCCCTAGGTCTTCCTATAAAAATGGTACCTCACTCGCGTGTGTGGGTCAAGTACACGGGACAGGCAAGGGCCCAAAACGTATTGAAAAGACATCAAAATTACCTATCACAAAACAACCTGGTTTTGCAAAGGGGTCACCTGGGTTTTGGCCCTGGGCTTGGCGGCCATTTTGAGAAACCTACCAAACCCACACATTTCTGAAAACTAGAGACCCAGGGAGTCCAGGGAGGTATGGCTTGCGTGGATCCCCCAACGTTTCCCAACCCATAATACCCTGCAAACCTCAAACTTTGATGAAAAAATTATACATTTCTCAAATTTCTGTGTGGGAAAGTTGAAGGATCACTGGGCTGACACAAATTTCCTACAACCCAGCATTACCCCAGGTCTCCCAATAAAAATGGTACCTCACTTGCGTGGGCGGGTCAAGTACCTGCGACAGGCAATGCCCCAAAATGTATTGTGGAGACATCAAAATTACCTACCACAAAACGATCTGCTTTTGCAAGGGGGGTCACCTGTGTTTTTGGCGATGGGCTCGGCGGCCATCTTGGGAAACTACCAAACCCACACATTTATGAAAACTAGACACCTGGGGAGTCCAGCAAGGTATGGCTTGCGTGGACACCGCAATATTTTCCTAACCAGAATCCCCGGCAAACCTCAAATTTAGCTGAAAAAAATCAAATGTTTCTCAAGTTTCTGTGTGGGAAAGTTCTGGAATCTGCATGGATCCACAAATTTCCTACCACCCAGCATTCCCTAGGTCTTCCAATAAAAATGGTACCTCACTTGCGTGGGTGGGTCAAGTACACGGGACAGGCAAGGGCCCAAAACGTATTGAAGAGACATCAAAATTACCTATCACAAAACAACCTGGTTTTGCAAAGGGGGTCACCTGGGTTTTGGCCCCGGGCTTGGCGGCCATCTTGGGAAATCTACCAAAGCCACACATTTCTGAAAACTAGAGACCCGGGGAGTCCAGGGAGGTATGGCTTGCATGGATCCCCCAACGTTTCCCTACCCAGAATACCCTGCAAACCTCAAATTTTGATGAAAGAATAAAAATGTTCTCAAATTTCTGTGTGGGAAAGTTGTAGGATCACTGGGCTGACACAAATTTCCTACAACCCAGCATTCCCCCAGGTCTCCCAATAAAAATGGTACCTCACTCGCGTGTGTGGGTCAAGTACCTGCGACAGGCAAGGGCCCAAAACGTATTATGGAGACATCAAAATTACCTATCACAAAACGATCTGCTTTTGCAAGGGAGAACACCAGGGTTTTTGGCCCCGGGCTCGGCAGCCATCTTGGGAAACCTACCAAACCTACACATTTCTGAAAACTAGAACACCCAGGGGAGTCCAACGAGGTATGGCTAGCGTGGACCCCCCAACGTTTTCCTACCCAGAATCCCCTGCAAACCTCAAATTTAGCTGAAAAAAATCAAATTTCCTCAAGTTTCTGTGCGGGAAAGTTCTGGAATCTGCATGGATCCACAAATTTCCTACCACCCAGCATTCCCTAGGTCTTCCGATAAAAATGGTACATCACTCGCGTGGGTGGGTCAAGTACACGGGACAGGCAAGGGCCCAAAACATATTGAATAGACATCAAAATTACCTATCACAAAACAACCTGGTTTTGCAAGGGGGGTCACCTGGGTTTTTGGTCCCGGGCTTGGCGGCCATCTTGGGAAATCTACCAAAGCCACACATTTCTGAAGACTAGAGACCCGGGGGAGCCCAGGGAGGTATGGCTTGCATGGATCCCCCAACGTTTCCCTACCCAGAATACCCTGCAAACCTCAAATTTTGATGAAAGAATAAAAATGTTCTTAAATTTCTGTGTGGGAAAGTTGTAGGATCACTGGGCTGACACAAATTTCCTACAACCCAGCATTCCCCCAGGTCTCCCAATAAAAATGGTACCTCACTTGCGTGGGTGGGTCAAGTACCTGCGACAGGCAAGGGCCCAAAACGTATTCTGGAGACATCAAAATTAACTATCACAAAACGATCTGCTTTTGCAAGGGGGGTCACCTGTGTTTTTGGCCCCGGGCTCGGCGGCCATCTTGGGAAACTACCAAACCCACACATTTCTGAAAACTAGACACCCGGGGGAGTCCAGCGAGGTATGGCTAGCGTGGACCCCCCAACATTTTCCTACCCAGAATCCCCTGCAAACCTCAAATTTAGCTAAAAAAATCGAATTTTTCTCAAATTTCTGTGTGGGAAAGTTCTGGAATCTGAATGGATCCACAAATTTCCTACCACCCAGCTTTTCACCAGGTATCCCTATACAAATGGTACCTCACTTGCATGGGTGGGTCGAGTACCTGCAACATGCAAGGGCCCAAAACGTATTAAGGAGACATCAAAATTACCTATCATAAAACAAACTGGTTTTGCAAGGGTGGGCCACCTGGGTTTTTTGCCCCGGGCTCGGCAGCCATCTTGGGAAACCTACCAAACCCACACATTTCTGAAAACTACACACCTGGGGGAGTCCAGCGAGGCATGATTTGCGTGGATCCCCCAACGTTTTCCTACCCAGAATCCCCTGAAAACCTCAAATTTAGCTGAAAAAATCAAATTTTTCTCGAATTTCAGTGTGGGAAAGTTCTGGAATCTGCATGAATCCACAAATTTCCTACCACCCAGCATTTCCCCAGGTCTCCCGATAAATATGGTTCCCCACTCGCGTGGGTGGGTCAAGTACACGGGACAGGCAAGGGCCCAAAACATATTGAGGAGACATTAAAATTACCTATCACAAAACAACCTGGTTTTGCAAGGGGGTCACCTGGGTTTTTGGCCCCGGGCTTGGCGGCCATCTTGGGAAACCTACCAGAGCCACACATTTCTGAAAACTAGAGACCCGGGGAGTCCAGGAGGTATGCCTTGCATGGATCCCCCAACGTTTCCCTACCCAGAATACCCTGCAAACCTCAAATTTTGATGAAAGAATAAAACTTTTCTCAAATTTCTGTGTGGGAAAGTTGTAGGATCAGTGGGCTGACACACATTTCCTACCACCCAGCGTTCCTTCAGGTCTCCAAATAAAAATGGTACCTCACTCACGTGGGTGGGTCAAGTACCTGCGACAGTCAAGGGCCCAAAATGTATTGTGGAGACATCAAAATTACCTGTCTCAAAACGATCTGCTTTTGCAAGGGGGTCACCTGGGTTTTGGCCACGGGCTCGGCGGCCATCTTGGGAAACTACCAAATCCACACTTTTCTGAAAACTAAACACCCGTGGGAGTCCAGCAAGGTATGGCTTGCGTGGACCCCCAACGTTTTCCTACCCAGAATCCCCTGCAAACCTCAAATTTAGCTGAAAAAAATCATATTTTTCTCAAATTTCTGTGTGGGAAAGTTCTGGAATCTGCATGGATCCACAAATTTCCTACCACCCAGCGTTTAGCCAGGTCTCCCGATACAAATGGGACCTCACTTGCATGGGTGGGTCGAGTACCTGCAACAGGCAAGGGCCCAAAACGTATTAAGGAGACATCAAAATTACCTATCACAAAACAAACTGGGTTTGCAAGGGGGGCCACATGGGTTTTTGGCCCCGGGCATGGCAGCCATCTTGGGAAACCTACCAAACCCACACATTTCTGAAAACTAGACACCCGGAAGAGTCCAGCGAGGTATGGCTTGCGTGGACCCCCAACGTTTTCCTACCCAGAATTCCCTGAAAACCTCAAATCTAGCCGAAAAATCAACTTTTTGCGAATTTCTGTGTGGGAAAGTTCTGGAATCTGCATGAATCCACAAATTTCCTACCACCCAGCATTTCCCCATGTCTCCCAATAAATATGGTTCGTCACTCGTGTGGGTGGGCCAAGTACACGGGACAGGCAAGGGACTAAAACATATTGAGGAGACATTAAAATTACCTATCACAAAACAACCTGGTTTTGCAAGTGGGGTCACCTGGGATTTTGGCCCCGGGCTTGGTGGCCATCTTGGGAAACCTACCAAAGCCACACATTTCTGAAAACTAGAGACCTGGGGGAGTCCAGGGAGGTATGGCTTGCATGGATCCCCCAACGTTTCCCTACCCAGAATACCCTGCAAACCTCAAATTCTGATGAAAAAATAAACATTTTCTCAAATTTCTGTGTGGGACAGTTGTAGGATCACTGGGCTGACACATATTTCCTACCACCCAGAGTTCCTCCAGGTCTCCCAATAAAATGGTACCTCACTTGCGTGGGTGGGTCAAGTACCTGCGACAGGCAAGGGCCCAAAATGTATTGTGGAGACATCAAAATTACCCATCTCAAAACAACCTGGTTTTGCAAGGGGAGTCACCTGGGTTTTTGGCCCCGGGCTCAGCAGCCATCTTGGGAAACCTACCAAACCGACACATTTCTGAAAACTAGAGACCCGGGGGAGTCCAGCGAGGTATGGCTAGCTTGGTCCCCCAAACGTTTTCCTACCCAGAATCCCCTGCAAACCTCAAATTTAGCTGAACAAAATCAAATTTTTCTCAAGTTTCTGTGTGGGAAAGTTCTGGAATCTGCATGGATCCACAAATTTCCTACCACCCAGTATTCCCCTAGGTCTTCCTATAAAAATGGTACCTCACTCGCGTGTGTGGGTCAAGTACACGGGACAGGCAAGGGCCCAAAACGTATTGAAAAGACATCAAAATTACCTATCACAAAACAACCTGGTTTTGCAAAGGGGGTCACCTGGGTTTTGGCCCTGGGCTTGGCGGCCATTTTGAGAAACCTACCAAACCCACACATTTCTGAAAACTAGAGACCCAGGGAGTCCAGGGAGGTATGGCTTGCGTGGATCCCCCAACGTTTCCCAACCCATAATACCCTGCAAACCTCAAACTTTGATGAAAAAATTATACATTTCTCAAATTTCTGTGTGGGAAAGTTGAAGGATCACTGGGCTGACACAAATTTCCTACAACCCAGCATTACCCCAGGTCTCCCAATAAAAATGGTACCTCACTTGCGTGGGCGGGTCAAGTACCTGCGACAGGCAAGGCCCCAAAATGTATTGTGGAGACATCAAAATTACCTACCACAAAACGATCTGCTTTTGCAAGGGGGGTCACCTGTATTTTTGGCGATGGGCTCGGCGGCCATCTTGGGAAACTACCAAACCCACACATTTATGAAAACTAGATACCTGGGGGAGTCCAGCAAGGTATGGCTTGCGTGGACACCGCAATATTTTCCTAACCAGAATCCCCGGCAAACCTCAAATTTAGCTGAAAAAAATCAAATGTTTCTCAAGTTTCTGTGTGGGAAAGTTCTGGAATCTGCATGGATCCACAAATTTCCTACCACCCAGCATTCCCCTAGGTCTTCCAATAAAAATGGTACCTCACTTGCGTGGGTGGGTCAAGTACACGGGACAGGCAAGGGCCCAAAACGTATTGAAGAGACATCAAAATTACCTATCACAAAACAAACTGGTTTTGCAAGGGTGGGCCACCTGGGTTTTTTGCCCCGGGCTCGGCAGCCATCTTGGGAAACCTACCAAACCCACACATTTCTGAAAACTACACACCTGGGGGAGTCCAGCGAGGCATGATTTGCGTGGATCCCCCAACGTTTTCCTACCCAGAATCCCCTGAAAACCTCAAATTTAGCTGAAAAAATCAAATTTTTCTCGAATTTCAGTGTGGGAAAGTTCTGGAATCTGCATGAATCCACAAATTTCCTACCACCCAGCATTTCCCCAGGTCTCCCGATAAATATGGTTCCCCACTCGCGTGGGTGGGTCAAGTACACGGGACAGGCAAGGGCCCAAAACATATTGAGGAGACATTAAAATTACCTATCACAAAACAACCTGGTTTTGCAAGGGGGTCACCTGGGTTTTTGGCCCCGGGCTTGGCGGCCATCTTGGGAAACCTACCAGAGCCACACATTTCTGAAAACTAGAGACCCGGGGAGTCCAGGGAGGTATGCCTTGCATGGATCCCCCAACGTTTCCCTACCCAGAATACCCTGCAAACCTCAAATTTTGATGAAAGAATAAAACTTTTCTCAAATTTCTGTGTGGGAAAGTTGTAGGATCAGTGGGCTGACACACATTTCCTACCACCCAGCGTTCCTTCAGGTCTCCAAATAAAAATGGTACCTCACTCACGTGGGTGGGTCAAGTACCTGCGACAGTCAAGGGCCCAAAATGTATTGTGGAGACATCAAAATTACCTGTCTCAAAACGATCTGCTTTTGCAAGGGGGGTCACCTGGGTTTTTGGCCACGGGCTCGGCGGCCATCTTGGGAAACTACCAAATCCACACTTTTCTGAAAACTAAACACCCGTGGGAGTCCAGCAAGGTATGGCTTGCGTGGACCCCCAACGTTTTCCTACCCAGAATCCCCTGCAAACCTCAAATTTAGCTGAAAAAAAATCATATTTTTCTCAAATTTCTGTGTGGGAAAGTTCTGGAATCTGCATGGATCCACAAATTTCCTACCACCCAGCGTTTCGCCAGGTCTCCCGATACAAATGGGACCTCACTTGCATGGGTGGGTCGAGTACCTGCAACAGGCAAGGGCCCAAAACGTATTAAGGAGACATCAAAATTACCTATCACAAAACAAACTGGGTTTGCAAGGGGGGCCACATGGGTTTTTGGCCCCGGGCATGGCAGCCATCTTGGGAAACCTACCAAACCCACACATTTCTGAAAACTAGACACCCGGAAGAGTCCAGCGAGGTATGGCTTGCGTGGACCCCCCAACGTTTTCCTACCCAGAATTCCCTGAAAACCTCAAATCTAGCCGAAAAAATCAACTTTTTTGCGAATTTCTGTGTGGGAAAGTTCTGGAATCTGCATGAATCCACAAATTTCCTACCACCCAGCATTTCCCCATGTCTCCCAATAAATATGGTTCGTCACTCGTGTGGGTGGGCCAAGTACACGGGACAGGCAAGGGACTAAAACATATTGAGGAGACATTAAAATTACCTATCACAAAACAACCTGGTTTTGCAAGTGGGGTCACCTGGGATTTTGGCCCCGGGCTTGGTGGCCATCTTGGGAAACCTACCAAAGCCACACATTTCTGAAAACTAGAGACCTGGGGGAGTCCAGGGAGGTATGGCTTGCATGGATCCCCCAACGTTTCCCTACCCAGAATACCCTGCAAACCTCAAATTCTGATGAAAAAATAAACATTTTCTCAAATTTCTGTGTGGGACAGTTGTAGGATCACTGGGCTGACACATATTTCCTACCACCCAGAGTTCCTCCAGGTCTCCCAATAAAAATGGTACCTCACTTGCGTGGGTGGGTCAAGTACCTGCGACAGGCAAGGGCCCAAAATGTATTGTGGAGACATCAAAATTACCCATCTCAAAACAACCTGGTTTTGCAAGGGGAGTCACCTGGGTTTTTGGCCCCGGGCTCAGCAGCCATCTTGGGAAACCTACCAAACCGACACATTTCTGAAAACTAGAGACCCGGGGAGTCCAGCGAGGTATGGCTAGCTTGGTCCCCAAACGTTTTCCTACCCAGAATCCCCTGCAAACCTCAAATTTAGCTGAACAAAATCAAATTTTTCTCAAGTTTCTGTGTGGGAAAGTTCTGGAATCTGCATGGATCCACAAATTTCCTACCACCCAGTATTCCCCTAGGTCTTCCTATAAAAATGGTACCTCACTCGCGTGTGTGGGTCAAGTACACGGGACAGGCAAGGGCCCAAAACGTATTGAAAAGACATCAAAATTACCTATCACAAAACAACCTGGTTTTGCAAAGGGGGTCACCTGGGTTTTTGGCCCTGGGCTTGGCGGCCATTTTGAGAAACCTACCAAACCCACACATTTCTGAAAACTAGAGACCCAGGGGAGTCCAGGGAGGTATGGCTTGCGTGGATCCCCCAACGTTTCCCAACCCATAATACCCTGCAAACCTCAAACTTTGATGAAAAAATTATACATTTCTCAAATTTCTGTGTGGGAAAGTTGAAGGATCACTGGGCTGACACAAATTTCCTACAACCCAGCATTACCCCAGGTCTCCCAATAAAAATGGTACCTCACTTGCGTGGGCGGGTCAAGTACCTGCGACAGGCAAGGCCCCAAAATGTATTGTGGAGACATCAAAATTACCTACCACAAAACGATCTGCTTTTGCAAGGGGGTCACCTGTATTTTTGGCGATGGGCTCGGCGGCCATCTTGGGAAACTACCAAACCCACACATTTATGAAAACTAGATACCTGGGGAGTCCAGCAAGGTATGGCTTGCGTGGACACCGCAATATTTTCCTAACCAGAATCCCCGGCAAACCTCAAATTTAGCTGAAAAAAATCAAATGTTTCTCAAGTTTCTGTGTGGGAAAGTTCTGGAATCTGCATGGATCCACAAATTTCCTACCACCCAGCATTCCCCTAGGTCTTCCAATAAAAATGGTACCTCACTTGCGTGGGTGGGTCAAGTACACGGGACAGGCAAGGGCCCAAAACGTATTGAAGAGACATCAAAATTACCTATCACAAAACAACCTGGTTTTGCAAAGGGGGGTCACCTGGGTTTTTGGCCCCGGGCTTGGCGGCCATCTTGGGAAATCTACCAAAGCCACACATTTCTGAAAACTAGAGACCCGGGGGAGTCCAGGGAGGTATGGCTTGCATGGATCCCCCAACGTTTCCCTACCCAGAATACCCTGCAAACCTCAAATTTTGATGAAAGAATAAAAATGTTCTCAAATTTCTGTGTGGGAAAGTTGTAGGATCACTGGGCTGACACAAATTTCCTACAACCCAGCATTCCCCCAGGTCTCCCAATAAAAATGGTACCTCACTCGCGTGTGTGGGTCAAGTACCTGCGACAGGCAAGGGCCCAAAACGTATTATGGAGACATCAAAATTACCTATCACAAAACGATCTGCTTTTGCAAGGGAGAACACCAGGGTTTTTGGCCCCGGGCTCGGCAGCCATCTTGGGAAACCTACCAAACCTACACATTTCTGAAAACTAGAACACCCAGGGGAGTCCAACGAGGTATGGCTAGCGTGGACCCCCCAACGTTTTCCTACCCAGAATCCCCTGCAAACCTCAAATTTAGCTGGAAAAAATCAAATTTCCTCAAGTTTCTGTGCGGGAAAGTTCTGGAATCTGCATGGATCCACAAATTTCCTACCACCCAGCCTTCCCCTAGGTCTTCCGATAAAAATGGTACATCACTCGCGTGGGTGGGTCAAGTACACGGGACAGGCAAGGGCCCAAAACATATTGAATAGACATCAAAATTACCTATCACAAAACAACCTGGTTTTGCAAGGGGGGTCACCTGGGTTTTTGGTCCCGGGCTTGGCGGCCATCTTGGGAAATCTACCAAAGCCACACATTTCTGAAGACTAGAGACCCGGGGGAGTCCAGGGAGGTATGGCTTGCATGGATCCCCCAACGCTTCCCTACCCAGAATACCCTGCAAACCTCAAATTTTGATGAAAGAATAAAAATGTTCTTAAATTTCTGTGTGGGAAAGTTGTAGGATCACTGGGCTGACACAAATTTCCTACAACCCAGCATTCCCCCAGGTCTCCCAATAAAAATGGTACCTCACTTGCGTGGGTGGGTCAAGTACCTGCGACAGGCAAGGGCCCAAAACGTATTCTGGAGACATCAAAATTAACTATCACAAAACGATCTGCTTTTGCAAGGGGGGTCACCTGTGTTTTTGGCCCCGGGCTCGGCGGCCATCTTGGGAAACTACCAAACCCACACATTTCTGAAAACTAGACACCCGGGGGAGTCCAGCGAGGTATGGCTAGCGTGGACCCCCCAACATTTTCCTACCCAGAATCCCCTGCAAACCTCAAATTTAGCTAAAAAAATCAAATTTTTCTCAACTTTCTGTGTGGGAAAGTTCTCGAATCTGCATGGATCCACAAATTTCCTACCACCCAGCATTTCCCCAGGTCTCCCACTAAAAATGGTACCTCACTCGCTTGGGTGGGTCAATTACCCGCAACAGGCAAGGGTCCAAAACGTATTGAGGAGACATCAAAATTTCCTATCACAAAACAAACTGGTTTTGCAAGGGGGGTCACCTGGGTTTTTGGCCCCTGGCTCGGCAGCCATCTTGGGAAACCTACCAAACCCACACATTTCTGAAAACTAGAGACCCGAGGGAGTCCAGGGAGGAATGGCTTGCATGGATCCCCCAACGTTTCCCTACCCAGAATACCCTGCAAGCCTCAAGTTTTGATGAAAAACTAAAATTTTTCTCACATTTCTGTGTGGGAAAGTTGTAGGATCACTGGGCTGACACGAATTTCCTACCACCCAGCGTTCCCCCAGGTCTCCCGATAAAAATGGTACCTCACTCGCGTGTGTGGGTCAAGTACCTGCGACAGGCAAGGGCCCAAAACGTATTATGGAGACATCAAAATGACCTATCACAAAACGATCTGCTTTTGCAAGGGAGAACACCTGGGTTTTTGGCCCCGGGCTCTGCGTCCATCTTGGGAAACTACCAAACCCACACATTTCTGAAAACTAGACACTCCGGGGAGTCCAGTGAGGTATGGCTTGTGTGGACCCCCCAACGTTTTCCTACCCAGAATCCCCTGCAAACCTCAAATTCAGCTGAATAAATCTAATTTTTTTCAAATTTCTGTGTGGGAAAGTTCTGGAATCTGAATGGATCCACAAATTTCCTACCACCCAGCTTTCCACCAGGTCTCCCGATACAAATGGTACCTCACTTGCATGGGTGGGTCGAGTACCTGCAACAGACAAGGGCCCAAAACATATTAAGGAGACATCAAAATTACCTATCACAAAACAAACTGGTTTTGCAAGGGTGGGCCACCTGGGTTTTTTGCCCCGGGCTCGGCAGCCATCTTGGGAAACCTACCAAACCCACACATTTCTGAAAACTACACACCTGGGGGAGTCCAACGAGGTATGGCTTGCGTGGATCCCCCAACGTTTTCCTACCCAGAATCCCCTGAAAACCTCAAATTTAGGTGAAAAAATCAAATTTTTCTCGAATTTCAGTGTGGGAATGTTTTGGAATCTGCATGAATCCACAAATTTCCTACCACCCAGCGTTTCCCCAGGTCTCCCGATAAATACCACCCAGCGTTCCTCCAGGTCTCCAAATAAAAATGGTACCTCACTCGCGTGGGTGAGTCAAGTACCTGCGACAGGCAAGGGCCCAAAATGTATTGTGGAGACATCAAAATTACCTATCTCAAAACGATCTGCTTTTGCAAGGGGGGTCACCTGGGTTTTTGGCCCCGGGCTCGGCGGCCATCTTGGGAAACTACCAAATCCACACTTTTCTGAAAACGAAACACCCGTGGGAGTCCAGCAAGGTATGGCTTGCGTGGACCCCCCAACGTTTTCCAACCCAGACTCCCCTGCAAACTTCAAATTTAACTGAAAAAAATCACATTTTTCTCAAATTTCTGTGTGGGAAAGTTCTCAAATCTGCATGGATCCACAAATTTCCTACCACCCAGCGTTCCCCCAGGTCTCCCAATAAAAATGGTACCTCACTCGCGTGGGTGGGTCAAGTACACGGGATAGTCAAGGGCCCAAAACATATTGAGGAGACATCAAAATTACCTATCACAAAACAACCTGGTTTTGCAAGGGGGGTCACCTGGGTTTTTGGCCCTGGGCTCAGCGGCCATCTTGGGAAACTACCAAACCCAAAATTTGATGTCTCCTCAATACGTTTTGGGCCCTTGCCTGTCGCGGGTACTTGACCCACCCATGCGAGTGAGGTACCATTTATATTGGTAGACCTGGGGAACGCTGAGTTGTAGGAAATTTGTGTCAGCCCAGTGATCCTACAACTTTCCCACACAGAAATTTGAGAAATGTTTTATTTTTCCATCAAAATTTGAGGTTTGCAGGGTATTCTGGGTAGGGAAACGTTGGAGGATCCACGCAAGCCATACCTCCCTGGACTCCCCAAGGTCTCTAGTTTTCAGACATGTGTGGGTTTGGTAGGTTTGCCAAGATGGCCGCCGAGGCCAGGGCCAAAAGCCTAGGTGACCCCCCTTGCAAAACCAGGTTGTTTTGTGATAGGTAATTTTGATGTCTCCTCTATACGTTTTGGGCCCTTGCCTGTTGCGGGTACTTGACCCACCCAAGCGAGTGAGGTACCATTTATATCGGGAGACCTGGGGGAACGCTGGGTGGTAGTAAATTTATAGATCCATGCAGATTCCAGACCTTTACACCACAGAATTGTGAGGAAAATGTGTTTTGTTTTTACAAAGTTAGAGGTTTGCAAGGGATTCTGGGTAACAGAACCTGGTGAGAGCCAGACAAGTCAGAAATGTATAGGTTTGCTAGATTTCTCCAGGTGCCGGCAGAGCTAGGGTTCAAAATCTACAGCTAGGCACTTTGCAAAGAAAGGGTCAGTTTTTACTGTGAAAATGTTGTTTTTCCACGTTGCATTTTGGGCCGTTTCCTATTGCGGACACTAGGCCTTCCCACACAAGTGAGATACCATTTTTCTTGAAAGACTTTGGGGAATGCGGGGTGGGTGGTATTTCGTGGATCCACGCAGATTCCAGAACTTTCCACCACAGATTTGTGAGGAAAATGTGTTTTTTTTTTACAAAGTTTGAGGTTTGCAAGGGATTCTGGGTAACAGAACCTGGTGAGAGCCAGACAAGTCAAACCATCCTGGATTCCCGTGGGTGTCTAGTTTTCAAAAATGTGTAGGTTTGCTAGGTTTCCCTAGGTGCCGGCAGAGCTAGGGTTCAAAATCTACAGCTAGGCACTTTGCAAAAAAAAGGGTCAGTTTTCACTATGTAAAAATGAAGTGTGTCCACGTTGCGTTTTGAGCCGTTTCCTGTTGCGGGCACTAGACCTACCCACACAAGTGAGGTACCATTTTTATTGGTAGACTTAGGGGAACACAGAATTGTAGAGCAACTGTTATTACCTATTGACATTTGATGCATTTCTGCCTTCCAAATGAAAGACAATGTGCAAAAAAGAAGTCACTTTGAAAAATGTCCTATAATTCTCATGCTAGTATGGGTTCTCACAATTTCGGAAATGTGAAAATAGCTACTGTTTCTAAACTCTATATTTTGTTCTAATTTCAGAAATACACAGGTGTCTTTCATCCCAATTTTTCACTGTATATATTTTCCCAAATTAATTTCTATGTACTCGGTACATAATAAAAAACCATTGCAAGACGCTGCTCAGTTATTGGCTCTGGGTTCGTCGGGTTCTTGGTGAACCTACAAGTCCTATATATCCCCACAACCAGAAAGTTCCAGCGGATGTAACAATATATTGCTTTCAAACATCTGTCATAATTAGAAGAAGTTACAGGTGAAAACGTTGGCACAAATGGCTGTTTTTTTCAACTCATTTTCTATTGTTCCTATTTTCAACTGTTAGTTTCTGTAAAGAAACCTTGAAGGACCTACACAAATTACCCCTTGCTGAATTCAGAATTTTGACTACTTTTCTAAAATGTATAGCTTTTCAGTGTCCATTATTGCTTTCAAACCCATTTCTACCATTAACTGGAAGAAGGTTGAAAGCACAAAAAATAGTAAAAATAGGCTATGCCCCAGTAAAATGCCAAAACTGTAAAAAATGTTGGTTTTCTGACAAAAGTCTGTCAGTTCCTGAAAGCTGGGAAAATGGTGATTTCAGCCTCACAAACCCTTTGTTGATACCATTTGCAGGGAAAAAAACAGACGGTTTCATTTGCAGAACTTTTTTTCCCATTTTGGCCAAAAAAACTACATTTAGCTGTATTTTGGCTGATTTCTGGGTCCCCTCCAGGGGAATCCACAAACCCTGGGTACCTTTAGAATCCCCGTGATATTGGAAGAAAAGGATGCAAATTTGGTGTGGATACCTAATGTGGTCAAAAGGTTACAGGGGCCTAAGCGCGAACTACCCCAAATAGCCAAAAAAAAGGCTTAGCACGGGGGGAGAAGGCCTACCAGCGAAGGGATTAAAGGGGGTACTGCATGTTCGGTCAGAGGGAGGGGTTGTGGCCTTCGTAGTCACACACTATATGAGGGGTATATCAGAAAAGAGGAGAATAATAAAAAGGAAGGGTAACGTAAAATGAGTATAGATGATAATCCACCTACCATTTAGAGGAAACACATTAAACAAGGCGCCATATCAGGTCCTCTTCTTGTCATTAATGTTAGTTGCCAGGTTCACTTTAGATAGTCCGGTGAAATCCTAGGTACAGCGGTATACGTTATGAAGAGAATAGCTGGTTGCAATCTTTATAAGTCAGCATATCGTTTAATGGTTGTGCCCCCAGTAGGTTCAGGTAGGCACTGTGGTCAATGAGCCCCCAGAGACCAGAGACACATACCTATCAAATGATTTTACTACAACAATAGGCTATATTCATTCCCCGTCATTGCAGTAATAGCCCGTTTGTGCCCCAAGGTTTCGAATTTTTTCATACATTTTTTACATTTTTTTACTCATTTTTTTACTTTTGCACATTTTTACATACTAGATTCCGGTCACAGGGATCCGTTAGTGTAGAGCGCCTGCCAGAATGCCAGATCCCAAAAGATAACTAGGATTTTTTTATATAACTTCTTGTTGTTAATACAGTGGTGTAGGCCGAAAAGACGACTTCAGTTACCTCTCAGGAGTTGACAGTCTCTAGTATATTTCAAAAATGCCAAAAGTTACAGGACAAGGTAATGGAATAGCTTATATGTATCCCACCTTCTCAGTTCATTGTTATACACATAATCATTGCGCAAGCATGCGAAACTCACCCTTCGCTCATTCATCATGCTTAGTTAATTACACCAATGGTGTGCTTCCCACGGACAACAGTCCTGGAATCACCCCCACTCCTTACTTCGTCAGAAGGACCTCCACGCCATTCCACCTAGTGCATCCTGTGAGCACGGCAGGGAGCGGTTCAAATAGTCTCCGTCAGTAGTGGAGCGCATCGGCTGCAAAGTTACGTAGACAAGTTGCCGTCGACACTCGGGCGTGGCCATCGGCCTGACGTGCTAGTTCCGCATTAGGCTGGGAAATGTAGTTACTCTCTCGTGGCGGTAGGGTTCGAATCCCCACTGAGGAACAGAAAAAATGGGGGGGGTAAGGAGGGGGGAAAAAGAAGGAACAAGAGGAAAACAAGGAAATAGACTATTAAACAATTGCCTCAGAGCAGGTACTAAAGTGACGATTGCCGTGTTACGATTTTTGATGTGTAAGAACTGTACTGATGACTGGTCTAACCCAATCACATTGATAGAGCATTATCGTTGATGCTTCGGAGTCACCAAATAACAAATGTTGTAACCGGAGGGTCACAGTGCCACCCGTTGTGGAATCCTAGATATTAATCGGGGAACAGTGTACCCTTCCTAGATAGTGATTAATAAAGGGAAGAAAGGTCTAATGAGTACATAAAGGAAAGGGCAAGTGTAGCATTTCTACTTGTCATGGAAGACTGAATAATGGTATGGGGCAGAGCCTGCTTGCTAGGTTGTGATTAGTAAAAGGAAGACTGTGACTACATAATGGGGAAGGGCAAGAGTTGATGTTAAGGGCAAAACTCGTCTATACTTCAGTGTTGTTTGTTGTATGGAGATTAGACTCCAAACATATAACCCCCCTGTTGTGAGGGGTAATGGCGCCCCTATATCTGTTCCTTAGCTGTTAAATTCGGGTTCAGCCTGTCAATAAGCTTCCCCTAGGGATTTCATCGTTGAGTCCCACTTGGTCTGTATGGAACCTATGTACCCATCTTTGTTCGAACAGGAGAAGTGCCTTTGTCATGTCAGTGTGCTAGTCGTTCTATGATAGACCACTCAAGTTGGTCTGCTGTGTGACCTCTGTCAATGTAGTGGGAAGTCAGCTTTTTAGCATCCCTTCTGCATCTAATTGTACTGCGATGTTCTATGGTGCGGATGCGGACCTTGCATGTCGTCCAATGTATAGTAACCCGCAGGGGCACTTGATCATATAGATTACATTGGTAGAGTTACAATTCGTGAGACTCCTCTGTCTCCATGGTGTTTGCATCCCCAGATCAAGTTCTTTTGTCCAATTTGTGAGACAGCATACGCTACATGAACCACATGGTGAATGTCCTGTAGGAGGTGGAAGATTCCACAATGTGGTTTGTTGGGACGCCTCACCCTTGTTCTTTGGTCTTGTATAAACCACTATATCTTTTATATTCCTCGCCCTTTTAAAGGAATACATTGGTCGTTCTATGTCTAAACCTCAGGACTTGAGGATTTTCCTGTTCTTGTTCATCATTGCTGTGATTCGGTTAGACAGAGTGCTAAAGGTCCAGCAAAAAACACCAAAGCACACCAAATGGTCGTAACTATCATCCAATTTCAATGATCTGTGGTTCAACCAGTCAAAATGAATGTCCTTTAGAAGAATTCTACAACAATTGTTGAATCAGGTCCCTCTGCTTGGTTTATTTCATTTCATTACATATAGAAATCAGCAGCAGCCGACGTACGTTTCGCCCCCTGGGCTTTCTCAAGGCTGCAAAAACATATCTACAAATTGTTTGTATGCTGCATTACATTATACAGTTTATCATACAAAACAAACAAATGCCCTTAATGTTGTGTTTTAAACACAGCAAGGTAAGAAAGAAGACAAAGATAGACAAGAATGTGCATCACAGTCAGCTAAAAGCCAAAGATCCGTGAAGAAATTCACACCTAATGATGCCCCAAATCATTGTAATAGCAGAATAGATCCAAACAGTTCCAACCTAGACGTAACATGGTGTTTATTCAATTTAGAGAAAAGGAGAATGCACCCTGTGTTGAAACATAGTCAAGGTGAATTAAAAAACGACGCATATAAAAAAAATGTTTAGTTAAGATTATAAAGATTTGTATAGTTTTAACCATACATAAACCACCACCTATTATGATCACAGGCCACATGGCTACAGAGGAAAAAATGTAGATCCTCACGTGCCCGGCCATTATATTAAAAGCTGGTCAGATGAAAGAAACCTCACCTTAGATGTAATATACTGAGTTCAATTTCATGTCTCAAATCGTAAAGTTCCAATTAAGTACAATAGGTCGTAATTATTCCTAAATGTGAACAAATGGAGAGCAAACATATTTAAAAAACCATACGAGGGAGCTATAGATAAAAACCCCCTAAAGATTCACTAATATTTAACAGCCAAACCAAAAAACAGAGCACAACCCTGTACGATTGCTCCCTGTCACTGCCCGCAATACAGCTTACCAATAAATGATGTGAAAAATCAACCCGACTGGCAGTCATGTCAATCCCTGTTGTAAACCGCGTTAATTTCGTCATGAACCGTGGAGGAAACTTTTCTCTTCCACGAGTGTAGGACCTTGATATGTCCTCTCTTGAGAAAACATAACGAGACAAGTCCCAAGATATCTGTTACCAAATCGTCCTCCTGAGCATGTTGTAAACAAAGAAAGGTTTGCACACAACCACAAAACAAGGTGTGACTATCCGACCTTTTCTACCTAAATTAAATACCTTGTTTTAAGAGGCAGTCCGTGCACCTCGTAACCGGCAGCAGCGCGCGTTTGACTTGCGGGCGCCATCTTTTTAACTCTCCACACTCCAAATTAGTGGAAATGGAGAGCGGACTGAGGTTTCTTTCCATTCCAAAATTTGTCCTTGAAAATTTGAGTCTAAAATGTAATTACGGGCATTTCATTGTATATTTAAACAACAATGGACAAGTACCATAAGTGAAACTGTTAATTAGCCCAAATTCGTATTGTACAGTAACTAAGATTTAGCTTCTTATTGTACATGATAATCCTTGTCTTCAATAGCTCCAAGTGTTTATGAGCATCTAAGAACCCATCACTATATAGAGACATTAAAAACAAAATTATATAGCTCGGTGTGAATTTATGTAAATTCCAAAACGAGGATCAAGGAGTGAGGTAAAGATAGAAAGCGGACTACGTTTCTGGGCTCTCATGAGCCTAATGAAAAATCATTGCGGCCATGTTGCTAGTGGGATGCTAATATCCAATTGAACCATGCATCTGTTAAAAACATTATCAGACAATAGAGCACTGATATACATTAAATCACAGTAATGTAGAACAGTGAATTGTTATAAGTAAGCGTATGGGGTTAAATAGTTGTTCCTGCCCATTTTAAAAATTGTTCATTGATCGCATCTTCTTAGGTTCTACGCTGTCAGGATTCTTAGCACTGGCTGATTGCTGCCATGGTCATGTAGTATGACATGGATGTCGATATTTTGACTTCAAACACGGTTTAAAACATTATCTGATATCAAGTAAAATTTTGAAATAAAAATTATCAGAGAAATACATTTCAAGATTCCCCTATTGAATTTAGGATTGGCAAATGGTGAAAGGAGGATCATCACGTATTATATTCGTGCCAAAGTTCTAATTGGAGTCCAGCTTTAGAACATATAGAAATATGAAATGAGGAATAGAAAAAACAAAAATGTCAAAGACATATTTAGAGATTTTCATATTGAGACTTATATTAATAAATGGTGAAGGGAGATCAACCAAAAAGGTAAAGACCCATGTTCATTATACCTATATGAGTGATGATGCACCCAAGAGAAGAGAGAATG
The DNA here is from genome assembly GCA_963921515.1 of Calotriton arnoldi. Taxonomy (NCBI): domain Eukaryota; kingdom Metazoa; phylum Chordata; class Amphibia; order Caudata; family Salamandridae; genus Calotriton; species Calotriton arnoldi. Next base: position 906,207 of record CAWUFW010008227.1, read on the forward strand.
ATTGGTCAAGAAATAGTCATCAGGGAGATAGAGAGAGAAGAGTTACAATCCAAGTCAATACTCAATGTCAGCATTATTTTTTACAGAAATTCACACATCTCCTTGTCGATGTTCAAACCACATTCCACCGCCCTCAATTTAATGATCCATTGACTTTCCATTCTACGTAGTTGTGACATTCTGTTTCCACCCTCAGTCCAGGAGTAGCACATCAATGCCATGAAAGCCCAATTTCATCAATTCATGTGACTTATGTGTTGTGTTGAAATGGACCGCTAGAGGATTCTGTATGTTGTTATCCTCTAGCGGTCCACTTCAACACAACACATAAGTCACATGTATTGATGAAATTGGGCTTTCATGGCATTGATGTGGCTACTCCTGGACTGAGGGGTGGAAACAGAATGTCACAACTACGTAGAATGGAAAGTCAATGGATCATTAAATTGAGGGCGGTGGAATGTGGTTTGAACATCGACAAGGAGTTGTGTGAATTTCTGTAAAAAATAATGCTGACATTGAGTATTGACTTGGATTGTAACTCTTCTCTCTCTATCTCCCTGATGACTATTTCTTGACCAATCATTCTCTCTTCTCTTGGGTGCATCATCACTCATATAGGTATAATGAACATGGGTCTTTACCTTTTGGTTGATCTCCCTTCACCATTTATTAATATCAATCTCAATATGAAAATCTCTAAATATGTCTTTGACATTTTTGTTTTTTCTATTCCTCATTTCATATTTCCATATGTTCTAAAGCTGGACTCGAATTAGAACTTTGGCACGGATATAATACGTGATGATCCTCCTTTCACCATTTGCCAATCCTAAATTCAATAGGGGAATCTTGAAATGTATTTCTCTGATAATTTTTATTTCAAAATTTTACTTGATATCAGATAACGTTTTAAAACGTGTTTGAAGTCAAAATATCGGCATCAATGTCATACTACGTGACTATGGCAGCAATCAGCCAGTGCTAAGAATCCTGACAGCATAGGACCTAAGAGGATGCGATCAATGAATGATTTTAAAATGGGCAGGAACAACTATTTAACCCCATACGCTACTTATAACAATTCACTGTTCTACATTACTGTGATTTAATGTATATCAGTGCTCTATTGTCTGATAACGTTTTTTAACAGATACATGGTTCAATTGGATATTAGCATCCCACTAGCAACATGGCCGCGATGATTTTTCATTAGGCTCATGAGAGCCCAGAAACGTACTCCGCTTTCTATCTTTACTTCACTCCTTGATCCTCGTTTTGGAATTGACATAAATTCACACCGAGCTATATAATTTTGTTTTTAATGTCTCTCTATAGTGATGGGTTCTTAGATGCTCATAAACACTTGGAGCTATTCAAGACAAGGATTATCATGTACAATAAGAAGCTAAATCTTAGTTACTGTACGATACTGAATTTGGGCTAATTAACAGTTTCACTTATGGTACTTGTCCATTGTTGTTTAAATATACAATGAAACGCCCGTAATTACATTTTAGACTCAAATTTTCAAGGACAAATTTTAGAATGGAAAAAAACCTCAGTCCGCTCTCCATTTCCACTAATTTGGAGTGTGGAGAGTTAAAAAGATGGCGCCCGCAAGTCAAACGTGCGCTGCTGCCGGTTACCAGGTGCACGGACTGCCTCTTAAAACAAGGTATTTAATTTAGGTAGAAAAGGTCGGATAGTCACACCTTGTTTTGTGGTTGTGTGCAAACCTTTCTTTGTTTACAACATGCTCAGGAGGACGATTTGGTAACAGATATCTTGGAACTTGTCTCGTTATGTTTTCTCTAGAGGACGTATCAAGGTCCTACACTCGTGGAAGAGAAAAGTTTCCTCACGGTTCATGACGAAATTAACGCGGTTTACAACAGGGATTGACACGACTGCCAGTCGGTTGATTTTTCACATCATTTATTGGTAAGCTGTATTGCAGGCAGTGACAGAGAGCAATCGTCAGGGTTGTGCTCTGTTTTTGGTTTGGCTGTTAAATATTAGTGAATCTTTAGGGGGTTTTTATCTATAGCTCCCTCGTATGGTTTTTTAAATATGTTTGCTCTCCATTTGTTCACATTTAGGAATAATTACGACCTATTGTACTTAATTGGAACTTTGCGATTTGAGACATGAAATTGAACTCAGTATATTACATCTAAGGTGAGGTTTCTTTCATCTGACCAGCTTTTTAATATAATGGCCGGGCACGTGAGGATCTATAGTTTTTCCTCTGTAGCCATGTGGCCTGTGATCATAATAGGTGGTGGTTTATGTATGGTTAAAACTATACAAATCTTTATAATCTTAACAAAAAAAAGATTTTATGCGTCGTTTTTAATTCACCTTGATTATGTTTCAACACAGGGTGCATTCTCCTTTTCTCTAAATTAAATAAACACCATGTTACGTCTAGGTTGGAACTGTTTGGATCTATTCTGCTATTACAATGATTTGGGGCATCATTAGGTGTGAATTTCTTCACAGATCTTTGGCTTTTGGCTGACTGTGATGCACATTCTTGTCTATCTTTGTCTTCTTTTTTTTTCTTTCTTACCTTGCTGTGTTTAATACACAACATTAATGGCATTTTTTTGTTTTGTATGATAAACTGTATAATGTAATGCAGCATACAAACAATTTGTACATATGTTTTTGCAGCCTTGAGAAAGCCCAGGGGGGCGAAACGTACGTCGGCTACTGCTGATTTCTATATGTAATGAAATGAAATAAACCAAGCAGGGACCTGATTCAACAATTGTTGTGGAATTCTTCTAAAGGACATTCATTTTGACTGGTTGAACCACAGATCATTGAAATTGGATGATAGTTACGACCATTTGGTGTGCTTTGGTGTTTTTTGCTGGACATTGTTCTAGGCTGGTTTCAGTCCTAGTGGATTTATACCCTGGTGGGTGGGTATTGTGACACCATGAGAGCACCCTAAAATATTGTGGTTTCAAGGACACGGGTGAGACATATTGAACACTGATTTAAATAGATGTGCAGGTCATGGAGCATACCCACAATCTTTGGAAACAGGGTGCTAAAGGAGGAAACACAGATTAGTCGATCACATGTCTTTTTTGGTTGTGTCTGGAGCAGTTGCTCACGGTTGTTATGTAGTGCCCACTTTTTTGCTTTCTTAATCAATTTCTTCGGGTAGTTTTTGGGATGTAGCTTTATGGTCAGTTTTGTGGCGTGGATCTGATAGTCACTTTTCTCCGTGCAGCTGCGTCTCAACCGTAGGAATTGGCCTACCGGCAAGTTCTCTCGTAAGCCTCGTGGGTGCCAGCTTTCAAATCTTAAAAGACTATTACAGTCCATGGGTTTGTAAAACACCTCGCTGGTTAGGAGCCCACCTTTTTCCCGTATTGACAGATGTAGGTAGGCAAGCTGCTCATCCCCTACAGTCAAAGTGAACTTGAGGTAGGAGTTCTGTGCATTCAGCCACAACCTAAATTTTTGTACCTCATCATTAGTTCCTGTCCAAATCAAGAGGACATCGTCGATATATTGCTTCCATAATCTGATTTTATTCAGGAAGGGGTTGTCACCATTCTGGTTTATGTTGGATTCAAAGGAGTGTAAATATAGGCAGTGCAGACTAGTGGCAAATGTACTTCCCATGTATTTGCAGGTAGAAGTCCCCCTCAAATTCAAAGAAGTTCCTTGTTAGTGCAAGGTGGGCTTGGTCAAGTACAACGTCTTTGGAGTCATAGAATCCCATTTAGTCTCTTTAAGGATGCTGTCCACAACCTTTAGAGTAGCTTCCTGTGGTATATTTGTGTATAGGGACTCCACATCAAGTGTGACTAGGAGTTCCCTTGTTCTATCAAACGGCAGGTTCTCAATCAAATTTAGCACATCTTTTGTGTCCTGCAAATATGAGGGCATGTTCTTTACTAAAGGTCCTGAAGCACAGTCACAAAATTTTGACAATGGTTCTAAGCATGACCATATACCCGATACTACCGGGCGCCCTGGAGGGGAGACCTTATTCTTGTGTACCTTTGGAAGGATGTAAAAATATGGTACTCGTGGCTCTCTTTGGGCCAGAAAATCATGTTTACGCTTTGTGATCCACCAATTTTCCAGACCCTTTGTCACCAAAAAGGCAACCTCTTCCTGAACATCTTGTGTGGGGTCCCTCGTTAGAAGTTTGTAATGGCGGGTATCACTGAGAAGTTTTTTGCATTTCTGTCTGTACATCTCCTTGGGGAGGACCACAATGACCCCTCCCTTGTCTGCTGCTTTTATAATGTTAGAGTCGTCCTCGGATAACGCCTTTAGGGCCTCTAATTCGCCCTTATTGATGTTTGGAAGGTTTTTTTGTGTATAGAATCTAAATCCTCAACCCCCCGCCGGACCGCCTTCTCAAAAGCTAAAACTTCTGGAGGCATGGCTGAACTCGGTGGGTTGAAAGATGATTTACACCTTAAGCCTGTGTTCTTCTCCTCATCCGGTTGTGGTCTATCTAGAAAAAAGACAATTAGTCTAATCTTCCGCAAGAACTCAAACAGTTCCTGTTGGAGATGAAATGTGTTTATTTGGGGTGTGTGGACCAAACCAAGGCCTTTGTTTAGGGCCCCCATCTCATCTCTGCTCAATGTCCGGTCACTCAGGTTAATGATAATGTTGTCATTGCTGTCTAGGACTTGCTCTGGCCTGGTGTCTCTTTGAGAGGTGTTACTGAGTCTTGTGGGGTTTCTCTATTCTGCCAGGACACCTCTTTTTGTTTCCCCCTCCCCCTCGCCCTTCCTCTCTCTAAAAAAGGTGGCGGAGCATTGGTGGTATAATACCACTGCATAGCTTGTGGTGGATACCCAGGTGTTGGTCCAAAATTGGGAGGGGCCCCAAAATTAGTCCCTCAACCCCACGGTGTGTCAAACCGGGGTTGGAAAGGTCCTGTCTGGAACTGGGGTTTATGAAAATCCCTTTGTCTGTTATATCCTCTCTGATTCCATCTCCTCCCTATCTTCTGGCGGGTATCCTCCTGGTATTCCCTGTCAGAGTCAGAGGAGGTGCTGCCACTAGAAGACCTCTCTGTGTCTTGGGAACAAAGTCTTCCCTTGAGTATGGATGTACTGGTTCATGGGAGAATTTTTTGAGGTCTTTCTGAAATTTGGAGATCTTACGTTGAGTTAGATATTCTCTGAATTCCCCATGAGTCCTATTGGTTTCTTCAAGTTTCTTTTTAAATACAGTTAGACTCACTCCAGATTTCAGATTGTTCTCACAAGTTTTTATCTGGATGAGTAAGGCATCAGATAGTCTCTTCACTGTTCTGATGATGAGGACCAACCAGTCCCTAGTACATTGCCAGGCGATCAGGAACCAGTCCTTCCGGAATTCCTTATCTGTTAGAAAGTTTCTTGGTTCATTTGTCACTATTAGCCCATTAGGGGCCTACTTTGATCCAAGATACTCAGTTAGTACAGCCCCATGGAGTAAGGTGTCCTCTTTACTACCAGAGTATCCCAATCACCCAATTGGGTGACCATCTGTGCCAGGGTAGTGTCCCCTAGCATCGAAGTTGCCGCCAGTATGGCAGATATCTCAACATCATAGAATGTCAGTCCTTCCATAATGTGTGTAATTATATAAGTAAGGAGCAGGGATGATTCCAGGACTGTTGTCCCTGGGAAACACACCATTGGTGTAATTTACTAAGCATGATGAATGAGTGAAGTGTGAGTTTTGCATGCTTGTGCAATGATTATGTGAATAACAATGAGCTGACAAGGTGGGATACATATAAGCTATTCCATTACCTCGTCCTGTAACTTTGGCCATTTTTTAAATATACTACAGACGGTCAATTACTGAGAGGTAACTGAAGTCGTCTTTTCTGCCTACACCACTGTATTAACAAGCAGTTATATAAAAAAATCCTAGTTATATTTTGGGATGTTGCATTCTGTCAGGCTCTCTACACTAACGGATCCCTGTGGCCGGAATGTAGTATGTAAAAATGTGCAAATGTAAAAAAAATGAGAAAAATATATGAAAAAATTCAAAACCATGGGGCACAAACAGGCTATTATTGCAACGACGGGGAATGAATATAGCCTATTGTTGTAGTAAAATCATTTGATATGTATGTGTCTCTGGTCTCCGGGGGGCTCATTGACCACAGTGCCTACCTGACCCTACTGGGGGCACAACCATTAAACGATATGCTGACTTATAAAGATTGCAACCGGCTATTCTCTTCACTAAAGTATACCGCTGTACCTAGGATTTCACCAGACTATCTAAAGTGAACCTGGCAACTAACATTAATGACAAGAAGAGGACCTGATATGGTGCCTTGTTTATTGTTTTTCCTCTAAATGGTAGGTGGATTATCTTCTACACTCATTTTATGTTACCCTTCTTTTTTATTATTCTCCATTTTTCTGATATACCCCTCATATAGTGTGTGACTACAAAGGCCACCACCCCTCCATCTGACCGAACTAGCGGTACCCCCTTTAATCGAGGGTAAGGAGCAGGGGTTTGTTCTTATATTTCTATTAACATATAGTGGAATACGGAGGATATAGTACTCCTAGAATCCAAACAATAGATTATAACAGATAACTAATGGGTTCATTATAAAGTTTGAGTAAAATGATTTTGACCCAACCTAGCATCAGGAGTATCCTACGGTGATCCTGATAGTTTGCTGTGGTTCTTTCACCCACTCACACGCTTTCTTATTATTTTTATTTATGTTTTCTCACGTGTTGGGTGATTATGTGTGGTATATAGGAGCTCTGTGATCATAGTCGTTTGTTCCCCAGGGTGGATGTCAGGTTTATATCTAGTATGAATGACATATGGTCAAAAAGATACTGTTGTCTTGATTCTTCCCTTTTTTCCCCTGACAGGCACATGATTATTTATACATGAGATTATCCCAGGTAGGACTCACTTGGGTACACCTTAGGAGGATTCCCCTTCTCTATTAGATAGGAATATAGGGGATACTTTTGATTGGAATAGGGATCCGACAGCCCTGACGAATGCCCCAGACCTACTTGGCTCTTTGTGTGGGCAGAAACATGTTGGACGTTTGAGAGATGGATCAGAGACATTATTCTCTAGAGGGTCCATCAACCTCTTTGAGGTTTGCCCTTCCTCCTTTAGTGACCACCATCCAATTACTATTAATATCTCCCTTTTTCAGCAAGCCCCTCCTATTTCTAGGAAAAATTTGCTCTTAACCTATATGCTAACAAAGGGGTGTGTAGAAAATGGCATCATGTCGACCCCAGCAAAATGTCTGCTGAACTGATCCCAAGTAGCCACCCAAATACTGTAAAGTGCCTTTTAGAATATGACGATCCACTCAACATACAAGATCATTTTATTAAGATCTGTAAATCAACCTCAGACATGCTACGGATAGACAAACCTTGGTTGGCCTGTCCGACTTACTTTTGGTTTAATTCTGAATGCACAAATACCTATAAAGCATTAAAAAAAGTTACCAATACAACCCCACAAGCTCCCATTGTGGTTAGAGTAGCCAGATTTACAATCAAGCTATTAAAAAAGGAAGGCCGAGATAAGATCTAAAGCATGGGAAAATTTGGAACACGTTGCCTGTTCAAAAGATAACAAGGCATTCTGGGAGATTGTAAATCGGCCTTTCTTTAGTGAAAAATCCCCTACAGGTATAGAATGCCATATATTGAAACACAATTGGGTCCAACACATCACAAAAGTGTTTAACCAAGAAGGTTATGAAAGAGTGCCTTCAGCACCAGTTGACTCCAGTGTTACACCCATGGCCCTTGTAGACTAGAGTAAGACTATCTCAGTCAAGGAAGTGCGAAAAGCTATCCTGATCTCCCCGACTGGTAAGGCCTCAGACCCAGACGGGGTCCCAGCAGAGCTCTTTAAATTCAACATAGATTTCTGGGCAAGCCTGATTACAAATGTTTTTAGGGCATAATAGTAAGGGGCCCGGTTGAGTTATGGAGAGAGTCAGTTACAGTCCCTATTTATAAGAAAGGAGACAAGAATGACCCAGCAAATTACCAGCCCAATTCCCTGTTTGACTCTTCCATAAAGAAATTTGGCAGGATGATCCTGGGAAAATTTGAGGCATGGGCAGAAGAAAACTACTTTTTTACAGAAGTCTAATATGGGTTTCGCCCAGGCCGAGGTACTACTGAGCAAGCGTTAAATCTGCCCCTGATTTTGGGCAAATACGTCAAGGCCAGGAGAGGAGCCATATACATGGCTTTTATGGACCTCTCCTGCACCTTTGACTTAGTGGACAGAGACAAACTATGGGACATCATGGAGGTAGCAGGGGTTGACCGCTCCCTTTATTTAGGGCCAGATGTACGACCAAGAAAATTGTGCATCTGAGACAAAATCCAAGTCGTAAAGTTAGGATTTTGTCTAAGTTAAACTTAAGTTTGTCTTAAGATTAACTTAAGACC